>JAJHPC010000010.1:370000-372500 GCA_024447665.1 Juncus inflexus
TACACGTCCGTATAGGGTGAAATCAGTTTTACCAAGGTCTTTATGAAATTAATTTGTGAACCGTTGGATTTGCATCAATGATATGTGAAAATAATGGTCTTACTTCCCCTCCTCTCCCTTTGGTCCCTTCCCTCTCCCCTCTTTCTCTCCACTCGTGCCCCTCTTTCTCTCCTCTCTGAACCGAAAAGAAAAAAGGGGGGAAAAAATACCGAAGCCTCTCTACCTCCGCCGAGCTCCGTCTCACTCGGGCCGCCATCGGCTGTCAGGCCTCTGGCTCCTACCCGCCACTTCATCCCTCGCAACTCGCCCCTCACTCGCAACCCTAAACCGCAACTCGCCCCTCACTCGTAACCCGACTCGCCTTTGCCGAAGCCCGCCCCTCGCTCGCGCAGACAACCCCGGACCACATGAAGTTCCCCCTCACAACGCGGCGGCGACCCTGGGAGGAGAGAAGCGTCTCACCCAGCTCAAATGCCCCAGTGGAGTTGGCGGCTACCTCATCTCTCCTCTCTTGCGAAGAACAACCGACCCAGCTTTGAGTTTACTCAAAACTCTCTCTGTTCCTCTCCTTCTCACGACTTATACTATCCTTATAGGGTTTCTCACGACCTCGACTCAGATTCGATGAACAACAGTCATTCTCTCCTCTCTCAAGAGGTATATATTTTTTTTTCTGCGTATTGATTGGTTATTTGAATGATGGCTAATTTGGGCTAAATAAGATAAATATGAGTAATTTAGGCTTAATTCAGTTGTAATTGAGGCTTTTTTGTGGTGAATTACGGCTTACTTTCGGTGAATTTGTGGTTATTATAGCTAAGTTAGGTTGGTTAGGGTTGTGTCAGGAGTAATTAGGACTAAATTCATTACTGGGGCTCAATTAGGTTTTATTAGAGGTTTAACTAAAATCACAATCACATCTTGTTTTTCAGGATTCTAAAGAAGAGAAGTTAGTGTTTGCATCAACGCGATATGAGCACACTAAAATACGGTTCGCAAAACCTCCAGAAAAGCAACATTTATGCAATCATCCAATCAATCCACTATTTTGTCACATTAAGAATGCACCATTGGTATTATTAAGAATGTACTATTAGAATTAAATTAAACTAACTCTAAGTTGCACATGCAAATCATCAAATTCGTACGTACTAGTCGAAAACTATACCAATCATACCATAAAATTCAATTTGTATGATATTTCTTTCTTCAATAAACAGAAAAATTTCCCCAATTAAATTGACATGCTTAATATACTGTTTGGTATTTTCTTTCAACTTTGAAAAATTGTTGGAATTCCAACTTAACCTAAAAAAATCCCAAATTCGAAGTAGAACACTTCAAATCCTTGCGACGACCCCCTTAATGATTGTAATGAAGAAGAAGATGTTGAAAATGATAATTTGCTTGTCCTCAGATTGTTTTCTTTCTTCATTTCTAATTCTTCATTTTGTTCGATATAATAATTTATTCATTTTTTGGAAAAAAAAATTGTGCTAGGGGAAAAAGAAGGTGAATGAAGATTGCATAAAGTAGGGTTTCTGCAAGGTGATTTAAGATCGATCGCATGAAAGAAGGTGAATGAAGATCGCACGGTAGTTATAAATGGAATATTTTGTATTACGCATTAATTTAAAGTTTTAGGGTTTATTTTAAGGATTATATGTTGAAATTTGAAGTATTAGAGTTCATTTGATATGATATGTTATTTTATTGGGAATTTGTTAAAATTTGGAGTTGTAAGTTCATTTGGTATGTAGTTTTATTTATTATTTGCAATCCTAAGGTTTTTGGTTTGCTTGGCTAGATGTTACAATATTATGTTGTATTTATTTTTCTGTTGTTTTGTATTAGGAGCAAGTCATGAATCTCAATTATTTCATTTCTTTTTTCTATCTAGATTGTGTATTCAATGTGTTCTAAAATTGAGATGAAAGAATGGAGTGAAATATAGTATCTCCCTTCCTCAATTCCAAATAAATAATTGTCACATTTCAACTAAAGAAACTGCTATCTAAAGAACTTAGTCCACTTTCTAATTGAAGCAATAAAACAAGTAGCAACATTTCTTCATGTACCTTCTGTTTGTAATTTTCTTATATTTTTCATTCCAAATAAATAATTGTCCATAAATTTCAAATTAAAGTCTAGTACAAATTCCATACAAACTACCATGAAAATAACATAAACACTAAAACTCCAAAATAACATAAACCCTAAACTCCAAAATAACATAACTCTTGTAGAACCCCTAATTCTTCCAAAATAACATAAATCATAAAACTCCAAAATAACATAAATCCTAAACTCCAAAATAACATAACCCTTGAAACCCCTAATTCCTCCAAAATAACATATAAACTCCAAAATAACATAACCCTTGTAGAACCCCTAATTCACGGAAGCATCATTTACTTCTTTTTTTCTCTAGTACAAAAAAAATATAAAAATAACAATTAGTATATGGAAAAATTGGAGAATAGAAATAAATAAATAAAAC
>JAJHPC010000010.1:1602500-2022500 GCA_024447665.1 Juncus inflexus
GCTAATTCACTATGCTTTGGCATACCCAAATTTTGCATGATCGAAGGGATGATAAGTATAGATACATGGGAGGTATTTCTATGATTCAATATTATATGAGGGATTGTTATGTTTTACCTTTTATTTTAGTTGTTTTATTTTATCATTTATTTCATCACAAAACATCACATGCACAGATAAAATAAATATGATATGATATAACATGGCCATGATGATCTAAATGAGCCAATCATTAAGATCATTTCCTAAGATACATTCAACCACAAGGCATTGATGAACTCCATCATCTCCATGATGTGTATGAGGTGGATGGTGAACTCCTTCATCTCCATGATGCGTATGAGGTGGACGGTGAACTCTTTCATCTCCATGATGCGTATGATCGTGGTAGTTATATTATATATAAAATGAACGGAACCATACCCGTCACAATTAACCATCAAAATAAATTACATCACATCAACCAAGAACCGAACCATGCCCGTTTTTACATACATACATATATTACATATATCACATCATCACACACAAATCACAACCATTTATCACATATCTAATAGGCCATGTTATATGCATTATGTTGTACTTTAAACCATTTTACGAAATATGTATAAGGCGTTATGAATATGAAATTCGGGGTCTACAATTAATCTATGCGTGAAGAAATTTTATTTTATTTAGTGCCAAAACTCAAAATTTCTTTAAAAAATTGATGTGTTGAATACACCTTTTCAAAATTTATTTAGAGTATCATATACGTAGTTTCGCACCTTTTCATAAAATTTAGACACCCATCCGAAAGTTATGATACATCACATTCATCCCTTCCTGACATATCCAAGACACCCTTTCAATCAAGTCATACCTTTCATGATCAAGATACATCACATGCACCCTTTCATGAAGTCGCATTCTTTCATGAAATCGCAACCGTTCATGATCAAGATACATCACATGCACCCTTTCATGAAGTCGCATCCTTTCATGAAATCGCAACCGTTCATGATCAAGATACATCACATGCACCCTTCCATGAAGTCGCATCCTTTCATGAAATCGCAACCGTTCATGATCAAGATACATCACATGCACCCTTTCATGAAGTTGCACCCTTTCATGAAATCACAACCGTTCATCACCAAAATTCAACAATTGAATAATAATGCCTCAAAATCAAAAGAAATATTTCAAAAATGGTTTATCCGTCTTAAGTTAATTGGAATTCACTTGGCTCTGATACCACTGTTGGGTTTCTACCGTTCATAACGCAGTGGAAAAACAAAAATGAAACAAAATCAAATTCGAAACCCAAAAGAAGGATCCGTGAATTACAATTAAATCAAAGAAAAGTTTATAACTTTGTACCTTCGGATTACGCTTAATCCGTGATGATCGAAAGTGAATATGGTTGATGCTTTTCTTTGCCCGATTCCAAACCGGTTTTCAAACTGATCCTTTGTATGTTTCGTCTAACCGGTCTCACAAACCGATCTCCAAGCGATCTCCAAATGAACCGATTCTCCAAGCAAACCGATTCTCCAAACAAACCACGATTTCAACCCGAATCACAAAGACGCCGCACTTCGCTTCGTCCTCTACCGATATCCACACGAACAACCCCTTTGAAGGATAAAGAACGATATATGCTAGTATTCATTCTTCATTTTTCTCACAGAAATAACAAGAGAATAATTTTCGGATTTTTCTCTCCTTTTGTCTCACAAAAGTTGGACGAAAATAATATGCCTTCATCAATCATTTTGGGGTGTCTCTTGTGCCTATATAGTCTATAAGTTTCATATCCTATGTGCATGATAACTATGTAACCATATATGCAACACACCTTATCATATAAGATGTAGGATTGGATGTATCACTTGACTATGTAGCTCTTCATACAACTTATCACATAAGTTATGATTTTTCTGTGTACGTCTCAATAGTTGTTCTTTGTGTGTGACCCTGTAGGTTTACTTAATGTTGGCAATAATCACAACGGATTAAAAATCATGAGCGGCCTCTAGCAAGACCCTAATTTATGTTCGTGCATTGTATCCCTTTGTTACACGATATCTATATCGTCCATAAGGCATGGTATGTGTCAACCTTACGTTGGTCGATAAATATTTCTTGACACTGAATTTGATTGAACATGAAATGACATTAATAACTCCTTACTAATTCAGTCGAGCACGGCCGTGCATTTCTTCAATCAAATCATCAAGAGGCCTAAAGATATCTCTCTCAATTTATGAGAGCAACAAATCCTATCTTAATTAAACTCTTTCCTCCGCATAATTCATTATATACCTAATTATAATCTTCTGGATGATCATGTTATGCTGATCATGGACATAGGGATGTCAAGTCTGGAATATAGGCACGTGTTAGAGAACAAGTACTGGACTGACCACACTATGAGAATATGCATGGTATATGTCATTAGTGATTCTCATATGAATAGTGTGCTTGTTCCTACGACCTGAGGTCACCATGGATTCCTGTACGAGAAACTGCATACTTTAATATGATCTTACGTCATCCGTAAGGGGATGATCATTAGGGTCATCATTTGGTATGCACTAAATCATGACGAGAAATGTGAGTGACCAAGATGGGATTTGTTCCTCTCATTAAGAGAGAGATATCTCTGGGCCCCCTGAGGAACTAGGACTGAAGGAAATGAATGGCCATGCTCAAAATGGATTAACATGTGTTGTTAATATCATTTTGTATTTATTCAGTGTAATTATTGTGCCTTGTGATCAAGAAGTATACCGTAGAACAAAAGGAATAATCAAATGTCTATTCAGATAGGTTTATGATCACTGATCATTTCATTTAACATGGGTAGTCATTACACCAGTCTAGAGATTACTCATGACTCATCTTTGGAAGATCGTTGCCAGCGTTAAATGGAACCTACATGGTCACACATAGAACAACGTCTAGTCGGGAAGGAAATTATCTATACATATGATGTATAGATAGGTGAAGGAAATAATCAATTATTGGATGATTGATTTGAATGATTGTGCAAAAATCAGCATAGTTCCGTTGGCAATATAACGGTTCCGTTGCCAACAGAAGTTCCGTTGGCAACATAACTCAGCCAATTTCTCAACAGCCAAGTTCTCAGATTAGGAAATCCTATTCCGTTGGCAAGGGAAGAGGTCCGTTGGGAATGGATAAGCATTTTAATTAGGATTTTAGTTATGGTAACTACGCAATCCTTTGCCCCCCTCTCTAGTATAAATAAAGGGCAGTCCCCCTCTATTAGACACACATTACAAAGCCTCCAGGCTGCCGTAATATAGAGAGAAAGAGAGAGAGCCTCCTGAAAGTATTTCCGGACTCGTCTAGCCGAGTCCGGTTATTCCAACGATTCGAAGTTCGACGTGGATACGAGTAGAGGCCTTCTGCTTTGAAGACTTGCGAGCAATCAGTTTCTTTACCATAGGAGAAGCAATGAGTTTGTTCGAGTCAAGCTTTAGGAGCACGAAGGGGAAGGAAGCAAGACGGAAGTTCGTTCAGACCTACATCCGCTTCTCTCTTCCGGATCAGAAAGATCCGAGGTATAAATTTTTATAGCATAATCATGTACTTTCATTCCCTTAACGATGATCCTAGGGCGGGTTGAACCTGTAGGTTCAGCTGCGCATGTAACATACATGGCTACGGATTTTCCAACAATATTAAAGTATGTAGTTCCACATACAGGAATCCATGGTGACCTCAGGTCATAGGAACAAGCATACTATTCATATGAGAATCACTAATGACATATACCATGCATATTCTCATAGTGTGGTCAGTCCAGTACGTGTTTTCTAATACGTACCTATATTCCAGGCTTGACATCTATATGTCCATGATCAACAGAACATGATCAACCAGCCTGCGAATATACTAGTGTGGATATGTAGCTTCTTACCTGAAGTATGACTATCTCTATAAACATCCTACATATCACTAGGGACAGTTTAGAATGTCATTCGTTGGTTCACAGTTCTAATATCAGAATCACGTATTCTGATGACGTGAACCCAAATTGTCATTCTTGGTTGATATAAAATTTACATTCACAACTCATACATACAGATATATAAGAAACAATATTTACTGAATAAATAATAATGTCTTAATACATAATCCATTTCCTAATACAAATACATTTCGTCTAGGGCACTAATCCTACACAATCTCCATCTTTGAGCCATTTAAATTTGGCTCTCTGTTTCCAGTACACTTATTCTTCTCTTATAATTTCTGAGATTCTTTCTTTTATTGTTGTTTTAAGCCAGGATTCTAGCTCTGTTAGAACTTGGGCTTCTTGTTTGATTTCTAACCAGTTTAAGATTGCTCTATTGTTTTCTTTGTGTTTCCTTATTGTCATCTTTCTGATCTTATTCCACTCTCTCAATTTTTTACCCAATGATTGAAGCTTATTATGAAACTCTGGCAGTGTTACTGAAATGGACAGATTTAAATGGTCTTCTATTATCATTTGAGCTTCTTTGTTGTGTAACCAGGACTTTTCAAATCTAAAATTATTGTGTGTTGGGAAATCTGTAAGAGATTTCAAGAGAATGGGGCAATGATCTGATGTGGGGTTTGATATGGCTGTCTGAGTAAAGTTGGGGAATTTTTTTGACCAAGGGAGGTTAAATAGAAATCTATCCAGCCTGTCCTTGGCTAAAGTATCTGACCATGTAAACTGTCGACCTTGTAAAGGCAGATTTATGAGGTTAAGTTTTGAGATGAAAGAGTGCATGAGTTTGGAATCAAGCCAACTTCTTTTGTTATTTCCTGATCTTTCATTAACTGAAGCCGCAAGGTTGAAATCCCCCAAAATTAACCAAGGTAAAATCACTTCCTCCAAAGCTTCTAATTCTTCTATAAAATTTTGTTTATCATGTGGTGTTTGTGGGCCATATACTCCTGTTAGGTTAATCATTGAATCATCCCATCTACATTTTAATTGAACTGTGAGTGAATATTGAGACTTAATTGATTTAATTGCATCAAATTCATTTACATTCCACTTAAATTGTTACCAAATATTTCTCTATGAATTTGAGAAGAGTACTCAGTTAACTTAGTCTCTTGCAAGCAAATGGCATCTGATTTTTCACTTGTAATTTGATTTTTAACTTTAACTCTTTTATCAGGATCATTTAATCCTCTTACATTCCAAGTAAGTATTTTAAGGGTTTCAAACTTCATTTAATTTATTTGTTTTAACTTGAATTTTTGTATTGTAGGTTACTGAGATCGAGTTAACATCTCCTACCTCATTCTTCCTCTTTATTATATTCTAGATATAGAATCCGGTCTGGTTCGATTGGTTGTGAAGTTGGAGAAAGTGAGGTTGTTTGAGTGAGGAATGGAAAGTCTGATAATGAGTCATTATAAGAGATCGGGTCTTGAATATTTGGGCTCTGAAGTTGTGATGATGATTGGTAATTTGGTAATGGAAACCATTCGCTTTGTATATGTGGTACCATTGATCGACTTTCAAAAAGTGGATTAGATACCATTAATGGATTTTGGATTTGGGGTTAAGGATTAACTAAGGGTGAATGGGATTGTGATGACAAAGTGTAAGAGCAAGAAGGTTTGTCAAGTTGTGGCATTATAACACCATCGGTCTGAATCCCTTTCCCCTTAGAGCTCTGCTTTAACCGCCAAATTTGTTTTATTTTCTGTTTGACTCTCCATTCATGTGAATTTGGCAAGGTATAATACTGTGGAATATGAATGTAGATTTTGTTAAGAGTGTTTGCCATCTATCAAGTTTAGAGAGAAAGGGACTGAGGATTTCTTCACTACGGTCAGGGTAAGAACTATTTCTTTGAGCTCTTTTGATCCATTTATGCTTATTATTTTCTCAAATACCCCAAAACTTGATAGTAACCATGCTAATTGTTCTTTGTTTGCAAGGAAACTGGATACTCTTCTCAGGATGATTGTGAGTGAATGAGTTGAATCAGTCTTAGGCTGTTCTGAACCAGGCAGTAATCCTTCTCAGACAAAAATCGTCAGCTGAGCTCTTCTATCTGCAATGGAATCTGTGATTGCAGGTTGTTTTTGGTGGATTTGATTTGGTGACTGGGATGAAGGCTGCCTTTGAAAGGTTGGAATTGGTTGTTTGATTTGTATAGTTGTCTTGGGAAGGGGCTGGGTTCTTGTTAGTTTTCTAAGATTTGGGTTTTCTTTTGCTTGGATTTTTGATCAGGGATTCTGATCCAACAATTCTTTGAAATGTGACCTTTTCTACTACATTTGTAGCATGTAATTTTATTTGGACAATCCTTCCTTTCATGAGTAGTTTGCAAGCATCTAAAACATTGAACGATTTTTCTTTGTTTATCTTGATTTGTTTGTTTTCTATCTTGAGTTTATTTCTTTTTGTTAATAACTGTGATCCAGCCTTGATCTTGTTTCTTGATTGTATTGGTTGTTTGGAAATTTTCTTTTTCTAATGATTTGGTGACAATCTCTGCGTATGATAATTCAGTCATCGAGCCCACATTGTCAATTGGCAGAAGATTTTTCAGTTTGATTAGTGTGCCTCAAGTCTATTTGGGTACTTTATAGCCAAATATTTTTCAATTTTGCCCTTTTGAATCGTATTTAGTTGTTGTTCCATGTAGTCGTCTGACACAAATGGTTCCATTTTTTGGCATATGTATTGTTTCCAAATTTGTGTTTCTATTCTTTAGCTTTTAGGGCTTCACATTACATACTTTTTATAAACAAACGTTTGGAATCAAACAGACTAAGATTTGTTATCAATAATTATGAAAATATCTGTTCTTATAGGCTTTTATCGCTTTTTATTTTGAAATATAAAATCGACCAAAAAATATGTTTCATGTTTTCTTTGATAAGCATTCTTTGCTGTTAATTTCTCCTGGATCTCTACTATCTGTTTGTGTAAACTTAAGAGTGAGGAAAATGCAGCTGCTGATTGGTCTTGTACTAGAATGGATATTGTACTAGCTTTTATTGAATTGTGTGCATATATTATCTTTTTCATTTTTTTCAGCATATAAAAGATAGGAGATGAGGATCTCTTATTTCTGTCAACTAACACGATACTGTTTGCGGATCCATCATTCAAGGTAAATTAATAAAGAACTCAAATGTAAACTACACCTTGCATTTGGGTTCAACATTCTTATAGGAAAAATTATCTACTAAGCAGAAAAACTCCAACTATGGCATTAAGTCAGGTACAGTTCTTAAAATTGACCATATATTAAGCTCTGATTTGGAATGTTGAGGATTGATTCAGGTTGTATCATGGTCTAAACCCTACATTAGTACATTGTGGTATTGATACATGATATTGAATCCTCTTTCAGTTTTTCCTTTTTTTTTTACAATTGAGCTTAATATGGGGTTATTTTGTATTAATTATTCTTTTTATTGTTTGTGTTTCCAGGATTTGCAAATTATGGTATATTTAATGTGCTTCTTTTTAGTACAATTTTGAGTATTTGTAGCCAATCGTTACATAATTACTTAGTAATTAAATTTGGGCCAAAATTCTCAACTGTATTATTTTTTCTTTTTTATTTTTACATCTTATATATATATATATATATATTTCAGCCAACGGATTGTACACATTTCAGCCAAACAAATGACAGAACGAAAGATTGCTCAACGGAGGGTGCCGTTGCCAACACAGTGGTCCGTTGGGAACGGACCTGGCCAGAATCGGCAAAATTGCAGATTATACTCCCCTTTTAATAAGAATTAAATTGCTCACCAAACAAATAAACACACACGAAGAACTAAGAAGCTTGCTCCCACACCTTGAAATACTCTCTTGAAAACTTTGCATGCATGACGACTTTTTAATCTTCTGAGATAGGCAGGATGCGACCGTGATATTTCCGAGAACTTGAACATGCAACTATCTAGCTCAAGACATTCTCACACAAATATATTAGTAGCTCGGAATAGTTTTAAATATCATCAAACTTAGGACAACAAATTCCCCATTTTAATGATTTTCAAAACTATTCCGATGATAATTGAGCAAGATTAAATTTATTCTATCCCTTTTTGAAAAACATGCAAAAGGGAGCACGATCGAGAGGCAAGAACTCCCCCTCTATATGTGCTCCCCCTTAAGTGAAGAACCCATGAAATTTAGTTTGATTGCATTTATTTAATTGTTTATTTAATTTTGTTAAAAGAAAATAATTAGAACCACATGCACACATGAGTTGAAATTTGAGTTTTAAAGAAGTTCAAACGACTACTACATTACATTACAAGTTCAAAATAAAGAAAATAAGAACTACAAATATGCAAAATACAAATTACAAATTCATGAGAATATAATATAATAGTAAAATAAAGTCATGAACGAAAAAGAAAAAAAACAGAGAGCAAAACGCAACTAGGATTTAGGTTAAAGATGGAGAATGGCCACGGGTTACTCGGCCGGTCCGCCAAAGTCAGAGGATTAGAATTGGAGGAAGAGGAGCTGGGATCGTATCGGCCATTAAAAGCCGAGAGTAGGGTTTGAAAATTCTCTTGTTGAATCCGCTGAAGGTCTTGATACATACGGTTATTTTCACGAACGAACTCCGCAAAATGTGCATCGCTCTCATCTTGGCGTATACGTAACTCTTGTTGGCCGTCATGAAGAGCCACGAGATCCCTTGTTTGGCGACGGGCCATTGCGCGTAACACTTGGTCTGTAGTATCAGTTGTGTAGTCGAAGTCAACGGCGTCGTCATCATTGAGATCATGGTGCTCGACCTCGGTTGCCAATGGCGGGTCTTGGTTGATAGCGGGTTCAACAGAAGGGTTAGGGTTAGGGTTAGGGTTTTCCGGGACCGGATTGGCTTGATGATTTAATGCGCATAAAGCGCACGCGAGACTGGCAGTTGTCTTGGATTCCGTATCGGATAGCTACAATGGTTGTCCACGTTCATTCAAAGGTGGAAAGTAATGACAGACCTTACTCGTTTTAATAGTGAAATAGTCATATGGGTCAAAATCACACAAGTAGGGTTTAAGATTTTATTGGTTTGCGTAACGGTCAAGATCTAGGAGATCATGGTTAGGAATCTTTTCCAAAGGATTTATTAGGATTGCACGGGGAATCATGATGTTTAATTTATTGCAAATCCAAGTAAGAAGATTCCCGTACGGAAGGTTTCCAATTTGCGAGAAATATTGCATGTGATGGTAAATTAAGAAACGAATGTTAATAGATTTAGATTTATATCATAGGTGTCGAAGAAGATAAATATTTCGCCGTTTGAAATTGGTTTTATGAGCCGTGACCGGAGCGAGGATGTTATTGACAAAGTTAAAAACAATCCGTTGTCGCAGTTCTTAATTCGTCAAATTGTGGTTTGGGGGGTCATCATGCATGTATTCCTTCATTTTTTCATACAATTCACCACCGAGCCATTCATTTGCGCGTCGAATATAGAAGCACTCTAGGTCTTGATTGACCTTAAAACCGAATCACTCGCAAAGGTTGGACGGGTTTATTATTACGGGATGTCCGAATAGTCACGATGTAACTTGATATGTTTGGTCATCAAAGGTTGCATTTGCATAGAAGAGGCGAATTAGGGTTTCGTAACCCGGGTTGGATATGTTCAAAAGTCCGGTAAATTTCCAAAAATCCGGGAATTAAATAACAAAATCATAGATCTTGCGCGATTTCTCGTGGCGGAGAGCATGAAAGATCTCACATGCATTTTTCGCACATAATTTGTCGTGGAATTTATCGTACGCACCCGGTGTTCTAAAAGAAAGGTATTTTTCTTGTTACTAAAATCCAATTCGGGATTTGAGGGAGCCAGCCTTTTACTTGGATGCTGTCGTCTTGGTTCCCGTTTTCGATTTTGGTGCCATTTGTGGGAATGAAGAATTGAGAGATTGATCAAGAGAAATGAAGTAATACCAAGTATGTTGTGAATCCTTGAAGAGGGAGTTGCCGATAGGTCGAATGTGTGAGAGAATCATCACGAAAGGCGGGTAGCACGGTTGAATAGAGAAATCCCGAGTTCACCACGTTGAGAGAAGGTACGAAGATTTTGAGTATGGATTTGATGGAGATTTGGCCTATAGAGTGGATTTGAGGAGATTTGCAAGCCAAAAGGCTTGAAGAAGGTGGGGAGTTGGGTGAAATTTGTGGTTAGGGTTTGGAGTTTCGAAAGAGGAGGTTGAAGGGGTGTTTTAATGGAGGGATTATGATTTGAGAGAGAAGAGGAAGGAGGCGCCGGTTATGAAAGGAATTTAGGATTTGGATTCTTGGAAACATAGATCCGAAAACATAAATTCGTACAGTCCGTTGGCAACGGACCACTTCCGTTGCCAACGGAATGTCCATTGAGTCTCCATTGAAAACGGAGCAGTCCGTTCGGCGAAAATAGCTCCTGGAGTTGGCTGAAAGTTAGGTGGATTCCGTATGGAAAGGACTGAGACAAGGTATTAGGGTAAAGATTGTTTCGCTAGTGGTTTTTCTCAAAAAAAGTTTTATTACAATTGAAAATTATTTTATTAAAATATATAAAATGATTGAAATTAAAGTAAATGACTTTTCAAAAAGGAAAACGAAAGAGACAAAAAAAATTGCAAAAAAAAAAAAAATTTTAAATTGAGGAGAATTCATTTAAAATGCCCAAAACTCATAAAAGAAAGTAGATAAATGAAAAATTAATCTTTTAATTCAAGCATACCGAGCTTTAATCGAAGATTGGAGAATTCAGCATAAGCTAGCGATTTTGTGAAGATATCCGCGACTTGATCATCCGTTCCAATGTGAAATATTTCGACATCCTCCTTGTTGACGTGATCGCGAATAAAATGATGGCGAATCTCGATATGTTTCGTCTTTGAGTGTTGCACGGGATTTTTGGCGACGCAAATTGCATTCATATTGTCGCATACGATTGGAACTTTTCGAAAGTTGAGTCCGTAGTCGCCTAAAGTCTGATTCAGCCATAAGAGTTGAGGACAGCAGCTTCCGGCAGCAACATATTCTGCTTCGGCCGATGAAAGAGCGACTGAGTTCTGTTTTCGACTCGACCACGAGACCAAATTTCCTCCAAAAAATTGATATGTCCCACTTGTGCTCTTTCGATCACCTTTAGATCCTGCGAAGTCAGCATCCGTATATCTCAAAAGTGACAGACTACTGTCACGGCCTTACCATAACCCTAAGTTTATTGTCCCTTTTAGGTATTTAAAAATCCTTTTAGCCGCATTTAGGTGTGAAACTTTGGGGTTTGCTTGAAATCGGGCACATAAACATACAACAAACATAATATCAGGTCTACTAGCCATTAAATAAAGTAAACTACCGATCATATCTCGATAACCTTAAATGTCTACATATTCACCTGATTTATCGGTGTCGAGTTTTACGTCTTTCACTATTGGCGTATCACTCATCTTTCCTTGGTCCATGCCGAATCCTATGAGGAGTTCACGTGTGTACTTAGCTTGGTTGATAAAAATTCCGTTACCGGTTTGTTTGATTTGCAATCCAAGGAAGAAGTTAAGTTCGCCCATCATGCTCATCTCGAACTCACTACGCATCAAAACAGAGAATTTCTCGGCAAGTGCCGCATCACTAGATCCAAAAATAATGTTATCGACATAAATTTGAATTAATAAAATTGACTCTTTCCTTTTCTTTGTGAAGAGTGTCAAGTCGCTCTTCCCTCATTCGAATTTGTGAGAAGCAAGGAATGAGGAAAGCCGTCCATACCAAGCCAGAGATGCTTGCTTCAACCCGTATAACGCCTTCGTCAGCTTGTACACGTGGTCGGGATTGGTCGGATCCTTGAAGCCGGGAGGTTGCTCGACGTAGACCTCTTTTTTGAGAAATTCATTTAGGAACGAACTCTTAACATCAATTTGAAAGAGCGTGAACCCTTTAATTGATGTGTATGCTAGGAGAAGCCTAATGTATTCCAACCGAGCAACCGGTGCAGACGTCTCTTCAAAATTCACTCCTTCTTGTTGCTTCAAACCTTTACCAACGAGTCTTGCCTTGTTTCGCACTACCGTACCGTGCTCGTCGAGTTTATTTCGGAAAACCCATCTAGTATCGATAATGGATTGGTTGTCGGGTCGAGGAACTAGGGTCCAAACCCGGTTTCGCTCGAATTGAGAGAGTTCGTCTTGCATGGTGAGAATCCAGTCGGTGTCACCATTTGAATCTTTGAAGGATTTTGGTTCGGTTTGAGATAGGAAGGCGCAAAAAGCGACGAGATTTCTTGTTCCGGATTGGGTTCGAACTCCTTCTCGTGGGTCACCTACCACATTGTTAACGGATGTTCGGATACTTCTCGTAATACTTCCGAAATTTGATAAGAAGGTTATTCCGGCTCGGGTTGAATAATTGGTTGCGGGTCGACTAGATTCGGGAGTTGATCTTGTTGAGTCGAGTTGTCACCATTCGGTTGATTTTCTTGTGTGGAGGAATTGTCAGGTTCGTTTAAAGTTGGAACACTAAGGTTGAACTCAATAATGTTCGGTTGATTTATTCCCGTTAACCTGCCATTTGTACCTATATCTGTCAAAGAAACACCCCTCTCGGCCCCATTTTTAGTTTCATCAAAATGCAAATGTACGGATTCAACAATAATCCCTGAAAATTTAATATAAACTCTATACGCTTTACTTGTATTAGAATATCCAACGAAAATTCCTTCGTTAGATTTCGAATCAAATTTATAAAGTTTATTAGATTCATCAAGAATGAAACATTTAGAACCAAAAACTTTCATATACGAGATATTTGGCTTGCGACCATACCATAATTCATAAGGTGTCTTTTTCAAAATAGACCTTAGGCTGACGCGATTTGCGACATGACAAGCAGTGTTAACTGCCTCAGCCCAAAGAAATTTAGGAGTCGGATGTTCGTTTAACATGGTACAGGCAAGTTCGATAAGAGTGCGATTTTTACGCTCTACTAACGCATTTTGTTGTGGAGTGCGTGGAGCGGAAAACTCACGTTTATATCCCCTTTTTGAGCAAAAGTCGTCAAATTTTGCATTTTTGAACTCGTCACCATTATCAATACGAACCGTAATGATAGTGGTGCCTCGTTCATTTTCGACAAGGGAATAAAATTTGATGAACACATCACTAGTTTCATTCTTTTGAATCAAGAAATAAACCCAAGTAAAGCGAGAAAAATCATCAACAATTACAAAATAGTACCTTTTACCGGTGAGGCTGGAGACACTCATAGGGCCGCACAAGTCGAGGTGGAGAAGCTCGGGGGGCGCTTCGTTGAGATCACGGACTTAGACTTAAAAGTCGATGACTTGGAGTGCTTACCACGCTCATAAGCATCGCATAACTCATTTAGCTTAAGTTTGTGTGATGGAAAACCTGAAATTAGTTCTTTGCGGGATAATTTCAAAATCGTGTCCATGGATACATGACCCAGTCACCTGTGCCACAGATGTGAACTCGATTCCGAAGCGGTCAGACAATGAGTGCCTGGCACAAACGAATGAAAGTCAAAGAAATAAAGGTTACACTTTCTTTTTCCCATGCAAATTGTAATATGATCTGAATTTCGAATCACATGACAATTCATGTTATCGACTTTCACACCATACCCTGCATCACACAATTGACTTATGCTAATTAGGTTATGTTTAAGTCCTACCACAAAATTGACATTCTCCAATGTCCAATTACATGTGCCGATCGAGCCAACACCAACTATTTTTCCTTTCTGATTTCCACCAAAAGTGACATCTCCACCGTCGAAAGGTCGCAAAGTCTTGAACTTACTCTTATCCCAGGTCATATGGCGGGAATAACCACTATCCAGGCACCACTGATCGGTTTTACACGATGAACTTAGACAAATCTACAAGAAAGTATATTAGTTAAATGAATGGGTATTTAACTAATATGATTTCCTGCCCATAGCTCCCCCTGAAAGTATGGCTTAGGTAAAATGGGGGGAGCTTACCGAAGCGTCTAGGTAGACTTCGGTACCTCCAAGTCGGAGGTAGGGTTACTAGTGTTTCTATCTTTTCGCATCCAAACAAATTTTGAGGAATTAGCAGGTTTGCGCATTAGACACTCGAGTGAGATATGGCCTATTTTTCAACAATAGTTGCAAAATGAACAAGTCGGGTTCGAAGTCTCTTTAGTACCTTTCACAAAATGATTTTTATAGTGGTTTGAAAACTCGGCTTTCCTAAGATTTGGTTCGGTTGACTTAGCACTAAAAACAGTTGATTCCGCAAAATTGTTTGATTTTGAAAACTTGTTTGATTTCGCAAGATTGCTTGTATTTGGAAAACTTTGTTTTTGATGTGCATTAATGTAATGTTTGGGAGCTCGATGGTTTGATTCATTAGGTTGAATCTTTCTCGGGACATGTGTGTCGACTATTTCATAGAAATAACCATTAGGACCCTTTTTATAAAGTATTTCGGTTGTGACACCGCAGTTTTCTCATGAATATACTGAAAATCATGAAGATAGTGAAACCTATTATTTTTACTAAAACCTTTAAAAGTTCGACTTTTAGGACTTTGACCCTTAGAGTAGTCTCGATACAAGAATGCACTTCCTCTACTCTTCAGTTGATTGAGCTCCCTTTTTACTGTATGGTTTTAGGTTTTGAAGGAGCGGGTTTAGTACCGACTTCTTTCTTGAACCCTAAACTGGTTTTATCATTTGGTTTTTGTCCTATAAATAAATTATCTAAATCAAGTTTGCTCGAGACATTTCTGGCGCAAGCAGACTTGAGAGATTTATTTTCACATTTTAAACTTACAACTTCGACTTTTAGATGAGTAATTTCGGTTTTTAATTTTTCACAAATACAATTATTTAACTTATTATTTAAGTTGTCGTCAATTAAGTTGTTATAATTATTTAAATTTCATTTTTCAAGTTCTTTTATTCGTACCTTGTACGACCTTACCGAAGCTCCGGAAACAATGAGAAGTTCTTGGGTACTGATAAGAGACTCCCGAAGCCTTTTTAATTTGTGTTCTAGTTCATCGTGGGTTCGGGTTCTACAATTTCAACAATTTGATTTGAACTGGGAACCTTAACCTCTTCTAAAACATGATTAACAGTAGGATCTAGATATACCTCGTGAATCGTGTCGCAGGAAGAACCGGAGGAAGTAGTGTCGATGTAAGATGTCGCGGTAGGAGGACGAGGTTGTCTTTGGAAGTTGTCCGAGTCGAATCATCTCTTGTATCGCCCTTTCGCACACTTCGTCCACGTCATCATACGCCATGAATGCGACATTCGCCATGTCCGATTTGAATACACATTATTTCAAATTAGAATTTGAAACGGTCTGTATTCCCTCTCTGATACCAATTGGTGAACGATTCAGGCCTATAGGGGGGAGGGGTTAAAAGGCCTAAAGTGCGGAAACGTGAATATATGTATTTTTAGGGTTTTATATTTTTATTGTTTTTATACTTTTGTTGATGGTTGTTTGAATACTAATTAACAAAGAAAGATAAATAGATAAGAAAATAGAGTAAAAAAGAAAAATTACAGATATACCGAACACACGAACTTGTTGACGAAGTTCGGCGAGGTGTTGCGTTAGCCTTAACCACCTGTTTACTCGCTAGCGGCCCTTACCGCGTTCACGAGTTGCCTACTCTCCGGGACTTGCCTAGCGGCTCCGTTTATCACTAACAAACAAAATCGTACAAGACCTCAAACCATCGTCGCTTTACAATAGCCTCTTGACGGCTGGTGGAACAATAACTTACAAACTCGATCTCTTGAACTTCAACAAACCGACGAGCAACATGCTCAAAAACTCCACTAATCTCACTTTGAGATTTAGAGCAATTCAACAGTATTAAGAAAGGAGTATTTCTGCTTTTTGTATCTAGAATTCGTTAGTTCTCTGAGAAAGGCGGCTCTCCATTTTAAAGAAGGAAGGAAGCAGCCCTAGAAAAGAAAAACTGCGTAGTTCCGTTGACAATGGACTTTGTCCATTGCCAACGGACTGGCAAAAATAAAAAGCAATCAAGGAAGATTTCAAACCAAACGGCTAAATTCCTACAGTTCCGTTGCCAATGGACTGTACACAATTTCAGCCAAACAAATGACAGAACGAAAGATTGCTCAACGAAGGGTTCCGTTGCCAACACAGTGGTCCGTTGGGAACGGACCTAGTCCGTTGACAACGGAACTGGCCAGAATCGGCAAAATTGCAGATTATGCTCCCCTTTTAATAAGAATTAAATTGCTCACCAAACAAATAAACACACACGAAGAACGAAGAAGCTTGCTCCCACGCCTTGAAATACTCTCTTGAAAACTTTGCATGCGTGACGACTTCTTAATATTCTTGAGATAGGGAGGATGCGACCATGATATTTCCGAGAACTTGAACGTGCGACTATCTAGCTCAAGACATTCTCACACAAATATATTAGTAGCTCGGAATAGTTTTAAATATCATCAAACTGAGGACAACAGGCTTAATCCTTTCCAAGGGCATTTGCTCTCCATGATGCTGCTTGATCCTCGATAGAGCTTATCACCCCAGTCATGCTAAGTGGCTTGAATAGGTCCTCACTGGTGGTAAATCATTTGAATTGGATACGGCAAGGTTGGCAAGCAAGTTTAGGCATATATAGGTTAAAAAAAAGTAAAAAATATATAAATAAATAGTAATAAATTAAGGCCTCGTTTGGTATCATTGCCGTTTTCTATTTTTTTCTAGAGAAAAAAAAACAAAACATGTTTGGTAAAATGGCTCTGTTTTAATTTTTTTATGTCCAAATTGCAAAAAATAAGTAGGATTTTGGAAACAACAAAAAGTTGTTTCTTCTTTTCTGTTTTTCATTTGCCAAACTAATAAATGTCTGAAACCACACAAAAATAATATGGTAGAACTAAAAAAAATATTGACCTTGAAATATTGTATTGCGCTAAAAAAGATAAGTTGGCGTAAAAAAAATAGTATATTCATATTAAAAGGGAATTTTAACGGTAAAATTTTATATCCACTAAAAAAGGTAAGTTGACACTAATTAAAAATATTGATCCTGAAACTTTATATTAAAGTAAAAAAAGTAGCTTACCACTGAAAATAATATAATGATACCTAAAAAAGATTCATTAATACCTGAAATCTTTATATTCACACTCGAAAAGGGTATATTGACACTAGAAATGATATATGCCGATATTAAAAATGATATATTAACATTTTTTAATACTAAAAATGATATATTGACATTGAAAGTATTCTATTAATACTAAAAAATAGTATTTTAATACTCTAAAAGTAATATATTTTTACTGAAAATAGTATATTGACACGGAAAATTATATATTGATATTGTAAATAGTAGATTGACACTCGAATACTCAATATATTGGCATCGGAAATAATATACTAACCTTAAAAATGATTACCGAAAATATAATATTATACTCAATGATAATAAATCAATATTATAAATGGTACATTGATACTAAAAATGATATATTGGTACTTAAAATGGTATAGTAATGCTGAAAATATTATGTTGATACTATAAATGGTATATCGGAACTGAAAACTTGATATATTGGCACTGAAAATGTTATAAATGTGGATATGATAAAATAATAACTAGTAAAAATTATTATCAATTTAAAAAAAATATATTTTTTGAAAACAAAAACAGAAAACCGAATTTTGTTTTAAAAAAATGAAAAATAGAAAAACGGAAATGATGTCAAACGAGCCCTATTAAAACAAAACAAACATTTTTCATCAAACACATCAATACAAATGGTTGGTTTAGCTAGAGAGATATAGTCATTCTTAATAAATTTGCCATGTTTGACTTACCCCCAATTCGAAAACTTGTGGTTAAAAGCTATAAATACAGGTTTAGATGCAATTGATAATTAAGAAAGTAAATGGTCAAAATTCTATACGTATTTTCAAAATGAATGTGATTGTGACTTAGATGGTTTTCCTAGGTTGTATTTATTCCACATACATTGTTAAGCTATTTTCTAAGAATATGCTCGAGGGCAAGCATAGTTTAAGTGTAGGGAGATTTGATGTGTGTATTTTTATACACATATTTTAGGATTAATAATGTAATAAAAAATACAAAAAATAATATAAAAGGGTTCAAAATATAATGTATTTGATAAAAAGGATAAAAAGAGAGCTAAAATATAATTTATGGCTAAAATACGATTTTAAGCATGTTTTGAATTATAATAATAAAAATGATATTTGGAAAGAAATGAAATTAAATTCTTTGGCAAATCTAGAAGCCCCAAAAGTATAAACATAATCAAACCAAATGAAAGTACTCATCTTTTTATCTTTCCAGTGTTATATTAAATGCTTAATTTTGACTTATAGAAGTCCCTAAAAACAATTCTGCAAAATTGAATCAAAGAACTCGCACTTGTTTTGTTAGGTATTATTTATAGCACTGTTATTATGATTACATGCACTTGATTTTATCATGTATACGCTTAATATCGCATATTTATCTCATAAGTAACTTATTACATGATTATTACATAAAATGAATTATCTTAATTTACAAGAATAAGAGGGTTAAAATGCAAAAATGACAAAAAGCCGGAAATCGGATCAGCTGGCAGTTGCTCAGTATTTGGGCCAGATCTTACTGCATGGAACTCGAATCAAGACATTTAAATACATGTTGGAAAGATAAAAGACAGACCTACAAGTTTCGTATTTGCTCAGAAGCCCAATTCGGCATCCTTCAAGATGTAATTCGTGCATCTTTACAGTAAGAACAGATTTGAAAAGTGCTGAATCATAAATGGAAGGGAAATTAGATCTGATTTTGAGTAATTAACGCAAGTTTCGTAAACCCTAGCAATTACACATTTTTTCATTCATGATTTCAGAAAAAGGGAGAAAAGAAACTCTAAACCGAAACCAATCCAAAAATTTGATTGATCAAGATTTTTCAACAAATTACTTTGGAATTTTTTGATCAGTTTGATTCACCAAGGTCTTTGAAGATTGCTAGACGACTCAATCGCTTTGAAAAAACACGAAGGAAAGAAATTTGAAGATGGATTTGTGCATCTAACGACACATCCTGGCGTGCGGATTTCGAACCTTCAAATTGGATGCACAGGAATTAGGGGAGCATCAAATTCCCGTGCTGTGACTTGCTTCAACATCCGTTTTGTTCAATTTAGGTTGAATTTTCATAATTTCTCTTTCCCGATCAATTAGAGGGATTTGGGGTTTAATCTAAAATAATTGTAGTATGATTGAGTTCATGAGTTGTGAGAATTGAATAAGAATATTTAGTAGTTGAGTAAGCGTCATTATTTAATTATTTAATAATTCTTATTATGGTGAATTGAAATTTGTTAGAAAAAAGTTCGAGTTTAGGGAAATTTCTTGATTTTTCTCAAATTATGTGACAATTGTGTTATTTGTTGTGTATACTCGCTTCATATAAGTCCTAAAAGCATCATAAATCAACTTTGTGATTTTATTTTTGTTCAATTCTCATTTTCCTTGAAAATCAAAAATAAATTACAAATAATTAGATAAACAAATTGCAACCAGCACTAAAAATTGCCCAATTCAGCAACTTTTTAATTTTTTTTTCTCTGTTTGAATCTCATATTTGGATTCCTCATATTTTTCTGGTCAAAATGGACATAAAGTGTGCTAAATTTAGATAAAGGATAAAAAAAATTATGATTTAAAGAGCTTTAGGGTCATATTTGCAAAAAAAAAAAAAAAAAGAAGTTTGGGACGTCTCGGGTCAGTATATATGAATTTTGATCACCATTGATTTTAAAACACCTTAAAACCCTAGAATACATATAAAATTTGTATTGTTTGAAATTGCATAGCAAAAATGACATTTTCGTAAAATTCTAGGGACTTCTTTGAAAATATAAATCCATAATTAATTTCCTCCTCTCCGTGGATATGACCCATTTCTCGTTCTATACAACTTGAAATTAAATAAAAGAAAAGTTTAATAATATAAATTTTTTTGCATAATTCAGCTAATTAGAAAACACAAAACAACCTGTTTTGCGGGCTTATTAGCTTCATACTAGAAATAAAAAATCAATTATTTTCACCACTAGAATTGGATGAAAAAAAGATATTTTCACAATATCCGTTGAAAATACTATTTTTGCAAATAAAGTTAGTCTAACGTTATTTTGCCAATTAAAATTGAAATGGACGCTAGTTGGAAAAGAAGTCTTATTCATCAATTCACCTCTAAGTTATCTGACATTGCCTAATAACGTTAGTTGACATCACATGCTCTGAGTTCAAAATTCATCGACATCAAAGAGTGTTTTCATTAAACAAAAATTAATCGGTTTTCTATTTAGTTACATTTAGATTTACTAATAGTACATTTGATTTTATTTCTTATGATATAATAGCGATGTTGTATGCTAAGCATGTAGTTCATAATTTTGGAATTCGTTTAGTTGTGATTGTACTTCTTATTCACTAACTTTAATCTTAAAAAAAATTATTCACTTACATCTACAAAGTGACGAATATTAATAGGAACTAGTAGAGGAGTATATGGGTCAGGTTACGCGGATTTAGACTGAAATTATAATCCAACCCAACTATCACTACTAAAAAAATGGGTTGTACTGGCGAAAACTTCCTGGCACAGGGGTTAAGTGCCAGTACGCTGTGTTCGGAGAAATCATACTGGCACATGTTGATGCAATGAAGAGCCCTGCCAGTACGAAGCGTGCTTCTCTCCAAAATTGTGAAAATTTCACTAACTCCCGCTTAAGCCTCCAAATTTCCGCTACCTCTTTATTTCCGCCAAAATCTCAGCCCCAAAATTTATGCTATCTTTCTATTTCCGCCAAAAATTTAGCCCCAAATTTCCGATTTTGTAAAATCTGCTTCTTTCATGCTTCCATTCATGGCTCGCCTCTTCCCCTTTTCATTCTCAAACCATAAAAAGTCTGATTCGCCAAAAATTCATGGCTCGCCTCTTCCTAAAGAACCGTTACAGAATTGTAAAAAAAAAAATATATTTATGCATATTTGTAACGGTTCTTTAAAAACACCGTTACTAATTCCATATTAGTAACGGTTTTTCCTAAAGAACCGTTACAGAATTGTAAAAAAAAAAATCTATTTATGCATATTTGTAACGGTTCTTTAAGAAAAACCGTTACTAATTACATATTAGTAACGGTTTTTCCTAAAGAACCGTTACAGAATTGTAAAAAAAAAAATATATTTATGCATATTTGTAACGGTTCTTTAAAAACACCGTTACTAATTCCATATTAGTAACGGTTTTTCCTAAAGAACCGTTACATAATTGTAAAAAAAAAAATCTATTTATGCATATTTGTAACGGTTCTTTAAAAACACCGTTACTAATTCCATATTAGTAACGGTTTTTCCTAAAGAACCGTTACAGAATTGTAAAAAAATCTATTTATGCATATTTGTAACGGTTCTTTAAAAAAAACCGTTACTAATTACATATTAGTAACGGTTTTTCCTAAAGAACCGTTACAGAATTGAAAAAAAAATCTATTTATGCATATTTGTAACGGTTCTTTAAAAAAAACCGTTACTAATTACATATTAGTAACGGTTTTTCCTAAAGAACTGCTACAGAATTGTAAAAAAATCTATTTATGCATATTTGTAACGGTTCTTTATGAAAAACCGTTCCCAATTACATTTACAAAATTATAAAAAAAAAATCTATTTATGCATATTTGTAACGGTTCTTTAATAAAAACCGTTACTAATTACATATTAGTAACGGTTGTTCCTTAAGAACCGTTACATAATTGTAAAAAAAATCTATTTATGCATATTTGTAACGGTTCTTTAAGAAAAACCATTACTAATTACATATTAGTAACGGTTGTTCCTAAAGAACCGTTACAGAATAGTCTAAAAATCTATTTTCCATATTTGTAACGGTTCTTTAATAAAAACCGTTACTAATATGTAATTAGTAACGGGTTTTCCTAGAGAACTGTTACAGAATTGTAAAAAAAAAAATCTATTTATGCATATTTGTAACGGTTCTTTAATAAAACCCGTTACTAATATGTATTTTGGGAAATAATGGTATAAAAAAAAAAAAGTCCCTTTTCGATACGATTGATAAGGAAGACCCAAGTCCGAGTCTCTCTCCCCCCTCTCGGACGAAGTCTTAGACTTTCGTTTACTCTCTCTCAACTCGGAAGAAATACGATATTTCAAAAACTCATCGACGGTTCTCTCGGCCTACGTCTCGGCTGTTCTTTCAGGCCATCGTAGAGTCCTTGCTGAAGGATCAATTTTGGATTTTCACAAAACCCTCATGTATGACCTAATTTCATTTCTTATTTTGACCGTAATTTTGATTTTATGAAGTTTCTATCTAAAGTTTTTGCAAAGTTAGTGATATTTTGACTGCAATTGAGTTTTTTTGCTTGTTCATATCTCAATTTCTTATTGTTCATATTTCAATATGTGATTATTGTAGATAATAGCTATTTTAAGTGAATGGATAAGTCTTGGATAAAATTGCCTCAAGATTGTGAGGAATATAAAAGAGGTCTTGAGATTTTTCTTGATTTTGCATTTCAAAACGAGTCTTATAGTGAAAAGATATTATGCCCTTGTATTTGTTGCAAAAATTATTTGATGCGAACCCGTGAGGAATGTAGGGTTCATTTGATATGTGATGGCTTTATAAAAGATTATACACAATGGATTTTTCATGGAGAGGAGCCTTCTGCATCCCGCAATAATGAATTTCTTTCGCCTTTTCATAACGTTCTACAGGAGGAAACGGGGGTTGATATGGATGGGTTATTACGCGAAGCCTTTGCTCAAAATAGAGATGAAATCCTTGATACCAATTTAGAAGTTGGTTCGGAGGAACTAGCCGAGCCAGTCGAGTTGTTTATTTGTTTGAGAGTGGGGGACAATCTATTGGGAAAGTAGAATTTATTAGTCTTGATTTGAAGTCCGAACTTCAAGCTCATCGTTATGTTCTACGACATTGTGACGATATTGAAACCTTCCGCATGTAAGTGAAAGTTTCCAATTTATATAAATATTGCTTTATAATTTCTATCAACTAATTAGTATATTGTAATAACATATATTATAGGGAATTTATTGAGTTGGAGAAACAAAAAAATGGTAGTCTCTCTAGTCATGCTATAAATAAGTTGGCCAATGAAAAGTTTCTTGAATGGTTTCAAAATAAGGTAAATATTACATTTTTAAATGGAGTTAAATATTTTTTTTTACTAGATTAATAAATTCGTCATTTATAGGTAATGCAAATTGATGGAACAAGTATTTCGGAAAGAGTTAAAAGTCTTGCTAGGGGTCCAAACAACATAGCAAGATGCTTTAGTGGGTTTTGTATTAACGGATTTAGGTTTCACACAAAGAAAAGAGAAATTGGCCTTACGACCCAAAATAGTGGAGTTGTCAACGTTTCGAAAATAGATGGTATGAATTATTATGGCAAATTAAATGATATAATTGAGATAGATTATTATGGTGATTTCAAAGTTGTTCTCTTTAAATGTGATTGGGTAAATGTGCACCATACTTTGGGGATGAAGGTTGATGAATTTGGATTTACTTTTGTAAATTTTAATCGGCTAATACATACCGGTGAAAGCATAAACCATGATCCTTTTGTCTTTGCATCACAAGTGGAACAAGTATTCTATGTAAGAGATTTACAAAAAAATGGTTGGTCGTTGGTGGTGAAAACTATGCCGAGAGATTATTTCGATATGGGTAAAGAGGTTGTTTCACATGTGTTGCCTACAAGTTCCGATTGGTTGAATGTTGATGAGCAACCATGTTGGGCACGAAACGATGAAGGTAGAAGCCCAAATTTATTAATTTATAATCATATTTTTTTTATTATAATTATTTACTCATTTATCTTCTTACTTAAATAGGTACAACACAAAATCATTGAGATAATTGGCTTTAAGAAGATTAATTGTACATCTCTTAGTGCACTATATTTTGGCCGGTTTTTAAAGTATGTTTTCATTGCCACATTTTGATACTTTGTTTAACTATTTGTATTACTTATTATATTTCGATCATTTTGATTGAAAAATTTAATATTGTTCTATGAATATTATCTTATGAATATTTGTTCTATGTGTTTTTGTTTTATTGTGTATTAATATAATGATTATGTGATGAATATGGTTTGATGAAAATTGAAAATATTGTATTATTGATGTTTTTTCATTGCTTTAATTTAGTGACGGTTTCTAGCGCTTCAAGATAATGGCGGTTTTAAGTGTTTAAATCTAGTGGTAGTTTTAAGCGCATCAACATTGAAGCAGTTTTAGATGCTTCAAAATAGTAACAGTTTTAAGTGCATCAACATTGAAGCAGTTTTAGGTGCTTTAAAATAGTGACAGTTTTAAGTGCATCTATATTGAAATGATTTTAAGTGTTTCAAACATGAGGCACTTTTACTTGTTTCAATATAGTAGCGGTCATAAGTGCTTCATATAACGAGCATATACAATACTCAATTAGTGGCGGAAATAAGTGCTTTTATATACTGGCGGTTCATTGACTGTCACTATATTGCTTGCAGCGCCTCCAGTAATGGCACTTTATGTGGCGGACCTGAAACTGCCACTATCCATCTTTGCATCACTGAAAACTGCCAATAAGTGGAAAAAAAACTGCCACTATGAGGCTTTTTTTTAGTAGTGTATAACGGGTTTAGATTTTATCAACCCAAACCCAACCCATAATACTTATAAAAAATTCAACCCAGTGATATTTTTGTTGGGAGGGTTGGGCTGATTAAACCGTATTTTGAGCTTTATAAAGTGTATGTTTTACAAATATATATTTACCATATATAATTCAAGATTTAACATGTCAATAAACAAAAAATTATAAAAAAATAATTTTACTAAAATTTCATAGGTATACATGTCAAGTGTTTGTGAGAAATAGAAACTTAGGATATTCACCAGGTATAAATAGGTATTTGCACAAGTGATTTAATATTTTAGGTTTATAATTGGAAAGTAATATTTATGAATTATGGAAATAAAAACTAAGAATATAGCATAACAAATAAACTTTGAGTAGAAAAGAGATAACGAGTTGAAAAATAGAAGATGACAATCAATTTTGGAGTGTGCGAGTTGGGTTGGATTAATTCGTGTTCATAATTGAAAGCCTGAAACCCAACCCACAATTCCGGATTATTCAAAATTTAAACCCAGACCCAACCCAACAACTTCAAAACCCGCAAAAAATGGGTTGGACTGGGTCGGATTATATGGGTTGGACGGCTTGAGAATTTTTTGTACACCCCTACGAACTAGAAGGGGTAGCCGCCCCTGTAGATTTTCAAAAAACAGTATACATGCAGGGGCCATGAAGTGTTGACAAGTCATGAAACATTGATGTGCTCTTTTTAGATATTTAATCCTGCAGAGAAGAAGCCTAAATTAATTTAGACAAATTGGAAATCACACAGGGGGTACTGTAGTGACGGATTGAAATTATATATTATTTTCTCACATTCCTATATACACTATATACCGTTTTTATTTTTTTAAATATATACTGTTTACTGAATTTTTATATACTGTTTGTTTTTTAGTTTATATGTTTGTATATACTGTTTTCATTTTTTTTTAAATATATACTATTTTATAGAATGAATTTTTATATACTGTTTGTTTTCAGTTCATGTGTTTGTATATGCTGCTTTCAGTTTTTATATACTGTCGCTACAGTTTTTATATACTCCCATTAATTTATGTCTTCTAATAAGATTAGAGAGGATCTGTTTTAAATGTCTAATCTTAATTGTTTGTTGTCCCACATCGCTGCTAGATTCAGGATTTCTTTCTTCTATTATCTTCTTTTTAAGATTTTACTTGTAACTCCCTCTTTTTTTTGTGTTGTGTGCTGTGTGGAGAAAAGACATTGTTGTATGTAGTAGTCTGTAGATATAATTCATCTTCATGAGGCTATACAAGACTCTGCCCTGCAGCTCAAAGCAGCTCTTTTAGGATTTTCGCTTGTTTAATTTAAGAAAAAAAAATAGTATACATACATCGTTATAGTATTATACTTTGCGTTAAGAGTTGGAAGCTATATATACATTGTCCCTTCTAAATTTTTGGTGTAACTTCTATTATAATTCCCAATGAGACTGGCCAAAATTTACCACTGCGTATGCCTAAAGAAAAAAGCAATGTTGGTTCATTAAAGGTTAAACAAAATAGCTTGTGAAGTTCAACTCAAAGCTCAGTGGCGACAGAGATCCAAAGCATAGATCATTAGAGGATGATAATTATGAATACGATAGAAATACAAAAATTCATTAGAAAAAAAAAATACAAAAATCATTTTGGAAAATATGGAACAATTCTTGAAAAAGAGCTTCCATCTTCTGATAATGTGACTTTGGTGGAGAGTGGTGGTGGAAGAAAAAGGATCATATATGCTTCTTCTTCAAGCTCCAAACCCAGAAAAAAAATTATAAAGATTGTTAACAGAGACAATGAGGAAGAGTTGACATCATCTTTTTATCTAAAGGAAGCAAATGAGGGAGTCACTACTAAAAATAATTTGTACAAGCAATTTATTCACACATAAAAAAAAAGCAATTTGTGCAAGCTTTTTTAGGTTTAGAGGCAGTTCTTTCAGCCTCAACCCAATTTAGAGGCAATTTCGTATCCGCCTCATGCATGCCTCTACTGGAGCCGCCCCAAAAAAAACATATAGGCTGACCATGAGATGCCTCAAGGTTGAGGCACCCAAAGTTAGTGCCGTGGCTCAGCAGTCCGCGCCTGGCTAGCATCGGATGATTGAGAAATTGGTGGAGGAATGAGATAACTCGGCTCAAGCAGATGCGTGTTATTTTTTCCAAAAGTAAAAGTGGAGAGAGATTGAGCTGGCAGGGACGGAGGTAGAGTTCAATTATAAAGGGAGCCAAACTTTCAAGCTACACACAAAGAGATTGTTGGCGTGTTGGTATTGAGTTTGGACCAATCTCCACAGAATAGCAGTTTGAATCTCACTAAAAAAAATGAAAATGGGGTGCACCAGGTTTCCAACCCACGTTCTACGAGTACCTAGACACGCTCCATGACCAAACGAACTACAATATTTATATGCTCAACTTGTACTTAATTTGGTATTATTAAGTTAAGGGGGACTGAAATAGAACTATTCTTTATGTTATCGATTTCACGGGAGGCGTCGGGGATCCCCCTGGTCCCTCCCTTGATTCGTCCTTGGAGCTCGACAGGGAAATAAGTGGAGAGAGATTGAGCTGGAGAGGGAAATGAAAGTGATGGTTTTGGATTAAGAGGGGGAATTTTTTCAAGAGGCGGGTAAATTTTATGAAAATTTAGACCAATTTTGGCGCTCAGGAATTTACAAATGAATTTCGGAAAGATTTTGGAATAGACGGGTATGAAACTGAATAAAATTCGGAAGAGGTGGGAGTTATACAGGCACTTCGCCTCTATATTGACGCACAGGTCAATTTTGAGATGCTAGACTCTATTGCCTGTAATATGTTGCCTCTGCCTGACCCCTTTTTAGTAGTTCGTCATGTTCAATTAGAATCATCAGTAATCTAATCTTAATTTATTGTTCTAAATGAAAGTGGTGTAATCACTTTGATTTTTTTTGTTATTTTGAATCATGTTTTGTTGAAATATTGGACATGTATGGATGACAGTATCTGTATATAGTCATATTGCATTTGGATATCTAACATTTGCTACAAGAACGATTTGTTAAATATTTATTGTTTTAGAATTTGTAACATTAGATATTATGTTGCCATATTTAAATAAAAAAAAGTTATATTGCAATTTATAGAGGAAAAGATTTATTAATATATAGTATCTGCTACCATGCAAAATGTAATGCTGCTAAACAACATCCATTAATATGTTGTTAGCTATTAGAAACTCAAATTGTTATAGATGACTAAACAAGAGCTGGCAAATCTGACCTTAACATGTAAAACCCATCCGAAATCCAATTCAGCCTGATCCGAAAAATTTTAAAAATCCTAACGGTCCGAATCCGTCTGATTTGGACCCAAACAATTCAATCCCGAAATGACTTGTTGCCTGATGTTGTCCAAACCTGATCTAACCTGAACCTGAGTTATCTGAACCTGATACAACCCGACACCCAAGAACTCGATACCCAACAGATCCGACTAGAACTGGCATTGATTTAGACCAATAATGTAAAATATGGCTCAAATATATCAAATCATAATATTAGTGCATAAATTTATCATAATTATATTCATAAATATTTATTGTTATGCATTAAATAATTATGTAACAATACTCAAAATAAAGTTGATTTATGTAATTAAAAAGAAACTTCGACACATCCCAAACCGGATATCTGAACGAGCCTGCACCTGATACGACCCGAAAATTCAGATAAGCCCGAACACAAAAGATTCAACCCGAAAGGAATCACAACCCAAAAAAGACCCGTTCAAAATAAGACCCAAGTGCAACCCTAAAATCCGAGTTTTCCTAACCTTAAGATGACCCGAACCACAAAATGATCCGAACTTGAGAGAGCCGAAACCGTTTGTCCCCCCCTAATTATGTTCCAAATTTAATTTTGTCTCCCCTAAATAATATTCCAAGTTTAATTTCGCATTAGTGCCCAGTAGCTGTAATTGCTAGTTATCTTCTTTTTCAATATATAATGCATGTTCCAGATAAAAAAACTATTAGTGCCAAAACCAAAAGTGACTCACCCACCAAAATATTTTAATTGAGACTCAAAATAAAAATCAATGGATTGAGAAAGAAACTAGCTAGCTAAACGTGCAATATGTTTTTCATTACTTGAATTTTGAATTCAAAATCTCTTCAAAATTTATAGAGGTGTCTACTGCTGGAGTAGGGCTGGAAAAAAAGCTCGTAGTTTGATAACTCGCTCGAATTTGACTCAAAAAAGCTCATTCGAAAATATGTCGAACTGAATCCGAGCCGAGCCGAGCCCAGCTCGAGTGAAAACCGAGCCGAGCTCAAGCTGGACCCAGCTCGAGCTCAACCCACTACATAGTTTGACCCGTTATACATTTATACCATATCTTAAATCTTAATCAGAAAATCGAGTTGGCTCGAATTTTACAACAAAATATTTCACAAAGTTATAACAAAAAACTGCACTAAACTCGAGCTGGCTCGAGTTTTTTTCGAGCGGAGCTCGGAGCCAGCGTTTGAGCTCGAATCTTGTTAAAACTCGAGCCAAACCGAGCTCGAGGTAATCCCAGCTCGGCTCAAACTTGGCTCTTTGCCACCCCTACACTTGAATTAGCAAACTTTGATCACTCATCAAAATATTTGATAAATACTACTCCTATCATAATTACTCTATTGTATAGCTTGTAAATCTATATGGCTAGGCCCGACATACTAAATTGAGAATTGAAAAAGGATAACTTGCCCCCTAATTTTCCCACTAGTGGTGATGCCATAAGCTTGACATCACTAGTGGGAAGGAGAGCCCACATGCAAAAAATAGACTCTTTTTCCCTTGCCAGCTCAGACGAAAGTGATTTTCGAGATTGTAACTTTGTTTCCTAGAAAATGTACTAATGACAGAAGAGTACAATCATTACATTTAGACATGATTTGACGATAGAAATCAATTTTAGTTATCATTTTAGAATAATGTTGAACATACCTGCAAAACATAATAATGAATAGGTAGGACACTAAATAATAGAATTAAGACTAGTAGTGTATTATCTTCAATAAAATAGAATTTACTACTCTTATTCAACAAAATAATACCTTCAAAACAACATAAAATACAACCATCCACATATTACTTGGAAAAAAAAACTACAAATATCATCCTAAAAGATGACACACAGAATGACAATTTATCATACAACCTTATGGAGCTTGAACCAGCTTGCATTGTCATTGTTTGATGGAAAATACCTTCGTGTTTGCCTCTTTACCACTACAGCTCCACACAGTACTCTTCTCACTGCTTTCAATTCTGAACTGCAAAGCCTGGGGAAAATGGTGAGGAGAACCCTTCTTTTTATAGGCCTCAACCAGCATACAAATTTTCCCCCCCAAAAAATTTCCCGCCCAACATTCTTTCAAATTCTGAATCAAAATCCTTGTGCAAATCTCTGCTTATTAATGGTGAAGTGAGAACTAAGAAGATTTTGGACTTCCTTCGTTTTTAGATCAGCCCTGTACATATTTAATAACTACTTTTCATGCTACTCGATTACCACTCTAGCCGATAGAACATCCACTCATCATTACATTTACTGACAGAGGAAAAATGTCAGAATCGTACTTCCCAGCAGCATTTTTAAAATGCCAAAAAAAAATGAAATTTGAAAATAACCAACAACTAAAACCATCCGATTTTTGCTTACATGGGATGACAACATCAAGGATGTAAGATGGCATTTTAGTGTGCTAGTACGGATACTAAGAAAAAGTCAGGATACAATACAGTAATTATATACTTTTTTGTTTTATTAATTATATTTTATATATTTAATCAATAGAGAGTATCCGATACGGGTGTCAGTATTCCGTACGATATCCGATATGGGTGTCAGTATTCCGTACGATATTTGATACGGGTGTCAGGATACGGGTAAATTTGTGAAGTATCCTCGTAACGTAGTAGCCAACATCTTTTTTTCGTATTCTCTATTCTTTTTACTTTTTTACTTTACTTGTCTTTGCAAATTTGCATTAAACCCCAACCAATCAACTCTAAAAATAAGTGCTCAAAGCAAGGCAGCCACGAGTTTCAAAAGACCCCAGACCAATATTCAAGAAGGATCCCAAATTTATTTAATCATAGTAAATTTAAAACACACAATGCAAAGAAAAATATATATGAATAATATTAATGAATCAAACTAGAGAAGAAAAGTACAAAAATCTAAAATTAATTTCATTGAATCAAAGAATTTGATTAGAATTTAGAAAGATATCAATTTGTGGACTTGGAGCGCAAAGAAGAGATGAGAAGAAGGAGAAGAAAGAGGAGGTGCTCAATGTTGATAAGCCCAAGCCAAAAGAAATAATATTTGTGTTTTTTTTTCTATGTAAATTCATCTAGAGAATTGTAATACATGTATTCACCATCTAGAAATATGGATCATGTACTTAGATAATTGTGTGAGTATAATGTTAGGGTTTAATGTGATTCATGTATGCATGAACCATTTAGCCTATAAATAGAACCCATTTTCATTTTGTAAGAGACAAGAAGAAAGAAATATATTAAGAAAAATTAAGAAAAAGAAAGTTGTTCTTCTTCCATTAAAATTGTGAGTTTGTGAGGGTAAATCCACAAATTGGCATCAGAGCCGATGGCGAATCCCGGGAGAATGTCATTTGGGGGTATGTCACTGCCACGATTGACGAGAGTTAACTACAACAACTGGAGCATCCAGATGCGAGCACTACTCGGGGCCCAAGATGCATGGGACGTAGTCGAGAACGGCTACACCGAACCAGAGAATACCGACGATATGACAGTAAGTGAAATCAAGGCGTTGAAACAAAAGCGAATGAATGACAAGACAGTTGACGAGTCAGATTTTGAAAAGATAGCAAGCGCGGTAACGGGCAAGGAAGCATGGGATACATTGCAAAAAGTTTTCAAAGGAACCGACCGAGTAAAGCAAGTAAGACTCCAAACTCTACGCGGCGAGTTGGAGTGTATGAAGATGAAGGAGTCAGAAGGTGTATCCGACTACATCACACGTGTGCAAACCGTGGTAAATCAGCTCAAGTGTAATGGTGAAACTCTAAAGGACTCGAGGGTCGTTGAAAAATTTTTACGGTCGCTAACCGACAATTTCGAGAATGTCGTGTGCGCCATTGAAGAATCGAAGGACCTAGAGAAGCTAACTATTGACGATCTCGCTGGGTCGTTAGAGGCACACGAGCAACGCAAGAAGAAGAAGAACGAGTCGCTTGACGAAGCGCCGCAAGCCAAGATGCCTATCAAAGACGAAAAGGCACTCTACACTCAAAACTTTCGTGGTAGAGGGCGTGGCCGTGGAGGTCGCAGCAATGATCGCGGTGGTGGAGGCCGCGGTCGAGGGGGATACTATGAGGAGAAGGGGCAGTCAAGCCAACAAAATTGGCGAGGTAGAGGACCTGGTCGTGGGAGAGGCGGCCGGTCAAATCACTATAATGTCGAGTGCTATAAGTGTGGCAAATACGGTCACTATGCGAAGGACTGCAACTCCGACAAGTGTTACAATTGCGGCAAGGTCGGGCATTACGCAAAAGTTTGCTATGCCGAAAAGAGAGTGGAGGAGAACACCAACCTTGTCACGGAGGATGAGATGAAAGATGGGTTTCTCATGATGGCATACAACGATATCGACACCGATGGCGATACAGTCTGGTACCTCGACACCGGCGCAAGCAACCACATGTGCGGGCACAAGCACCTATTCAAGGAGATGCGAAAGGTTGAAAATGGACACGTGTCATTCGGAGACGCATCAAAGATCCAAGTAAAAGGTCAAGGTACGGTTCACTATTTACAAAAAGGTGGTACGGAAGGGTCAATTGAGGATGTTTATTACGTACCTGATCTTAAGAGCAATATTTTGAGTATGGGACAACTCATGGAGAAGGGATACTCGGTATTCATGAAAAATCGGGTACTACAATTAAAAGACAATCAAGGACGCTTGGTAGCACGAGTTGAAATGGCCAAAAATCGCATGTACAAGCTCAACTTGCGAAATGTGCAGGAAAAATGTCTACAAGTCGATATGGAGGACAAATCGGCATTATGGCATCTAAGGTTTGGTCACCTTCATTATGGTGGCCTAAAGGAGTTGGCCAAGAAGAACATGATCCATGGGCGACCAGACATGGACTACATCACCAAGTTTTGCGAAGGATGTTTATTCGGCAAGCAAGCAAGGACCTCATTTCCGAAAAAAGGCGAAATATTGAGCAGAAAGACCTCTCGAGTTGGTGCATACCGACATATGTGGCCCAATTACATCCAAATCATTCAGTGAGAAAAGATATTTCATCACATTTGTAGACGATAATACAAGGAGGACATGGGTTTATTTTTTAAAGGAAAAATCTAAGGCTCTCGAAGTGTTCAAAAGATTCAAGGTTTTAGTCGAGAAGATGACCGGGACTTACATCAAGGCGTTACGGTCGGATAGAGGCGGGGAGTACATGTCAACCGCTTTCACGAGTTATTGCGAGAAGTATGGGATTAAGCGATTCTTGACTGCACCATACTCTCCTCAGCAAAATGGTGTGGCCGAGAGGAAGAACCGAACCATTCTCGACATGGTTTGGTCGATGTTGAAAAGCAAAGGTATGCCAAAAGAATTTTCGGCAGAGGCGGTACAATGTGCCGTGTATATACAAAACCGATGCCCACATGCGAAGTTAGGTGAGATAACACCCCAAGAGGCTTGGAGTGGTCAAAAGCCGACTGTATCACATTTCAAAGTATTCGGTAGTGTGGCTTATGCACACGTACCGGATCAAAGGAGGATTAAGCTTGACGATAAAAGCAAGAAGTTCGTGCTCATTGGATATGACGAGAAAACACAGGCATACAAGCTCTTCGATCCAATTGGAAGGAAAGTTATGGTGAGCCGGGACGTACATGTGAATGAAGAGAGCGTGTGAGATTGGAATAACAAAGATGAGATGACACATGACGAGGCCAAGTTAGGTGAGGCTGAGAAAGGAGAATCACCGGCATCAACCTTTGTACCGACTAGCCCCGTACCATCTGATGTTGAAGATGAGCCAAGACAACCAAGGATGCGAAGCATGCAAGATTTATACGACTCGACAAGTGAGATACATTTAATTTGTCTTTTGGCGGATGCCGAAAGAATTACATTTGAGGAAGCGGTACGAAATGAGAAGTGACAAGCAGCCATGAATGAAGAAATAAAAGCAATAGAGCGAAACCAAACTTGGGAGTTGGTTGAATTGCCAAAAGGAAGTCAGCCCATAGGAGTAAAATGGGTATACAAAAAGAAGATGAACGCTCAAGGTGAGATAGAGCGGTACAAGGCAAGGCTAGTTGCAAAGGGCTATCGACAAAAGGCGGGGATAGACTATGATGAAGTCTTTGCCCCGGTTGCAAGAATGGAGACGATTCGCCTTCTCATAGCTCAAGCGACTCAATTCAAATGGCAAATTTTTCAAATGGACGTCAAGTCGGCATTTTTGAATGGCGTGCTAGAAGAAGAGGTGTACGTAGAGCAACCACCTGGGTACATGAAAATCGGGGAAGAGAAGAAGGTGCTGAAATTGAAGAAGACACTTTACGGGTTGAAACAAGCACCTCGAGCTTGGAATACTCGCATCGACACTTACTTCAAGGAGAACGGGTTTACTCAATGTCCATACGAGCATGCACTATACGTAAAAAAGAATGAAGGCAATTTGCTCCTTGTCGCTCTTTATGTTGATGACCTCATCTTTATGGGGAACAATGGTGAGATGATAGAGGAGTTCAAAAGCGTGATGACTCGGGAGTTCGAGATGACGGATTTGGGTTTGATGAAGTATTTCCTTGGTCTGGAGGTTAGACAAGGAAAGACTGGGATTTTTGTGTCACAAGAAACATATGCAAAAGAAATTCTGAAAAGGAACAAAATGGCAGATTGCAACCCGGTATTGACACCGATGGAACCCGGAGCGAAACTTTCTAAGTTTGATGGTGGCGAACGAGTAGATGCGACCAAATATCGAAGTCTAGTTGAGAGTCTCCGCTATCTCACATGCACAAGACCGGACATTTCTTACAGTGTTGGAGTTGTAAGTCGATTCATGGAAGAGCCGGTCTATACGCATTTAAAAGCGATAAAGAGAATTTTGCGGTATATTTGGGGAACTGAATCATTTGGGTTATTTGGTGCGGAGATGTTGATGATCGTAAAAGCACATCGGGGTATGTGTTTTACATGGGAAAAACGGCATTCACATGGTCCTCAAAGAAACAACCAATAGTGACATTATCGACGTGCGAGACGGAATACGTAGTAGCATCTTGGTGTGTATGCCATGCAACTTGGTTAAGGAACTTGTTGCACGAGTTGAAACTGACGCAACACGAGGCGACCGAAATACGAGTCGATAATAAATCCGCAATCGAGTTAGAAAAGAACCCAACACATCATGAGAGGAGTAAGCACATTGATGTGCGTTTTCATTTCATCCGAGAGCAGGTGAAGAAAGTTGATGTGCGAGTAAGTCATGTGGCAAGTCATGACCAAGTGGCTGACATATTTACGAAACCTCTTCCGATGGCATTGTTTGAGAACTGTATGGCGATGATCGGGATGAAGAATAGGCTTGAGCTTAAGGGAGGAACTTGTTGATAAGCCCAAGCCAAAAGAAATAATATTTGTGTTTTTTTTTCTATGTAAATTCATCTAGAGAATTGTAATACATGTATTCACCATCTAGAAATATGGATCATGTACTTAGATAATTGTGTGAGTATAATGTTAGGGTTTAATGTGATTCATGTATGCATGAACCATTTAGCTTATAAATAGAACCCATTTTCATTTTGTAAGAGACAAAAAGAAAGAAATATATTAAGAAAAATTAAGAAAAAGAAAGTTGTTCTTCTTCCATTAAAATTGTGAGTTTGTGAGGGTAAATCCACACTCAAGCCTCCGGGCTCCGGCGACTCAGGCGGCGGCGGACGAAGACCGGCGTGCGTTTTCTTCCTCCAGCTCCAGAAAGGACAGAGGTGAGGCAAAATATTTTTTTTCTTTTTCTTTTTCTTGTGTTTGAGTTGTATCTGATAAGAGTGGTGAGGGATTTATTTATTTGCTTTTGTTTCTTTAATTGTTTGGATGGAGTGGGGGTTAAATGGGCTTGAGCTTTTATTTATTTATTTATTTATTTAATTATGTATAATATATATGAAATATGTATATATAGAGTCTCTCTGAAAATTGAATTCTAAATCCTGATCTTATGGCTTACAGTGGGGCCGGCCCTGACGCGAAGGAAGTGAATACTTGGGTTACTAACTAAAAGCAATAAAATATATCGAAGTAAGTTTGCAACCGAACATACCTTTTTTTTCTGAAATAAGAATACAAGTTATAATGTAATAAATAATGTATTAATTGCTCTCTGTTAGAATTTAAGAAATTGTAACAGAACGCATTAAAGAATGCCCATTTCACTACACAATTCACATGCAGAAAAAAAGAATACAGTTGCCATCTTATATGAACACAAATGTGGCGAGTCATGTAAATACTCAAATCCCAAGCCTCACACACACAGATGCATTTGTTCAACATATCAATGAATAAATCGAACGAATACTATGCGTTAATTCAATAATTCCTCATTCATTGTTGTTTTCTTTCCAGCTTGGTTTTTTCCACGAGTTTTTTGGCCTCTTTCCTCGTTTTTTGTCACCCGTGAGTGTTTCTATTTTTTATGAGAAGTTTTGGCTTTTGTTCAAATTGTTTTGGTTTTGCTCACCCGTGAGAGAGAGAGAGAGAGAGAGAGAGGGGGGAGTGAGAGACTGAGAGAGAACTCACTTCTCTCACGATCAACGCTAAATCAAGCCTGTGTTTGTTGGTTTTGGCTTCTTTCTCATTTGATACATGCATCACAGTCTTCTGGATCCTTCTTTTTCATTTTTTGTAACTCTCTCACCTACCAAGGTATGAACATTTACTTCCTTCTCAGTTTACTCTTTCTGAAAAATGTATCTGTTCTTTAGTTATTTAATTTGTCTGTCACAATTAAATCTCACGAAGTTCATATATTTGAATTCGATTTTTAATTAGAAAATGCATTTTTTGGTGTTAATTTCTCAAAGAAAAAAAAATTGGTGTTGAACTTAAAACTTATAATCTCTACAAATATGAAGTACCAGAATCAAATGTTTAACATTTTCCTCTTTTCTGGTATAAAATTAGTAACAGGCCCTCTAAAAAGAATTTCCTTTTCTCAAGCGGAAGAAAAATTGCTTCAGTTCTAAATGAGAGAACTAATTTACTATCTTAATTTTCTTTAATACTTTCTTTGAATAAACTTTTTTCCTTTAATACTTCTCTAAATACAAGTTACAAAGTGTCAAGTAACAGTCTTTGAAAATGAAAAATACTTTAGATACTTATCCCCGTAATTTATTCTTTTTTTGTAGCAATCAAACAAATAACTCAAAGGAAAAAAGAATAGAAGAGACAGAATGGCTACGAAATGCTACAAACTTCACTACATACTCACCTTCATCTCTTCATTTCTTCTGTTAATTCCACCAACGATTCAGCTCCAATCCTCTCAATCATGGTCTCTACTAAGAATCAAGCAACTCTTAAACTCGCCCTCTGTTTTAAACGACTGGCATGAATACACCGATTTTTGCTACGGAGCCCAAACAAATTCATCCGCAAATGTTCTTTGTTACCAAGATAGCGTGACTCAGCTTCATATAGTGGGAAATGAAGGAGTCTCTCCTCTTCCAAAGACCTTTAACATTGAATCGTTTGTCACTACTCTGACAAGATTGCCTGATTTGAAGGTTCTCTCTTTGGTTTCTCTCGGTTTGTGGGGCCCACTTCCTGTGAAAATTTTCCGCCTTTCGAATTTGGAAATTTTGAATGTTAGTTCTAATTATTTCTTCGGAGCTGTTCCTCAGGAAATTTCCCGTTTGATAAATCTTCAGACTTTAATTTTGGATCATAATATGTTTAGTGGTGAAGTGCCCAATTGGCTGAATCAATTGCCTCTTTTAGCTGTTGTAAGTCTTAAAAATAATACATTGGGTGGAGTTTTGCCTGAATCAATTGGGGAAATTACGTCTCTGAGGAGTTTAACTCTCTCTTCAAATAATTTATCAGGAGATCTACCAGATTTATCTAATTTAAAAAATCTGCAAGTTTTAGATTTGGAGAATAATTCACTCGGGCCTCAATTTCCGAAATTTGGAAAGAGAATAATCTCGGTTGTGTTAAAAAGAAATAAATTCTCAGGCGGTTTACCATCTGATTTGAGTTCTTTTTATCTCCTTGAAAAGTTCGACATTTCATTAAATAGATTTGTGGGCCCTTTTGTTCCCTCATTATTATCCCTTCCCACAATTAAATACCTAAACATTGAAGGAAATAAATTTACCGGTACACTTTCCAAAAACATGTCATGCAATGAGGAATTGGAATATGTGGATTTATCCTCAAATCTTTTGAGCGGGAAGTTACCTGCATGTTTGAATTCAAATAATTCAAAGTCGGGTTTTTACTCGAATAATTGTTTGACTGGTATAGATGTTGGTACGCAACATCCAACAGTGTTTTGTCAGAATCAGGCATTAGCAGTTGGTATCATACCGCCAAGAAAGGAAAAGAGTGAAAAGAATAAGGCTGGTTTGGCCATTGGTGTGGCCTTTGGTGTGGTTTTCGGTGTTTTGGTTTTGAGTTTTTTGGGATATTTTGTGGTTAAGAGAGAGAATGAAAGAAGAAAAGCTTCTAGATCTCCAAGAAGATTGGTCGAGCATGCTTCGAGTGCTTATCCTTCTAAGTTGCTCGCAAATGCGAGTAAGTTTCTGTAACACACAAGCAACTACATACATATTTATTATTTTAAGTTATTTCATTTTATATATGTTTTGACATTTTTTAATTTTTAAAATGGTATATAGGGTATATATCTCAAACGGTGAAGCTTGGAGCATTAGGCATTGCACCTTATAGGTCATTTTCTTTGGTGGAGCTGGAAGCTGCTACAAATAATTTTGAAAATTCGAACTTAATGGGAGAAGGTTCTTGGGGCCAGGTCTTTTTTTCTTGCTAAATCTCTAATTTTTAGACTCACATGAAGAATTAAAATATTTCTTTTTTGTTTCTTAGTCCCAGCATCTAGTATGCTAGAAAAGTAAATTTCAAATTTAGGCCAATTTGAAATAAAGCCCCTGCATTATGCCCAAATTGAAAAATAAAACTCAATTCTTAGGGGCATATGTAAACTATTCCATATCATGATTTTGATAAAGACATCTCTAACAATTATAATAATGTATATTCTTTATATGCCCAGATGTATAAAGGAAGACTTACGGGTGGTAACTTAGTAACAATAAGATGCATTGAAGTTAAAAAGAGCCAAACTACCCAAAGTTTTAATCGACATATAGAGACCATTTCCAAGTTAAGGCATCGCCACTTAGTTAGTGCTTTGGGGCATTGCTTTGAGTATGATCTAGATGATTCTACTATCACTCGATTATTCTTAATCTTTGAGTATGTGCCAAATGGGAACTTAAGGAGCAACATTTCACGTAAGCAGTACTTTTTTTCCTTTTACTAGAATCTTATACATACAATTCCAAAGCTCTGAAATATCAAATCTACCTTTTGCAAATATATCAAATCCACCCGTCAAAATTAAAATAATACATCAACTTTTTCCAAATCCATTTATGTTCGAAAAGGAATTTGTTGCGAGGGTACACATGAAATTTCTCTCATTTCTTTTTATCCTCAGTTTCTAACCTTCAAACATATTTTGCAACAAAGAATAAAATAAAAAATACCACATTCTAATAATTTTGAATTTCTTGATACTCTGATTGAAATTCTAACAATATATCATCTATTTAATAGAGGGGGTCGATGGGCACAAACTTAGTTGGTCACGAAGGATTGGCACAGCCATCGGTGTGGCCAAAGGAATTCAGTTTTTGCATGGAGGAATCATACCTGGATTATTCTCAAATAATTTGAAAATCACAAATATTCTCTTAGATCAAAATCTAGTTGCGAAGATTGGACGCTATAATTTGCCTATTTTATCAGAGAAGGAGGTAAAGTATTACATCATTTTTCTGTTCGTTATTTTTTAATTGAATGGAGAGAGCGCTTTTTTCTCTTTCTTTTGAAGCTTCGAGAAAAAAATATCTTTTTCAAATTAACCCAATATTGTATCATATTTGCGAGTGACATTGAAAATTTATATTACTTGCACCAACATTTGTTTAGGTTAGATTATGAGATGGAACATTGTGTTAATTGATGGAATTATTTTAACCTAAAAGTTGTGATAGTTGGAAAAATGGTAATTGTTGGGGGTTATTTGCAAATATGGTAAACTCTTGGGTGTAGTTTGTATAAAATAATATTTTTTACTGTTTAGTTGTGGATTATTTTCAACCGAAAAGTTGTGGATTTGTTTATCCATTTGAAATTCATGCAGGTTGGATCTAGAAGGAACTTAAGTGGATTAATGGAATCTTCTCAGGGGTAATACAGAAATCATCAGCAATTTTTTATAATATTTGTTGTTTACAAATTACTAAAATACCCAAAATTAGCTTAATTAAGTCTCAATTAAACCTCAGTTGTGCAAATGAACATTAAGAGTAGAAATAATCGTCAATTTGATGTTCATTTAGAAGGAATTCTGCAATTTAGCCCCTAATCTAAAGCATTTTTTTTTTTGAGGGCATAGTCTAAAGCATATTAAATTCACACAAATTGGCAAACAATTAAAAACTCTTTACTAGGATAATTTTCAAAAATTTATTACTTGAAGTATGACTCCTTATGAACAAACTACTATTGTTTATTTTTAGAGCTGAGCATGGCGATAAAACTGACATATATGATTTTGGTGTAATATTACTGGAGATTATTTGTGGAAGGCCGATCACATCAAAGTATGATGTTGAAGTTTTGAAAACGCGGGTAAATTATTTTCTACTTCTATATTTACATTTTATTTTCATTAATAATATTTATAATCATCACTATATTATCTTGTCCCATTCATTTTTATCATTACAGCATTAATTTCTGGCTAAATCTAAACTCTAAACTATCTTCCAACTTTTAGTGGACAGGATATTTTTAATTACAAATATCACAAAACACATTAAAATCCACTTCAATTTTTCATTAAACAGGTGCAATCAGCAATAGCTTCAGATATGGCCGCACGGCGAAAGGCCATAGCGGATCTAGCGACATCAAACACTTGTTCTGACGAGAGTTTAAAAACAGTTATGGAGATTTGCTTGAGATGTCTCTCAAAAGATCCGACTCGAAGGCCTTCGATTGAAGACGTGCTTTGGAACTTGCAGTTCTCTGCTCAAGTACAGGACGACTGGAAAGGGGATGGTTCTTTTAGTAGTGGTGAAGAATCGCCCCTTGCTGCCTCTCAAATTCCTAAAAGTGCAAATTAGATGAAGGGATTTTGAATAATTTGTAAGGTTGTTGTTAATCTAATTTTGAGGTTTTAGTTTTATTTAATATAGAGTTGTTATATTATGCCCAATTATACAAAAGTAGCTTTTTTAATTTTTATTTTCGAGATGTTTATGTTTTATGCCATGTATTATTTATGTAAAACGATGCATATTGTCAGGTCGGTGTGGGTTGGACTGAAGGGAAGTATGAGAAATGAACCAATATAGAGCAGTGCACGTGATGGAGCAGTGCATTCGTTAGGTTAAATAAAATGGACGAAAATAATTTGTACATATTCAGATCTAGTTCTCTTCTTATTTATTTGTGTTACAACAGCTCGTTGCTGCTATAAAATTGGTTATGAATAGATTTGTTCAAAAGACCCTTTATTCGTTTTTTAAGCAAGTAATAAAAAGCTAAGGAGCTTAATTCTAATTTAACCTAGTTGGTATTCTTTTTAATCACCGATCTAATCTGAAAATTGATGCAAAGAATAGAATAGATTGTAACTTTATTATTGTCTTGATATTGTCTCACTGAGATTCCATTAAAAAATAAATACAAAGTTTAGTTACAAAGTTTGTTTTTCAAAAAAAGAGGAAAACAACTACAATCACCAAGAGTACATTCTAGCAGCAAGAAATATAGAGATCTCTGCCGATTCTATCCATCAATAGTTTTTCTTCCACGCCTTTGTTTGTTGGTCGATTTCTTGCAGTAGTATAGTTGGGTGCTTCGTCGTATTGTGGAAGATGGCATGATTCTGGGTCTTCCATATCGCCCAGCAAGTACTCATCCAATCAGTATCTCATTCTTTCCTTTAGTCCTTCCCTCTTCCTACTCCTTGTAACCATAAATTACCAATCGTTAAGGAGGTAGTCGGGTTTAGGCCCTTGCGGTACCAAATTTTGGATGCATAAGGACACTTGAGGAATAGATGGGTGGCAGTTTCTGTACATTGCTGTGAGCACATAGTCCACCCTCCTTGGTTCAGTTATCCTCGGTTTTCAAGATTATCTTGAGTTATTAATCTTTGCAATATCATCAACCAATCAAAGAATCTCACTTTTTCGGGACATCTAATTTTCCATAGACGCACGTTTTCTTTTGAGGACGAGTTAGTGAAATTAAAGAATTTGTAAGCGGACTTTGTCGAGAATTTGCCCAAGGCTTCCCACCGCCACTTAGGTACATCACTTTGTTGGCTAGGGTTCATTAATGTTATTAGCAAAAATAGGTCTTCCGCCTCAGCTTTAATTTTGGGGTCTAGTGATTGAACAAGTATATTTAGTCTTAGTAGCCCCTCTAGAACTTGGGCTGCATGGAGATCTCTTCATTTCTGATTATGTCATGAATCAAGAGAGACAGATTATTTAGGGTTCCCACTAATGCCCATCTATTATTCCAAAAATTAATATTACTTGCATTACCGAGTTCATAGGATATAGAGATGTTAAAGATAGGAAATAGTGTCGATAGTTGGCAGATGAAGAAAGACTATTTATGAACATTGAATCTTAATTCGTTGAGGTCAGCTATCATGTATAGTGTTTGAAGGATTAAGGTCCATTGGCATGTAGGGTCATCTTTCCACTTCCATAACCATTTGAGTAGTAACGAGATATTTTGTTTCTTAATGTTTATAATCCCCGTACCTGCTTTTTCTTTAGGCAAGATAGGTCGACCCCAAGCTACAGAGTGATGCCCCCTACTCCACCCCCCCCCCAACCAAACCCACCCGCCCACCTACAAATACATTTTTTATCCTCTCTCCAAATAAACGCCCTAACCACTCTATTTATGTCATTTAGGAGCCACAGAGGGAATTGGAACACTTGCATCTCGATGCTTTTGACTTATGAGAGATAAGAGAACCGATTTGACAAGCATCAACCTACCGATCCCGATAATCATTGTTGCACATTTTTAATATCCACCAATAAATGAGTTTATCCGGAGTCTTGAGAGTTAAAGGCAACCCTAGAAGGTCGAAAGGAAGAGTTTCCAACGTACAACCAAAATTTTGAGTTATATTATTTCTGAGTTTTATGGGGATGGAAATCATCGTGCACAAACTCTTTTCCCAGTTGACTTGAAGCCCCAATAGAGTTGATAAGTTGTCTAGAGAGGCTTTGATGACTTGCAAGTTTCTAAGATTGGCCTCTGCTAGGATGGTCATGTCATCGGCACATTGCAACAACATTGGAGGTAAGCAATAGGAAGGATTTAGTGCACTGCTTACTCTTTGGAAGTGTAATTGGAGTACTGTAACAATGTGAAAAGGTGTCGTGGGTGTAATCACGTGTTAATAAAAATATTTATAAATTCCCTAATCAACCAAATACAGTATATGTGGTATTGAGCTAGGGGTCGATCCACATAGAGACTTGATTTAAGTAAAACATGTTCACAAATCAATTCTCGGGTGTTAATTGTTTATGCAAATTCCAAGGGTATGATTTAAGAAAAGAAAAGTGTGTGTGATGAAGTTGGTGATCAAGACAGAACAATTGTAGGTAAATAAAAAGAAATAAAATATTTTTTTATTTTTAAAAGATAATAAAATGGTAGGAAAATTGTGACTGCTTGCATAACTTGTAAATCATTAATCACAACACATTACAATTTAAAGTAGTTTTAAAAGCAAGGTTTGACTAATTTTCTTCCAAAAATCAATCAATTAATAAATCAAAGATTAGGTCGAAATTAAAAACTTCCACTTTCAAGTTTTTACAATTTAATCACAAAAACCTCTTCCAATTGTTCAAATGATCAAATAATTTTTAACACATCCAAATTTAAATTAAGACTAATCTTCCAATTAGAATCAATTTAATATTTGAATTAATTAACATATTTTTCCAAATAATTTAACTCAAACAATTGGAAATGTTCAAGAATTAATCTTCTAAAACCACACAAAATTGCATAAATCAAACACAAGATTTCATCACAAAATTACACAAAAAGTCTTTTCATACTCAAACTACTCAAGCATGCACACACAAACAATATTTACACATGTACTTGATAATTTATTCATTTAACAAAAGAAAGATAAATAAGGAAAAAGAAAGAAAAATAAATCAAACCACAAATGGAGATTCAAGCTGGAGCCTTATTGGTCGATTTGAATCTTTCTTCAAATTTCGCTCCTTCTAGAACAAGACTTCCTTCTTGAAGAAAATTAGCTCTCTTTCGTCTCAACACATCAAAAAGAAAAATTAGGATTTTGACAATCTTAGTTAAGGTCATCCACGGAGGGAGAAAGAGGAAGAAGAAAGGTGGTATTTACAATGGAGAGGGGAATGTGGAATGGATAATGGATAGATTAGAAGGAAAAAGAAGGGTTGAATTTATAGAGAAACTTTGCTTTGCAAAGATTTGGAAATAGGGTTGTGGGGCTAAAGAATTAGCTAGGTCTGATTTTTACTTTGGGTAGTAATTTGGGAGATGTGTAACATTTCTCCTTTAATTCTTATTCAAAATCGGTCTAGGTATATTTTCTGGCTGCATTTATCATTTTCTTTTAACCTCATCCAATTCCAACAGCCAGGACACGTCGTGCACTCGGACTGGTCTAGGTAATTAACCATCCTGCCATGTGTCACTCAACAATTGGCTAGATCCAATTATCGTACTGAAATATTCCTTGAAACTCGTACTGACCTGCGTCAGACTACAGAAAACAGGTACATCTTTCTCTCCATTTATTTCACTGGATGGTCCAATTGGTGCTTATTTTAATGTTAATCTAGCAACAGAGGTGTCCATTTTTTTGCATCTGAGCTTAATCTGTCGAAAAACACTGATCCACATGGCACATGTCAGAGGAGCGAAAGTGGTCTTCACGTGTTTCTGCAGGGAGTACAACTGTTCTCGTATTTTTCTCCTGCATTTCAAAGCAATGGAGGTGTCCATTTAGTGCATTTTAGTGCATGGAGAAAGGTTGATGGACGGTTCCATTGAAACCTAATTGGAGGGGCTTGGAAAATATTTGTATTGCAATAATTGAAAACGCGTTTCTTCCAATTGTGAGCTGAGATTTTGAGTGGTCCTTGCCTTGCCACATGACAGATTTTGAATGGTCCAATTTATTGCAATTAATTTCCTTGCACCAGATTTTCATTTGCCATTTCTGAGAGTTCTAGAAGGTCTTTGTTCGTGCGGTTTGTACCGTTGGATTCATATCATTGAGATCTTTAAGTAGACACCCTATTTGACCCGGGGGTTGACTTCCGTCTTTTTGTGGAATTTTCAGGGTTTGGCTTGGATGGTTGGTTAGAGAAGGGTCGTAAAAAGTTGAAGAAGCGTGTGTCAGATTTTCACGGAGATTTATGGAGAACTCGGTCATCATTGATCCTAGATTTGCAGTCGACCTTTTATTTAGAATTGACTTTCCACCAAGTCATCCAAATATTCTTTTCTTGGTCTTTTTATCTGAAAAATCACACAAGTGTATTAAGAGTTTTAAAAATAATTTTTATTAATTTTAAACACTTTTCATATATTTTATATGATTTAAGGATGAATTTTATATGATTAAACCCCTAAAAAATATGCAACACATTACAAATCTAACCACACATAAACTAAGTTTTCCCTCAAGCGTAAATTAAATCAAGTTTTAGGGTTTTTAGAATCTTTTTAAATCCATTTGAAAAGAAATTAAATCATTGCCATATAAAGTCAATTATTATAATAGTACATGAATGTCGGTGACTGCTCATTATTAATTTTAAAACCCCGTAGTTGTTTCAACTCGCCAATTTTTTATCTCAATTATCCATTTTCCACAAGCTGTACCCTAAGAAATTTTTTATATTTTAATCCCCTACATTTTACTCCATAATTTCAACTTGATCTTTACTTCACTCTCAAACAAGTTAAAAGTCTGATACAATATCCATAGATCAATTCTCTAGAGAACAATTATGATTTTAACACTTGAAAAGATGTTTTTTTAATCCCATTTATTTATTTACAATTGGATAGGATATAATATATAGGACTGGGTAGATAATATACAGGGCAAAAAAAGATTTGTTTTCTCCGAACGTCGAAAATGGTTGAACATGTTATTAACAGACCCGAAAGGTTAGTTAAAATCAAGATATTTTTCAAAACTATGGTGTAAAAGATAGAGTTAATTTCATAAAATTTAATACGACACTAGAGACTGAAAACATTATATCTTGTCATAAAATATTGAGAAGACGAACACGTTATGAAAACTTTTAAACCATTAATAGACTTAACATGGATATTATAGATGAAGTGAGATTGATTAGGTGATATTATGGCAAATAACTTAATATCCTTTAAAAGTCTTCAAAAAATTATTAAACATTTTTCAAACCCCCAAACTTTTCAAAAATTTATTGCTTGAATAAACTTCGTTTCAAAAACATTTCCTTTTCAAAACCTTTTTCTTTCATTTTTTTATTTTAAAAGCCTTAAGATATTTACAAATCCAGCCAAGATAGTTTATTTACAAAGATAAAACAACTTCATTCACATAAGTAAGAAAAAAAAAAATAAATTTTTTTTTTAATTTTTATGGGATTTATTAGTTTTTATTTTTATTATTATTGTATTTTTAAATTTTTAAATTTTCATATTTTTGACACAAAGAGCTACAAAACTTGGTTTTGCACAAAATTATATTTCACCACACTTAAACTTTTGTATGTACAAGAAGAAAGTTTAAGAATTTGTGAAAATAAGAAGTAGTAAAGGATTTGTGAAAAGAAAAAAATTTTAAATTAAAAAAATACGATCTGACACGACGAGTTGCCTCTCACCAAGCGCTCCCAATTTAAGTCTCGAGCCTGACGCTTTCATGTTAGCCTCTCTCGAACGGATCGTAAACGTGAGCAAATCCTTGGAGGAACTCACATGGTGGTAAGAGAATCGTACGGTGTTGCATGTCCTTAGTTTTGCAGAGAGAAATGAGTTGTCTTCCTGGGTTTGGAAGGAGTTTGGTGTCAGTTTTCATTGAGGGGGGCAATTCAATGCCCAAATTCACTCCTTAGTTGGCTGGAAGGTCGACTTACATCACACCTCTTATCTCAAGCTCGGTGTAATGTATGGTTTGGCAAGAGAGAGGTTTTGGAGAATTCGGTGGAGTTGAGTTGGATTTTGGTGTGCTTGGTTCGTCAAAATTTTCAATCTTTAAGTCATCGCTCGACTCGTGTTCCATTTCACGCCAAAAATCCTCAAAGTCGAATGTGGGGTTTGCGACACTTGGTGTTGAGGAATCCATAACCATGTACGTTACATGCGTAGCGAAACCTATGGATTCATCCCACTCTAGAATCATCGTTAAGGGAATAAAAGTACGAGATTAGCTATTAAAATTTATACATCGGATCTTCTTGATCCGCGAGATAAAGAACGGATGTAACTCTGAACTATTCTGACTTGCAACCTTCTCATTCCTGAAGCTCGACTCCACAAACCTTCTTACTTCTCCTAGGGATGTATTTTGACTCAGACCTATAAGCCTTCTAGATTTATCTCTATAGATCATGCTTCCTAATACGTAGGAGGCTTCTCCTAGGTCTTTCATCGAGAAATTATCTCCCAGCCATTTCTTGACATTTAATAATGTTGGGATGCCATTTCCTATGAGTAATATGTCATCTACGTAAAGCATCAGGAATACTACCATGCTCCCACTGAATTTCATGTAAACACAAGGCTCACCTTCACTTTTGGTAAAACCAAATCTTTTGATAACTTCATCAAAATGAAGGTTCCAGCTTCGAGACGCTTACTTCAATCCATAGATGTATTTCTGAAGCAAGAAAACCTTACCATAATTCTTGGGATCGACAAAGCCCTCGGGTTGCATCATATACACGTACTCGATTAGATTTTCGTTTAAGAAAGCTATTTTCACATGCATTTGCCATATTTCATAGTCATAATATGCTGCTATGGCCAATATAATTTTGATGGATTTAAGCATAACTACAGGTGAGAAGTTTCGTCATAGTCAATACCATGAACATATCTGAAAACTTTCGCTATAAGCCTTGCTTTGTAGGTTTGTATCTTTCCATCCATGTCAGTCTTTTTCTTAAAGACCCACTTACATCCGATGGTCTTCAAGTCTTCGGATGGCTCAATCAAATTCCAAACTTGATTGTCTTGCATGGATTGCATCTAGGCTCTCAAGGCTTCTAACCATTTCTGAGAGTCAGGACTCTTCATAGCCTCTTGGTAAGACATGAGTTCATCATCTATGAATGTCACATCATCATCATTAGACATGAGAAATTCGTATCTCTCGGGCTCATGACGAATCCTACTAGATCTACATTGAGTATGTTGTGTTTCAAGCTCGCCAACTCTTTGAGAGCTTGTTTGGTCTTCTGTCACAGGTTCTGTAACTATAGGTGAGTATTGAATTTCTTCGAGTTGTACTTCACTCCCACTGCTTCTCATGGAGACAAATTCTCTTTCTAAGAAAGCACCATTGCGGGAAACAAACACTTTATTTTTCGATGAGTTGTAAAAGTAATATCCTCTTGTATCTTTAGGATATCCCACGAATAGACACTTATCAGATTTGGGTCCGAGCTTATCGGAAGATTGACATCGTTGACAACATTCATCTTCATGTCCTCCTGTGCGTTCTTAAGCCTCCCATGCAACTCGGTGATAGATTTCTCCATCTGATACATATTATAGTTCATGATGAATTGCTTAAAACTAGGAGGCAACGACCCGAGAATTATGTAAATAGCCAATTCTCTGGGCATAGCTGAACCAAGCCTCTCCAATTGATCAAGATAGCTCTTCATCTTGAGTACATGAGTAGTCACAGATGAACCTTCAACCATCTTCATATAAGTTAGAGAGACGGTTGCTTTGTAGCGCTCAACTCTAGCCTGCTCTTGGGATATTTCCTTGAGAGTGACGATCATATCGTGAGCAACCATGTCCTCCAGTTGCTTGAGAAGGATAAGCTCGAGGGTACAAACTTCCCTGAATGGTTCAGGACTCTGAGAATTATTCTCAAGAGTGAAAGAAAGTTGTATGTCCTTGAGACACCCATCCCAAATCCACCGTCTTCGACCGCTTCTAGAGTCGTTCAAGATACTTATCAGAAGTGTATTGACGATTCTGATGAAGTAGCCTGGATGATATTAGCAGGAATGAAACCTAAGCTTCGGAAGAAGATAAGTTTCATGGATGCCTATGATATGATGAAGGCGCTTAAGAAAATGATCCGAAAGCAGACTAATATTCAGCACTACAAGGTCACCAAGTTATTAATCAAGAGCAAGATGTCTCGTGGCTCCTCTGTGAATACTCATGTGTTCAAGATGAGAAGTCACATTGATTACTTAGAGAGACTTGGTTTGCCTATTCCAAGGGAATTCATGGTTGTCATGATTCTTGGATCGCTTCCTTAGAGCTTTGATTTGTTCATTACTGAATATCGTAAGCGTCGGATGGAGATGGCAATCATGGAATTGCATAAGATGCTTAAATAGGCAGAGAAGGACATAGAGGCAAAAGTTGTCATTGATGCCCTCAGGATGGAAAGGAAAAGGGAGTTGAATAGACAAGCCGCATGGGAGAGCTGGATCAAGAGTAAAGGCAAGGAGTTGCCTAAACACGAGGAATCAGAAGAAGTGATTGAATGTTCTATGCATGATCATTGGAGAGCAGGATGTAAGATATGTCAAGAAGAAGAATCAATGGCTGCCGTTTGAGGTATTCCTCTTTCTAAATCTCTACTTGGATATTGGATATCCACTGTAATTCTCACATTTTGAATGTGCAGGATATTACTCAGAAGTAGAAGATTAGCTTGAGGAGAAGTCAACCTACAAGTGGGGAATGAAGCAAGAGTTGCTATATTAACTCTAGGATTTTATTGACTTAGCCATTGTGGACTTGTAATGAAATAAATGTTATTTCGACATTAGCATTAAAATGGTTGTAAAATTTATTATTTGGAATTATAAAATTTTCTTAGATAAATCTATTTGAAATCTTCACTTAGAAAATAACCTTTATATGCTAAATAATAAGTCCATTGATTTCATACTTCTAGCAATGTCATCTAAGTCACAAAATAAGAATCACATTTCTAAAACTCCACCCTATGTGGAAAGTTTGACTCACTGGATCTAGGATCAATTGAGATGTGCGAATTCTATTTATCGAACAGGATGACAATAATGGGCAACTATCACGAAGTTGATTTGTTAGTCTCATGCATATAGATGCATGAGAGACAAAAAGCAAGCTAGCTTGAAATAAGGTATATCAGATTTTCATATTAAAGTGTTTTAAGTAAAAGGTTTACTTAATGAAACACAAAATATTTGAAATATTCAAAGCATTTAAGAATGAAATTCGACATCGCCTTGACAAGATAATAAGAGCACTTCAATCAGATCGAAGTGGCTAATATTTGAGTCAATAGTTCGACAATTATCTTAGAAATTGTGGAAAAGGTTTCACAATTAATTCTATATGCAGCATCTCACGATGTGCAAATAAAGAAGAAAAAGAAATTTATTGGATAAGATTCAGTCTATGCCTCCGAGACTCTTATAGGTTTATACTCTTGCATATACTAAACACTGAATATCATAAGGTTAAAAAAGACACCATATGTGATATGATTTTGGAATAGTCCCAAATTGTCTTTAAAGGTGGAAGTACGACTCGTGTCAAAAGGTTTGACGATGTCAACACAACAATCTCATAAATATTTGTGGAATATCAATTTGATATTGTTTTACATCCATTACGAGTTCAAATTGTTTGCTACTCATAATTCAGACTTCTTTAAGTGAGATCTAATCTCCTAAAGAAGCAGTGGGAGTATAATACATCTCGAAAAGTTCTAGATCCACATACTAGCAATGAACCATTAATGAGTCTATCAAGTAGTTGATAAGGCTGTAGTTGAAATATAAGGTTCTTCTCACAGACCTGGTAGACATTAAGGTGAGAGATATGATCTCTCATAAAAGATGCTCATAGAGGATGAGTCGACTTTCTACCGAGGAGACTCTGAAGAGACAATATTCTCGAAATGGTTGGACCATGAGAACTGAGATACAATGTATATACAAGCAATCATGTTTGGAACTTAATTGGAGTATCCAATGACTTGATGACCATTGCATACAGTACATGGATAGCCTAAAATAGCAAAGAAGGTAGCTATAGTATAAGCTATAGTAAAAGGACTTTCTCACCTATTGCTATTACGAATTCTAACTTCCATAGCACAATGTGATTGTGAAAGATGGAACAAGGATATAAAACTCACATTCCTTTATAGGAACTTTAATGTGGATGTATCTTTGATACATGGCAAGAGTTTTGTGATCATGAGAATTCTGAAAGGTAAATTCATGGAATAAAGCAAGCATCTTAGGATGGATCTATTTGACAAAGTAAATTGAAGAATCTGACTTAATCAAAATAGATACGACCACCTTGATTTCAAGAAATTCAGTGGGAGCATAGCAATATGCCTGCATTACAGCAACTTACACATCCTAATAGTTAGGAGTTGAAGTCTATACAGACTTCTGGTTACAAGATAAAGCACATTGGTAAAATATTGATAGAATTCGATATGCAAGAAATGTTCTTGCTCTTGGTGTTCATATGAATGCTGAAAAGGTAAACGAATGAGATTCTATACTTTCAGCCATACGTTGAAATGTTCAACATGCAAGAAAGTGTTCTTGCTTATGACATTCACATGAACAATAAAAGGGTAAAAGAATTAGATTTTATGCCTTCAACCATATATTGAATATTCAATGCAAGAAAGAGTTCTTGTTTGTGGCACTATTATGAACAATGAAAGGCACACGAATTAGATTCTATGCTTTTAAAAATATATATTGAAGGAGTTCAAGATGAAAGAAAGAATTATTGCCTACGACGTTCATATAATGAAGACATACGTTTATCATGTGTTTATTGAAAGGTTCAATATACAAGAAACAGTTCTTGATAACGGGATAAATAAGATTTTTCAAGCCATACAATGTACGTGCAATATGCTTAGAGCATAAAAGAACAAATGATAGTCATTTGATGACTATAATAAATATCTAAGTTCTTATGAAGAACTAAGATATCCAGAGGAGCTAGGTAGTGGTAAGTTATTACACCTTCCTAACATGGATCATTATCGCAATTCGTTTATTTCGAATACAGTAATTTGGAAAGAGTTCCAAATAAGGTACTGTAACTGAAACAAGACCCGATATTATTGCTTTAGAAGCAAACAATAGGTATGCTTGGATCAAAACTTGATATTGGAACTAAGAGTAGTTCCGATTGCTCCTAAGGCCTGACGATCTATGTTATAAACAAAGAGTCGCTCAAAATAGATCTACAAGGATACAAGTACATGTTTCAAGAAGTTCTCGACTAATGATAGAGATCAATAGTAGTCGTTACAAGTTTACAATGTAAATTTCTATAATCTGATAGGCATATATTTCCCGCTAGTAGAACATGAAAGTCATGTTGCCTAATAAGCATTGGATGCTTAAGATTGGTCTAGTGCCAGTGGGAGACTGAAGGAATTATGCCCTAGGCCAAAGTGTTGGACTAGAGATTAGATTATGAGAAACATGTTTATTCAGCTCATATATGAATGAGTGTATGGGTGACTGATATATTTACATATATTAGATCGACCATGAATGACACTTCGGGCTCACGTCATCAGAATACGTGATTCTGATAGTAGAACTGTGAACCAACGAATGACATTCTAAACCGTCCCTAGTGATATGTGAGATGTTTGTAGAGATAAACATAGTTCAAGTAAGAAGCTACATATCAGCACTAGTATATTCGCAGACTGGATGATCATGTTCTGCTGATCATGGACATATGGATGTCAAGTCTGGAATATAGGCACGTGTTAGAGAACACGTACTGGACTGACCACACTATGAGAATATGCATGGCATATGTCATTAGTGATTCTCATATGAATAGTGTGCTTGTTCCTAGGACCTGTGGACACCATGGATTTCTGTATGAGGAACTGCATACTTTAATATGATCTTACGTCATCCGTAACGGGATGATCATTAGGGTCATCATTAGGTATGCACTGAATCATGACGAGGAATGTGAATGACCAAGATGGGATTTGTTTCTCTCGTTAAGAGAGAGATAACTCTGGGCCCTGTGATGAACTAGGACTGAAGGAAATGCATGGCCATGCTCGAAATGGATTAACATGTGTTGTTAATATCATTTTGTATTTATTCAGTCTAATTCTCGACCAGGAAAGAGACTTTGATCAAACTCAAGGATGACATATTACCATGCCTTGTGATCAAGACGTATATCGTAGAACAAAAGGAATAATCAAATGTCTATTCAGATAGGTTTATGATCGCTGATCATTTCATTTAACATGGGTAGTCATGACACCAGTCAAGAGGTTACTCATGACTTACGATCTTTGGAAGATCGTTGCCATCGTTAAATGGAACCTACATGGTCACACGTAGAACAATGTCTAGTCGGGAAGGAAATGCTATTAAATAGTTATACATATGATGTATAAATAGGTGAAAGAAATAATCGATCATTGGATGATTGATATGAGTGATTGTGAAAAAATCAGCATAGTTCTGTTGGCAACTGAACAGTTCCGTTGGCAACAGAACTCAGCCAATTTCTCGACAGCCAAGTTTTCATATTAGGAAACCATATTCCTTTGGCAACGGAATAGGTCCGTTGGGAACGGATAAGCACTTCAATTAGGGTTTTAGTTATGGTAACTAAGCAATCATTTGCCTCCCTCTCTAGTATAAATAGAAGGGCAGTCCCCCTCTATTACACACACATTATAGAGCCTCCAGGCTGCCGTAATACGAGAAAGAGATAGAGCCTCCTGAAAGTATTTCTGGACTCGTCTAGCCGAGTCCGGTTATTCTAACGATTCGAAGTTCGACGTTGATACGAGTAGAGGTCTTCTGCTTTGAAGACTTGCGAGCGATCAGTTTCTTTACCCTAGGAGAAGCCAGGAGTTCGTTCGAGTCGAGCTTTAGGAGCACGAAGGAGAAGGAAGCAAGACGGAAGTTCACTCAGACCTACATCGGCTTCTCTCTCCCATATCAGGAAGATTTGAGGTATAAATTTTAATAGCATAATCTCGTACCTTTATTTCCATTACGATGATCCTAGGGAGGGTTGAACCCGTAGGTTCCGCTGCGCATGTAACGTATATGGCTACGGGTTTCCCAACAACTGCCGTATTCATACTGAACAGGATTCCATCCAAAGCGGTTCGAAAGACGCCATATGAGATGTGGACGGAGAAAAGCCCTAAGTTATCTTTTCTTAAAATTTGGGGATGTGAGACTTATGTCAAACGTCAATTTCCAGATAAACTCGGACCCAAATCTGACAAGTGCCTATTTGTGGGATATCCTAAAGAAACTAAGGGATATTACTTTTACCACCCATCGGAGAACAAAGTGTTTGTTGCTAGCAATGGAGCCTTCGAAAGAGAGTTTGTCTCTATGAGAAGCAGTGGGAGCAAAGTACAACTCGAAGAAATTCGAGACCCACCTATAGTTGCAGAACCTATGATGGAGGAACAAATAAGCTCTCAAGGAGTTAGTGAGCTTGAAACACAACAGACTCAACGTAGATCTAGTAGGATTCGTCATGAGCCCAAGAGATACGGATTTCTCGTGTCTAATGATGATGATGTGACATTCATAGATGATGAACCCACGTCCTATCAAGATACTATGTAGAGTCCGTACTCTCAGAAATGGTTAGAGGTCATGAGAGCCGAGATGCAATCCATGCATGACAATCAAGTTTGGAATTTGATTGATCCATCCGAAGGTTCGAAGACCATTGGATGTAATTGGGTCTTCAAGAAGAAGACTGACGTGGATGAAAATGTACAAACCTACAAAGCAAGGTTTGTGGCGAAAGGTTTCAAACAAGTTTATGGTATTGACTCTGACGAAACTTTCTCACCTGTAGCTATGCTTAAATTCATCAGAATTCTATTAGCCATCGCAACATATTATGACTATGAAATATGGTAAATGGATGTCAAAACAGCTTTCCTAAATGGAAATCTGGCCGAGGAGGTGCATATGATGCAACCCGAGGGTTTTGTCGATCCTAAGAACTAAGGACCCTTAAGTACTTACGAAGAACTAAGAACCTGTTCCTAGTCTATGGAGGATTGGAAGACGAGCTCGTTGTAAAGGGTTACACAGACGCAAGCTTCCAGACAGACTCAGACGACTTTAGATCGCAATCAGGTTATTTTTTTCCTAAATGGAAGCGCAGTGACATGGAAGAGTTCCAAGAAATGTACTGTAGCAGATTCTTCAACGGAAGCAGAGTATATAGCCGCTGCAGAAGTGCCTAAAGAAGCTGTTTGGATAAAGAAATTTTTGGAGGAGCTAAGAGTAGTTTCGAGCATCTCGGAACCAGTGGATCTATATTGTGATAACAATGGAGCGATCGCACAAGTAACGGAACCAAGATCTCATCAAAAGTCCAAGCACATACTGCGACGCTTCCATCTAATCTGTGTGTATGGGTTGTGAATGTAAATCTTATATCAACCAAGAATGACACTTCGGGTTCACATCATCAGAATACGTGATTTTGATAGTAGAACTATGAACCAACGAATGACATTCTAAACTGTCCCTAGGGACATGTAGGATGTTTATAGAGATAGACATACTTCAGGTAAGAAGCTTCATATCCACACTAGTATATTCGCAGGCTGGATGATCATATTCTGTTGTTCATGGACATAGAGATGTCAAGCCTGGAATATAGGTACGTGTTAGAGAAGAGGTACTGGACTGACCACACTATGAGAATATGCATGGTATATGTCATTAGTGATTCTCATATGAATAGTGTGCTTGTTCCTACGACCTGAGGTCATCATGGATTTCTGTATGTGAAACTACATACTTTAATATGATCCTACATCATCCGTAATGGGGTGATCATTAGGGTCATTATTAGGTATGCACTGAATCATGATGACGAATGTGAGTGACCAAGATGGGATTTGTTCCTCTCATCATGAGGGAAATATCTCTGGGGCCCCTGATGAACTAGGACCGAAAGAAATGCATGGCCATGCTCAAAATAGATTAACATGTGTTGTTAATATCATGTTGTATTTACTCAGTCTAATTCTCGATCAGGAAAGAGACTTTGATCAAACTCTCGGATGACATATTACCGTGCCTTGTGATTAAGACGTATATCGTAGAACAAAAGGAATAAGCAAATGTCTATTCAGATAGGTTTATGATCGCTGATCATTTCATTTAACATGGGTAGTCACTACATCAGTCTAGAGGTTACTCATGACTTACGACCTTTAGAAGATCGTTGCCAACGTTAAATGGAACCTACACGGTCACACAATGAACTCCATTCGTACGGGATGAATATGCCTCAAAAACAGTTATACATATGATGTATAAATTGGTGAATGAAATAATCAGATAATTGATTGAACAAAACAGTACCATTCCGTTGGCAACAGAATAGTTCCGTTCCCAACGGAATATATGTGGAAAATGTACTAACCTTAGCTGTCAAGTATTCCATTATGGAAATACCTATTCCGTTGGCAACGGAATAGTTCCGTTGGCAATAGAATAGGCACGGATTAGGGTTTTTAGTTATGCTAACTGAGCAATCGTTCGCCTCTCTCTCTAGTATAAATAAAAGGGCAGAGTCTCTCTATTTGACACACAGCTCAGAAGCCTTAGAGGCCGTCTATTACACAGAAAAGAGAGAGAAAGTTTTGAGAGATATTCGGAAAGTATTTCCGGACTTGGCTTACTTGTCTAGCCAAGTCCGGTTATTCTGTACGTCTGAAATTCGCGTGCATACGAGTAGAGGTTCTCTATCTTGAGAACTTGCGAGCGATCGATCTTCATCCCTAGTAGAAGCAAGGAGGTCGCGAGTCGAGATTCAGGAAGGAGAAGGTTGCAAGTCAGAAAAGTTCAGACCTACATCCGTTCTTAGTCTCGCGAATCAAGAAGATCCGAGGTATAAAGTTTAATAGTTAATCTCGTACTTTTATTCCCTTAACGTAGATCCTAGGATGGGTTAAATCCATAGGTTCCGCTGTGCATGTAACGTACATGGCTATGGATTTCCCAACACATATAACATGTAAATCATTAATCGTTCAAAAAGAAAGGTTTGATAAATTTCCTTCCAAAAATTAATCAATTAATAAATCAAAGATTAAGTTCAACTCAAAAACCCCCACTTTCATGTTTACATAAACTCGATTTAAACCTAATTTAATCACAAAAATATCTTCCAAGTGTTCAAATGATAAAATAACTCCTAAAACACGTCACAATTTAAATCAAGACTAATATTTCAATTAGAATTAATTTAATATTTATGTTTTGAATCAAATATATTCTTTCAAATAATTCAACTCAACAATTTAAGTATTCTCAAGCTAATCTTTTTAAACCATAAAAATGCCCAAATCAAACTCAAGATCTTCACAATTTATACAAAAAGTCTTTTCCTACACAAAACTACTCAAGCATGCACACACAAAAAAAATTTATACAAATGTTTGACAAATTATTAATTCAACAAAAGAGAAAAAAAATAAAGAAAAAGAAGAGAAAATTAATTAAACCAAATGGATGGAGATTCCAGCTAGACCCTCCTTGTTTGATTTCAATCTTCCTTCAAATCTCGATTCTTCTAAAACAAGACTTCACTCTTAAAACTTGGCTCCCTTTTGTCTCAAGGCACCAAAAGAAAGTTAGGCATTTGGGACAGCCTTAAAGAAGGTCATCCATGGAGGTGATATTTACAATGGAGGAGACAAGAGAAAGATGAGAGAATGGTGTGTAGGGGATGGATTGTGGAATGTGGGTTCATGTTTATAGAGAAATTTGGCTATTCAAGTCTTTCGAAAAGAGGTGGTAGGACTAAATAAATGTGTAAATTCGGTTCTGACCGTGGGTAGTAATTTGGGGGGGTACTTAATATTTCTCCTTCATTTTCCTATATAAATTCTGATTGCGTACACTTTTGGGAGCCCCGTATCATTTTCTTAATCTTTTTCCAGAATTTACACATGGCGCTGTGGAATTGATCTATTTATTCCCTCAAAATCTACGAACTCACCTCGTACAAATGAACTATAATTTGGGAAAATGAAGCTCGCCACATGTCGCCACCGGATTGGGCGAACGTTTCAGCTCACTGACCCACATTAGTTTCTTGCAGGAACTGCATAATCCACCCTTCCATTTATCATTACTGCACGGTCTCTTGCTACCACTTTTCCTTGTTATACAGCAAATGGAGGTGTCCGGTAGGAAATCAATGGAGAGTCTCGTATCTAAAAAACTGAAGAACGCGTTTTCTTCTAGCTTATCAATACGTGTTGATGAGGTGTAGCGATATTAACATGAAAAATTATTACTTGCTACAGGAAAAGTGATCTGAAATGACATATTTACCCCTATTAAATAGACATATATATTTTGGAAAGTAGTATATAAATTTACTCAGAATAAGTCGTCAATACAATTTTGTAGAAATTTTCATCTATGAATATTAGTTGTTCTTTAATTTTTTCCATTTCATAGAAGAAAATGAATTCAAGGCTAAAATTTTCTCATTCATTTTGTTTTTTAAAACGTATTTAACTTATTATAAAATTTTCTAATGAAGCCTTATCAAATAATAAGAATAAGTAAAAAATATTAATGATAATAATATTTCTTGAAAAGAAAACAAGGCTAAAAGTTTCTAATTGTGTCAGGTATTGATATGAAAATACGAGTTCTTTTCAATGGGTCAAAATAGAATATATATTGTCATTCATAAGGAAGAAGGATTAAGTATTATTATGTAGTTTGATAATTGCATCACGTATTAACATGACAATACGAGTTCTTTCCAATTTTGTATTATTAAAGAATATAAATCTTTCTAATTTATTACAAAAGATATTTATCATGTTTGTTTTCGTAATATGTGTATCTATTTAGTAGGTGTAAATATGTCATTTTATATCACTTCTACATGTAGGAAGTAATATTTTTTCCTGTCGATATCACTATCCGTCAATGAGAGGTTGGCGGATAGAGGGTATAAGATTCTGTTTTGAATTCATAATGAGATGAAACCCGTTTTAGTTTTTTTTTTCCTGTGTTTAGCCTAAAATGGAGGGTCCATTTACACTATTCATTGTATAGTTTAGAGCGAAAATGGATGGGTCCATTTGCACACAAATGGAGGGGTTGGAAAAGATTTGAATTGCAATAATGAAAATGCGTTTCTTCCAATTGTGAGTTGAGGTGTTAAGTGATCCTCATCTTGCCACGTGTTAGATTTTGGATGCCCTATTGCAATTAATTTCCTTACATCAGATTTTCATTTGCCATTTTCGAGAGTTTTAAAAGGTCTTTGTTCGCGCGGTTTGTACCATTGAATTCGTATCGTCGAGATCTTTGTTTAGGCACCCCCACTTGACCCTATTTCGAAGAATTGACTTTTGGTCAACTCGGCGATTTCTTGGGTTGACTTTCATCTTTTTGTGGAATTTTAGGGTTCGGCTTGGATGGTTGGTTGGAGAAGGTTGAATAAGGTTGGAGAGGTGTATGTAGAATTTTTGTGGAGATTTATGGAAAATTCGGTCATCTTTGGCCCGAGATTTGCAGATCGGTTCTTCATTTTGAGTTGAATTTTTCACCAATTCCTCCAAATACCCCTTTCTTGGTCTATTTACCTGAAAAATTACACAAAAATGTATTAAGATGTTTCAAAATAAATTTTAAGTATTTTTCATACATTTTATGTGATTTAAGAGTATATTTTATATGATAAAACTCTTAAAATGTGTATAAAAATACACATTGCATTGTCACATAGAGGCTCCATGTTTCCATGACAATTTTAATGAATTCATCATTTTTAAAAAACTTTTTTTTTTCATCCCGAACCTTTGTTTCTTGATATGACTGGATTGTTTAGTTCTAGGAGGATCAGAGTATGATTGGAGGTAGTACTCGGCAAATCAGTCTGCAGATAGGAGAGATTGGATTGAATTAATTGGTAATGTTGGATCATTAATCCAACATTGGACTTATATGTAAAATAATAATGTGTATTATACTACTGTCAAATATGTTTATAATAAAGTGATCAACTTTAGTTAATAATATTAAACATTAATGTGTCAAATTAGGGTGTGGCCTTTGATGTGTAGAATTGTGGGTGGTGTATTTCTATATTTTATGATGGGCTGAATTAGAAAGTTCCACATTAGGAGTCAAAGGGTGTCTTTTCAAGAAAGAGTACCTCTTAGACTATATAACCAATTTGGTCCCCAATACATATGAGCCAAGTCACTTCTTTCATCTGCCCCATTAAGAAGAGAGAAAGAGAGACCATAAGAGATATACAACAAAGGCATCTTAATTGGCGTTCATAAAGTATTTGGAAGACCCTACTTGCGAATTCGATGTTCTATACTCCAAACGCAATCATGGATCAAGGTACGCTTCCGTTATTTATAGTTTGATTCACATAGTTCGATCTTGAATTTGGCGGTACCGGTTCGTACCGCCCTAACAAATTGGCATCAGAGCGGGTCTATGTTGAATCAAGTATTATGTGTTGATTTAATCCTATTTTAGATTTGTTTCTATATTCAATTTTCGGTTTTCAATTAAATTGAACACAAAAGAGATTAAATTGAACATAAAAGGGTCAAATTATGTTAAGAATCATGAATAAGAAAGGGTAAAATTGGGCCCGGATTTGATGAAGATCAAGTGAAGGATCATCTTCGACTTCAAGGTTTTCACGTGGCCATCGATCCGCTACGGCCATCGATTCGCCAAAGGGAGAAGGCGCGAGGAAGGCATCGAAACGGCGTGACTGGAAAGACCGCTCGTCCATGCTGAAGAGGCAAACGGAAGAGGCGCCATTTTTTTCCTTCTCTGGATGAAGGTATGAAGGTTGATTTGGAGAGGACGGGATTTGTTTTACCGATTTTTAAACTCTTTAAAACTGGGATCTAAAAACTCAGGAATTCAAATCCGAAATTCCAAATTCAGTTTTAAGAAATAAGTATTTTGGGCTGGGCTTGTTATTTATGGGCCGAAATAAAAGAATAAAACAAATAGTCTTTATTTATTTATTTATTTTTTTGGGTAATTTGGTTGGGCTCATGGGCTTTATGATTTTCAAATTAAAACAAAAGGTTTATAAATATGTTTTGATTTTTAAGTCAGTAAGTATTATAATCCATTAAAAAAAAAATCCGAATTTTGCCCATATTAAATTATAAATTCGGATTTACGCTATAATTTTAAGTTCAAATTAAGGTATTTAAGTATTATATATTTTGAAATTAATTCGTTTCAGCATCATGTCGCCAAAGTGACCTCTCATGTTGAGATTTATTATATTTTGGAATATAAAAGGCCGTGTTTGTATTATTATGTAAATATTGATCGGCTCAAAGGAAGACAATATTTATTTTAATAATATGTGCATATGAGTAGTATCAAGTATGTGATTATTATTTAGTTTTACGTGTGACAAATTTAATCGGCCAAAAGGAAGATAAATTTGTTGACACGTTATTTTATTATCAAAGCTTGATAATTATGCCAAGATATCAATTAGAAGTTGATATTATCGTCCAAAGATGAAATATTATTGGAAACCGATATCTTATGATGGGGTTTACCTTTAATTGAATTTATTATTATTTAGTTATTTGGATGAGCTTATAATAATTGAATATATTTCTCTATATATATTGCAACGAATATTGCTAGCATCAATTCAGTTCTAGATGAATGATATAAAAGGGAATTTTCAATAGTTCTCAAGCTTAACGATCTTGACATTGTGATAAGAGTGACTTCCCATAATGATGGAGATTGAGAAATGTGGGAGAATTCATATCGCATGTGTATGATGATCAATACAGAATACTATTCCATAGACATTCAGGGCATAATTTCGGAATATAACTACGGTTGAAAAGTTATTTAAGAATACTGAAAATACGTTTGTCAAAATTGAAAAGGTTAAATTATGTATCATCTAGACAAATTTAAATTCAATTAGGAATAAAAGCAAAGGGATGCGGGAATCGAATAAGATAGCCGCAAAATTGTCGCCAATAAAGAAATAAGATTTGTTTCTAATTTTGGTTTGTTTATTGGTTAATTTAATTTGGTCAATAGACTCGTGTGATGAATAGATTCCGGTATAATTATTTACATCACATGTCTATGTAAGATTACTAAATTGCTAGAAACCTAATGATGGTGAAAGATACATCATTACAGGTGACGGCAAAACAGTTAAAATTTAAGCAATTGGAAAATTTAGATTATTATTATAAGGACTGGATTTTATTTGGATCTACATGAAACTTTTGTTGTTGCGTCTTTTAGAGGTAACTTGATTTCTACTTCCAAATTTTGATAAAGCGGATTTTGCTTGTTTATTTGGAAATAGAAAAGTTAGTAGTTTCATTATTCAAAGTTGGTTAATTCGGTTCTTTGTCGGTTTATGATAATCTTTATCTTTGGATAAAATTGCTTCATATAATGAAAGTCTTGCAATTAAGTACACTCTTGTGAAAAGTGTAAATTAACCTAGGAGAATTTGGTATATTGTGACACATAATATTTGGTCGTATCTCCAATCGGAGAATTAAAAAGGTTTGTGTCAAACAAAATTCTCTACCTTTTAAGTTTCACAGGTTTAAATGTTTGTGTTATATATAACGGAAACAAACTAATAAAAGGATATTTAAAGTCAAAAAGGTCTCAAGATGTATTAGAACTGATACATAAGGAAATATGTGGATCATTTCCTACGGTTTCTAGGAATGGTCAACAGTAAAATATCATGTTCATAGACATATTTTAGGTATGACTACGTTTATCTCAATTATGAAATGACAACGGTATTGGATGTTCAAAAGTTTTAAGGTTATAGTTGGGTTAACTCAACTTAAAAACTAAAAGCATTAAATTTGACCGTGATGATAAAATATCATGGTTAATATGGTGGTTAAGGTGAATAACATCCATGACTATTTGTGAAATTTCTAGAGAAAAGCGATATCGTCTCCCGTATACAATGTCGGATTTTTCCAACATGATTGATTTGACTGACTGACGAAATAGATTGCTTAAAGATATGACGCATAGTGTGATTACTAATATTAATTTATCGTCATTGCTCTGGGGGGAACACTTAGTACTGCTGCTTATATCCTAAATACAGTTCCAACTCAAGCAACTAATAAACCGCAGCACGATTTTGAATAGGTTATTAGCCTTGTTTAGATCATTTACATGTTGAGGTTGTCTATTTAAGGTAAGCCTAAAGGCATAAGGAAAAGAAACTCGACTCAAATTGCTATTTTATTGGATATGCCATTTAATTTATATGGATACAAGTTTTACGATCCCACAAATAAAGTCGATTTGTATAATTATTCGGGAAATGTGCGGTTCTTTGAAAATGTCCAGTTTGTGGGGGAAAATACGGCTATAGTCTTGAAATTCAAGACTTACGTTTTGATTTGTTCATGTTAAAATTGTCAAGACATTATAGCCGAAGAGCAAACTTGGATATTTCAAGAAGCACAACAAATATAATTAAGTCAATAAATTATAAAGGGACTTTTCTCTACTGTTTATTCGGAAGACTCTTAAAGATTATCATGACAGTAGTGGCGAGTGCATTTCAATATTGAGTCATATTGGAAGGATATAAAGACATATTTTTCAATGGTAACATTGATGAGACAAAGTATGTGACGCAACTAGAATTTTTTGTGTTGGTAGATACAAATAATATGCACTACAAACTCAAGGACTATATCTAAAAACTCAAACATACATCTCGACAATGGTATTATAACTTGCATTAATAGATCATCTCGTTTGGTTTTGAGATGAAGTTAGTAGATGTATATATAAAGTTATGTGAGATTAATTATATTTTCCTGATTTTATATGTCAATGACATATTACATGCTACTAACGATCTAGCTTAATTACATAACACCAAGATAATTCAATTTAATAATCTCGAGATGAAAAATCTTGGTGATGCTTCTTTTGTGTCAAGTATAGAAATACTTTGAGACCATTCTCATGGTATTCTCAGTTTATCACAAAAGAATTAGATCGTAAAGACTTTTAATAAAAATAGCATGAAAGCATTGCAAAGCATGTTATACTCTTGTGAATAGAGGAGACATATTTAGTCTCAAACAGTGTCCTAATGTGTTAGAATTACCATAAATATAGAAGATTTTTTTTATACTTTCAGTATAAGAAATCTTAAGGTTAAAATCATGTATGTATGCAGTTCAGTTATTGCATACATTATGGTGATGCTAGAATGAGATTTAAGTAATTCTGAAATAAATCATTTGGAAAGCAGCCAAGAAGGTCTTGCGATATTTATAGAGAACAAAAGACTTAATGCTCACAAATCAGAGTTCAGATCAGTCTTTAAGATAATATGGTGTACTGACTCTGATGTTAGTAGATGTCAAGATAATATAAAATAAGTAAAGAGCTGCATTAATATGCGAGTTGTAGGTGTTGTTTCATTTACTGAAAGGATGCTAACTTGTTAATTATATAGCATTTTTCATAATGTTAACAAAATTATATTATACTATGGGATATCTAAATATGGGATATTACTGTAGAATTTTGTTATGGAGTTGCAAATAGTGGATATAGTATTATAAGACCACTCAAGATATTATGATAATAAATTAGCAGTTATATATATTCCAACAATAGAAACTTAGAGATCAACTTTCTAGTTGTAAATAAAGATTTCAGAGTAAACGGTTGTCTATATAACGTATTTGTACAAACTCCAAAATTATGGATTCATTTATTAAAGTCATCACTCAAAAGGTTATATGAGCTAACTACTCATATGGGTGCAATTTTAATTAAGAATATTCAGTTCTAGTGGGAGTTCATATTTGTACGTATATAATCTAGACAAATGATATAGACATATGATACGGTTATTCGGATTTCAGGTTATTTCTGCAGAAATAAAATTCAATTTATTATATACTCTGATTATAATAAAGTTCACCTCATTAAGGGAGATTGATTCATCTCATTAAAGTTATAAGGGAGACGGTTTGTCTCATTAATGTTTTAAGGGAGACGGTTTTGTCTCATTACGAAATGAGGTTTGATCTCTCTAAAGTGGACTAGTTGGAAATAGGCATGTTAAGATCACATTACATGAAATTTCCATGCTACACATCCACATCATGATTCATGTCATTCAGTATATCGAGTACGTGACCATTGAAGGTTTAGTTACGCAAAATGTAACGAAAGCCGCTTTGATCCTATGTCGGTATGCCGATGGACGGAATTGTTAAGGGACACATAAAAGTTAATGGCAGAAAAGATGCGCATACTTTGGTTAATGTTTGAATACACAATTATAAGGTTATACATATAGTCCAAGTGGGAGATTGTTGGATCATTAATCCAACATTGGACTTATATGTAAAATAATAATGTGTATTATACTACTGTCAAATATGTTTATAATAAAGTGATCAACTTTAGTTAATAATATTAAACATTAATGTGTCAAATTAGGGTGTGGCTTTTGATGTGTAGAATTGTGGGTGGTGTATTTTATATTTTATGATGGGCTGAATTAGAAAGTTCCACATTAGGAGTCAAAATGTGTCTTTTCAAGAAATAGTACCTCTTAGACTATATAAGCAATTTGGTCCCCAATACATATGAGCCAAATCACTTCTTTCATCTGCCCCATTAAGAAAAGAGAAAGAGAGACCATAAGAGATATACAACAAAGGCATCTCAATTGGCGTTCATAAAGTATTTGGAAGACCCTACTTGCGAATTCGATGTTCTATACTCCAAACGCAATCATGGATCAAGGTACGCTTCCGTTATTTATAGTTTGATTCACATAGTTCGATCTTGAATTTGGCGGTACCGGTTCGTACCTCCCTAACAGGTAAGATTAGGAGGACTCGATCCAATTTAGAGAGGCAGAGATCTTCTCTCTTGCTCGTTCATGTATATTTCTTTGCCATTAGTGGGCCTTCTATTACATCGAGTTCATTTATAAGCTCGCTGAAGTTATTCATTAGCAATGTATCAATGTTATCACTAGTCCTATCGTACGGTGTTCTTAAGAGATTAAAGTCACCCATTATTAACCATGAAAGGTCATATGATGCTTTTATCTCCTTTAACTCATTTAAGAAATCTATTTTTAGGTTGTAGTCATTTGGACCATACACGTTTGTGAGCAAGAAGCAAGAAGAGGAAGAGTTATTTTTAAGAATGACAGAGGAACAAAAGGAGTTGTTGAATGAGTGACAGATGGAGAAGTCATTTGATCATGCATTAATCATACCTCCCCTTGTATGCTTAGAGTTTTTAGCATAGAAGTTGGAGAGGTATTGTGGACAAAGAGCAGAGAGTTTAAAAGAGTAAGTAGCATTCCACTTTATCTTCTAGAGACAAAAAATATTACACCCGGATGTTAGAATAGTATCTTTTACAAGTTTTCACTTGTCCAGGCATCCAAGTCCTCAGACATTCCAACATAGAGTTATAAGATTATAAAAGCAATACATTAATAACCAATAGTATGGAGAAGAGCATCCTAAGGTGGATGAGAAGAGGATAAGCTTGGAGTGCTCTAGAGAGAGGTCCTCTCTGGTTCAATTGGTGATAGAGTATTACCAACAACATTGCCTTGGGAGGAAGTTTGTACTTGTAATTCTGGTTTAATATATTTGTTTTATTTCGTTAGCTGTAAGTGGTTTTGCATTAATAGACTCTTGTTTGAGAGCATCAAGCAATCCCAGTTTCGCTAAATCTTCTTTAACTTGGTTACTTTTTTCTTTTTCCCTCTAGTTTTATCATTGTTTTTTTCTTAATAGTGGTTTGAACAAAATCCTGAAAAAGCCTTGTTGGTATCACATTTCTTGCACTTCTTCTAGTTGGAACCACATTTTTTTAAGTAGTTTGCGCACCTCATACCCTTAGGTTTTCACCTTTGTTCAGTATATGTTCAAATTGTGTTAAGGCACAATTAGTAACATTATTTAAGTCAGAACTACCAGTGACAAGGTTGCCACAATTGTTATATAATATGGTAGCTTATAGAGAAAGAGTAGATTTTTTCAAGGTATCAGATTTTTGATCTAGGGTTTTGGTAGGGAGGGATTGTAATTCTACGTTTTTGCGAGATTCATTATTTCCGCATTATAACAAATCCATATTCTCAGAAAAAAAAACATCAAAGTAATTAGAGATAGAGAAAACAATTTCCTAGTTACCTGCAGTTGGCGATTCCATGGGTGCAGCTTGCTCCTCCATGATCCTTCTCGAATGTGGATTTCTTCCAGCCTCAGGGCTCCACACACCATCCCATTATGGCGAACTTTCTCGAAGAATTTGATCTAGGTGCTCTTATGCAATCGGCAACGGAGACAAACTTCGATCCTCCGTCACCACCTTAGCAATCGTGTTAGGCTCAACCACAACCTTTCTTTTTCCTTCATCAATCATCATTGATGCTCCTTAATCAGTCTCTTCACCCTTTCCTTCCTATCTGTCTCAGAACTAACCAACGGTGGTACCGGTTTAGTTTGTAGTACATACTCCTCCTCCTCCTCATAAGACATCATTCCATCCATATCCATATCTTTCACATCCGTGTGTATTTTTATGGTGCTCGAGCAGTAGACCAAAAGTGAATATAATGTGTTCGAGTATAGTAGGGTTCCACACCATCTTAGGCAACATCTTCAAATCAATCGAATTTTTGAATTTGAATGATTATGGCTTTGCATTCAGTCTCGAGTTTCATGGATACAGTAACATATCCATCATTTCTTACAGATTTCAGTGGTTCCTTTAGGAACGTTGTCCTGTCAGTATTCCATGGTAGTAGGATTGTCAATAGTGCGGGTCAGATATGGTTATTGCATTACCATACCCTACCCGATCATAATCGGTTATTATTCGTACCCACATCTAAATTAATCGCGGTTATTTTTTCATCCCCATACCCAACCCTCCAGGTATCCATATACCCGCGGGGAAAACCGTAAACCACAAATAATAATTAAATTCTAAAAATTATCAAATTATCTTATTAAAAATTGAAAACATTAAATTACACGACATCACTCAAAAGATATAATATTAAAACAGTCAAAATTATTAATAATCAAATTAAAATATTAAAAAGTCTAATAAAATATAGATTTTAAATTATGAATATAAATATAAAAATATTCTCAATTCACATTAGGTATACAACAGTTAAGGTTATGAATATTACCCGTGATTATTTTTTCATACCCATAACTGTACCTGTACTCGACATCGGGTATTCTTTCATCTCCATAACCATACCCACGGGTATTTAACTAGACATTACCCACCCATTTAGGCCGAGTTCAGGTCGGGGATGGGTATTTCCCACCCCATTGAGAAACCTACATGGCAGTAGCAGTAGGTATTTCATAGCAACTGGATGTTCACCTGCCAGTCGAAAGAGTTCTCAAGTTGTTGCTTGAGGAACTTCCTCTGCTTGACAGAGACCCCAATTGCCTCAAGCACAACAACCTGGTGCATCATCTCAAGTTCCTCCTTAATCGTGTTGACACTGGAGAAAAACATGGATTTCACCACTACCATGAGAGTGTGGGTTTTCTTTGTGCATGATAGAAGTTGGCTCAAGAGATGCTTTACGTAAAGCTTGTCTCTTTGCTCTATCCTCGTCAGTACATTCTGTAATAGTGTGACCTGCCTCCTTGCACTTAAAACATTATGTTGAGGTAGAATCAGTAACATTATTTAAGTTAGAACTAACAGTGACAAAGTTGCCATAATTGCTATATAATAGGGTAGCTTATGTTGAAAGAATATATTTGTTGAAGGTATCAAAATTTTGAATCACGTTTCTGGTAGGGGATGAGAGAGAGAGAGAGAGAGAGAGATGATTATTCCGCCTACCTAGGGATTTGATTGTATCATATTTGTCTTGTAATTCCATCGATTAGAATTGGCTGTGAAGAGAAAGTTTGAGTATTTACTGGAGTACTTTGTTCATTGTGGCAGATTTCATTTACAGGGAGAATAGGGGGAGTAATAGAGTAGAATCGGCCACAATAAATCCACAAGTATCTTTAAAATATTCCTTTTTTTTATCCTTACAAGAGAGAATGGCGGTGAGATTGTTGTCTCCTAGTGATTTAGTTCTCACGTATGGAGGTGATGTGAAAAGGTATTGGATAACTGTTGGACTTGGAATAGGAGCGTGAGGTGTGTTTAGGGTTGACTGCACATTGTGGTCCATAGAAACATGTCCATTTGGATTTAAATTCACAACATACTTCAGTGTATTGACAGTAGTGTTGTCTTACGATGATGTAAGCGAGCAGTTATCTATGGTAATATTATTATTTTTTTGCAGTGGCATTAAATGGACATTAATGGTACTAATAAGAGCTGTTTCATTTGAATTTTGGAGTAGATTTTGAGTACATACTATGGGCCTGAACTCTATGGTTTGATTAGTCCATGATTCTAATTTCCTACAATTTCTACTAAGTTCTGAATTTGAAAGGAGGGATTGTAATTCTAGTTTTCTGTGAGATTCATGATTTTCGCAATATAACAAATCCCTATTTTCAGAAAAAAAAATAGGAAAGTAATTAGAGATAGAGAAAACAATTTTCTGATTACATGCAGTTGGTGATTCCAGGTGCAGCTTGCTCCTCCTTGATCCTCCTTGAACGGGGATTCCTTCCTGCCTCAGGGCTCCACATAACATCCCATTCTGATGAATTTTCTCCATGAATTTTGATCTTAGTGCGCTTGTGCAATCGACAACGGAGACTGCCTTTGATACTCCGCCACCACCTTAGCAATCATGTCAGTCTCAACCACAACTTTTTTTTTTCCTTTTTCGATCATCTTTGGATCCTCCTCAATCAGTCTCTGTACCCTTTCCCACTATCCACTACTAGAAAATTGTTTTTCAGTAAGGGTGAATTTTTTTCAGTAATAGTGCCGTTACTGATATATTTCTTCAGTAACGATGTTAAAACACCGTTAGTGATAATTACACCACCGTTACTGATTGAAACTTTCTGTAACGGCACCGTTACTTAAAAATGATACCCTTACTGATAATATTTACTGGGAAACATAAAAATTTTGGCGCTAAATTTTTAGCTTTTTTTTTACGTATTTATCACTCACGGTATATAAAAAGAATTATCAGTCACAGTATTTGAAAATACCGTGACTGATAAACCTTTATTTGCCCCCTCTTCTTTCTCTCCCCATGTCAGGAGCCCCTTCATTTCTCGCCAAGAAAGAAAACGCAAAAAAGAAAGAAAAAAAACCCCCAATCCACCGCCCCTCTCTCTCACCGCCGGCGCCCCTCTCTCTCACCGGCGCCGTCCCTCTCTCCCCACCAGCCACTCTTTACCTCCACCTATCTCTCAATCTCCCAATCTCACCACTCTCAATTTCAAGCTTGAAATTTCGTTTCTCTCGCTTTCCCTTCAAGGTTCTCAATATCGGCTTGATTTGTTCATTGCTCCCTATGAAGGTATGATTTATTTGGTTTTTAATTTTGTTATTTTGTTGATTTTTGCTTTATTGTGGTTAAATTGATAGTCTTATATGCTATGATTTTCTAGGGTTTTTTATTTGGAGGTGAGGATAGAAGGAACGCATTTCTCCACTCGCTCTCAATCGGATTCTCCCATTAGTAACCGCTCATCTTGGTACCATCTTTTTGGCCTTTGTATTTATTTTTATATTTTTAACTTATAGGTTTAAAATTGTTTGAAGTTCTTGATTCTTGAATAATAGTAATTAGGGATGATTTATTTTGATTAATGGTTGTCAAGATTAGGGTTTTGGATTATGGTTTAATTTTTATAACATAATTATTTTTTTCATATTTAGGGTTTTTGTTTATTAATTATTTTTCTAGTATTTTTTATTTTATTTGTTTGTTCAAAAATGGTGAGTAAAATTAGAATTTTGGATTGTGTTGTATGTTTTCTAGGGATTTTGATTTATTTATTTTTATTTTAATGTATTATTTAGGGTATTTTATAGAACTCGTCTATTAATTGTGTAAGTAGCGTGTAATATTTTGATTGTTAAATTATGTTATTCTTTTTGTATTAGGGTTCGTTAGGATTATTTAGTTAAGTTCAATTAGGAATTTATCATGTTTCAAATAGGATTTTAGGATCTAACAAAAATTAGGGATGTAAACTAATTTTATCTAGTATTGAATTCGAATTATTATAATTAATCTAGTATTAACAATAGTTAGTTTATTTCTAGATAAGTAAAATATGTCGAACAACCGCGATTGGATGTATGATAGGGTTGAAGATAGGGTAATAAATGTCTCGGATGGGGATTACGTAGAGGAAGACCAGTTTGGTCCATCTAATGTCTCGGATGGGGATTACGTAGAGGTCCAGTTAAATGAAGAAGGTGTGGCCGAAGAGGTGCTTGACAGTGAGCTTGTAGTGGCCGAAGACGAAGAACTTGAAGAAATTGAAAATGATGATGATAGTGATGATGATAGCGATGATGATGACCAAAATGAAGTCTTAGACACATATTCAGATTAGCTCGTATATTTATTTTGTTTTATAATTATTTTTAATTACATTTTGTTTTATTTTCCATTATGCAAGTAATTACATATTAGAAATATACATTTTATACTAACACGGAGAAATTACAGCAAGATGGACAAGCGAGCAAGGAGGCTTCCGAAGAAATTGTTGTCATCACAGGCACCGCCTCCGCCGCCGGAATCGCAAGCACCGCCAGGAATCGCAGGAAACAACACTTCATCACGGAACGGAAGAGGTGCAAATAAAATGAAAGATTTGCCTGACAAGCCCGAAGATAGATATATCGTTATTGCTAGTGGTCAAACGTATGATTTATTTTCATCTTTTCTTTTTGTGTTTCATGATATTTTTTTACTTATTTATTCTCTCTCTACATATATATTTATATTAGGGGAATAGTGCTAGATGCACCTCGGCCAGGTCGGTTTATTCAGACCCAAATGGGACTTTATGTGCGTACCATGTCTAATGGACAAGAGACTTGGGGTAAATGGAAGGATGAGGAGAGAGAAGCTCTTCTGAAAAAGTTTTATGTAAGTATGTAAAAACTACAAAATGAATAATTATATATTCTTATAATTTTTCTTCTCAACAGCTCCATTTCCAGTGGAAACTTGATGATTGCGTGGATGATGAGCAGAGAAATGCGTTGATTAAGTCTAGTGAAGCAACATTTTTTAGAGCAATCGGATCGATGTACATGGGCATCTCTGAACTCAAAATCAAACAATCCAATAGATTGGATTAATTATCCTCCGGAATGGTTGCAAGACAAGACTAAATGGCGACCATTATGCGAGCATTGGTCGGGAGAGGCATGGCAGAAGAAGTCCGCAACAAATAAGGCAAATCGCGAAACAGGCCCTGATCAAGTGCATCACGTGGGCGGGTCGTGTTCATTTGCTGAGCATTCCAAGAGCATGGTTAATTTTTTTAATACATTAAACCCTAAATCGAAACCATGTATATATATCACTATTATTGATATTTTATTTGCCTTTTGCAGTCCCGTGAACAACAAAAAGACCCGAGCACCATAGATTTGATGATCAAAACTAAGTGTCGTCCAGATGGTAGATGGGTTGATGGTAAATCTCAGCAAGTCGCGGTATGCATCATTTGAAAAAACAGAATCAATATTTGAGATCATATAAATATCTTAAGAATTTTTTAAATTTTGTGAAATTTCTTAGGAGGAATATAATGCAAAAATGAGCGAGAAATATGGTGATAACTGGAATACAAACTCTGAACAACCCGACGATCATCAATTGTTTGTCGAGTCGTCGGGAAAGAGATCACATGGCAGATTTTATGTCGTCAACAGTTTGTTACAAACAAAAGACGCTCGTGAAACCCAAAAGTCGCAGTCTTCATCCTCCGCAGGTGACACCATCACCGGTTGCCGTCGACGGATATATAGCGACGACGAGATCATGGAGTTACTTCGAAAAGATCAAGAAGAAACAAGGGCAGAGTTGGAGAAAAGTATGGCGAAAAAAATGAAGAGAGAGTTGAAGAAGGAAAGGAAGGAAATGGAGAAAAAGATGATGCGAAAGGTGCTCACCGCCGCGATGAAGGCAACAAAAACTGGATCTGTAATTTTTGTAATCATATTATATTCTAGATTTATGTATATTTTTAATTTTTTTAAACTAATATCATTAAGTTTGTTATTTAGCAATCTTCCGCACTTCCAGAGAGTTCCGATGACGACAACGATGATGATGATGATGGTGATCGTGATGAAGGTGATGTCAATTTGGATGATAATGTTCATGTCAATTTGGGTGAATGATGTTTAGGGTTTGGTTGCTTATGATTGGAAGTTTGGATTTAGTTTGGGGATATGACATTAGGGTTTAAGTATTTTGGATATTGAGTATTTCATGTTAGACATTTGGTGTTGTTTGGATTTTAGGGTTTGGGGATATTTTAAATATTTGTATATTTTAAGAGTAGTTCGTGTTAGATTCTTAGTGTTTGAATTTCAAATATATGTGATAATTGTTATTATGTTTTATATATTTATTTTGTTTTATTATTAATGGAATTTTTGAAAAAAAAAAAACTGGTCCTGGAAATGACTTTCAGTAACGGTTTTGATAAAAAAAAACCGTTACTGAAATAGGTTTTATTTTCAGTAAGGGTATTTACTCAAGAACCGTGACTGAAAATGATACGAAGAAATTCTGAAAAATATTTTAGCAACGGTTCTTGTTATTTAAGCCGTTACAGAAATTAAAAACCCGTTCGTGACTGATAAATAAATACCGTTACTTATAGTATACAAACCGTTACAGATATGACCGTTCGTGACTGATAAATAAATACCGTTACTTATAGTATACAAACCGTTACAGATATGACCTTTACTGATAATTTTGATATCTATCAGTAACGGTTTTTTGCTATCAGTAACGGTTTTTGCACCCTTACTGATACTCTGTTTTCTAGTAGTGATTCGTCTCAGAACTAACCAGCAATGATAGCAAGTTAGTTTCTGGTACATACTCCTCCTCCTCAAAAGACATCATTCCATATGTATCCATGTCTTCCACATCCCTAGGTATCTTTATGGCATCTCGTTCCTCTCTGAGAACAATTGCCTCATCAATTTCGTCGACAGATGGTGAGGTATCATCTGGAATTGAGAAGAAAATGGTCCTCTCCTCATGTCACTTTACATTCAGAAGGACTTTGTAAGTGAGTCCAGCTAGGTGTAAGAAGAGTGAAGGTTTAATTATTGAGCGACCATGTGTAGCTACAACCACACGCAGAGTTTCAAGTGATCTAATATCATCCAGGTCATCATGTTCAAGTAGTAGACCAAAAGAGGGTATAATGTGTTCGAGTACAGTAGGGTTCCACACCATCTCAGGCAACATCTTGAAATCAATCCAAACCTTGAATTTTTTTGAATGATTCTGGTTTTGCATTCAGCCTTGAGTTCCATGGATACAATAACAATCATCTCTTACAGGTTTCAGTGGTTCTCAGTCTGCCATGGCAGTAGCAGCAGGTATTTCATTGTGTGTTAGTGTGCCAATTGGAAGTCTGCCGGAAAGTAGGAGTTCTCGAGCTTTTGCTTGAGGAACTTCCTCTATTTGATAGAGACTCCAATTGCCTCAAGCACAACAACCTGGTGCATCGTCTCAAGTTCCCCCTTAATCGTGTCATTCAACTAGAGAAAATATGGATTTTACCCTTACCATGAGGTTGTGGGTTTTCTTTGTACATGATATAAGGTGGCTCAAGAGAGGATTTATGTAAAGCTTGTCTCTTTGCTCTACCCTCGTTGTTACACTCTTTAATGGTGTATCCCGCCTCCTTGCACTTAAAATAGCTCTTTGGCCATAGATAGTGCTTGGAAAAATGGACTTTACGCACACAATTAAAACATTTCCCCCTCCATAAAGGAGTAGAGTTATCCAAGGTGAACTAATAGGAGTCAGAGTTGTGGATCGCCAGAACAAACCTCCTGTCTCCCTCGCTTGTTGAGTTAGGCAAAGGAGAAAACAGGTGAGGGAGTTCTAGAAGCCTATATTTTTTTTTTGAGAGAGAGAGAACTTCAATTGTTGGAAAGAGGTGATTGTTAACCTTAGTTGATGTGCCTTCTCCTGGTTGTAAGACACGAGTGACAGGTGGCTGATTCAGAGCCAAGGGTCTTCCCTTTGAGAGTTTGGTTGTGCCATTAGAGTATTTGGCAAAGTGTCATTCTCTCGCTGGAGTCGCTCTGCAGCTTCCTGTGCTGCTCTGTAAGCTTCTATGTCAACAAGAGGTTCAACATTCGTCAGAGTCGGTAGTAACGGTGGCTCCGTTGAAGGGGAGGATAGAAGATCCAGTGGTATTTCTGATCTGCCTTTTATTGCGAGAAGCTCAAAACTTCGTAAGTCTCATTTCTCTCTTGTAATGTAAGAAAAAACGGAGATCTACGTTGTGGATTGGAAAGAGAGGGAAAGAAAATGAAGATTTAGTTGGGACTAGGTGGCACCATCCATCCAAACCTCGGATGACCCGTCTTCTCATGATTAGTTTGAGCACTGCAATTCTCTTTCATGCTCTATTTTAGAATCTTATGGAAGATCACCAGTAAATCAACATTGAGCCTGTAAATCACCTTGAGACGGCTTTGGGTATCTCAACATTGGGTGTCTCAAGCTCCCCTCTCTTAAAACTTAAAAGATATGAATCATTGTCTTGATTCTTATATCCGAAATATACATATGACAACTAATACATGAATCAAACGTAGAAACATAATATTTAAAGAATTACACAAAGAAGATGGCATCTCAGCAGCCAATTGTCAAGAGTTTCATTTGGGAGAGGAATCGCGATAGAGGTAGCTCGCAAGAAAGAGAAGGACAGAGTTCCTAGCTTCGTTCATCCAGTCTGAGAAGAGGAGAGAGCGTCGGCTTCATGCAACTCGACTTCTTTCATGAGCTCCAGGCGAAAAAGAGGACATGAACAAAAAATATGGGAAGCGAAGTCTGTAATTGTATGGATCTGAATAGAGAGCCGACGGAGGTGAGGCGGATCCATGGTTAGGGTGGGTGGTGAGGAGGAAGTTTGTTTCTGTGATGGATTTAAACCGGAGGGAGAGAGAGAGAGAGATAACAAGGGACAGGCCTAGCCCAGTCCGAGGCCGATAATGTCCGGGTTCAGGGCCCCAAAATATAGAGGGCACTCATCTATGCAATAATATTATATCTATTGTGAGTTTAGAGTAAAAAATTTCAATTTTAAAATACAACATTACATGGATCCGTGTATTGAATCACAGAAGCTTGTTTCTTCTTCTCTTGTCCATCTTTCATTAATTTTTTTTTTCGGCGTGCAAAGAAGCTGCCGTTTTTTTTTTCTAACATTTGATAAATTTACGGGCTCCTTTTCCAATAAGCCTTTGACTCCAAGCTAGGTCGGGCCTGACAAGGATATGCCTTGGATATATCCAGTGATTTTTTTCCGGAGCGAATGATATGGTCTTCTTTTCTCACTTGTGCGTGGATTCTATTTGGATTCTCGAGTTTGGATTCGCCATAGAATTTTCCTTTTTTAAATCAGTTCTGAAAGCACTCCCATGGATAAAAGTTTATAAACATTTGTAAGCGAAAATTTTCTAGCTTTATCTCATTTCCATGCTATTTCGCCACCATCGTCGTTTAAAACTACTTCATTAATATTCGTTCTTAAAAATTGAAGTTGTAGTGCAAGCATAGCTTGAGAGAATTTTTCTTAATTTTAAAGCATTCCTTCAAGTCGGGTATGTACTTAACGCCCGTCACTGTACGGACAACCCCGTCATGCATCTTGATCCTCACCGTGCCAACACCGGCAACACTACAGAGATGATCATCTCCCAGAAGAACACCTCCATTAGACGCCTCATATGTGGTAAACTACTCTCAATTTGGGGTCATGTGCTATGAAGCCCCGTATTCATGACCAAATTCTTCTGAAAATTCTCCTTCCCATTCGCTACAAAAAGCACTTCATCATTACCGGATTCAGCTATATTAGCTTCTTCAGATGGAACATCTTTCTGATTCGCTTTCTGTTCATTTTGGAACTTGTAACAGCTGGCCTGAAAGTGTCCCCTTTTCCCGCAAAAGTAGCAAGTAATGTCCTTGTGCTTGAATCTCGAACGGGTCTTCTCCAAATTCGGGTTTCTCTCCTTTTTTCTTTCTTTCTCCACAAACAACCAACATCTTGACGATTGCTCTCAGCTATAGACAAATCATTGTCGATGTCGGACTTGACCAGTAAATTACTTTTCACATCCTCAAGCGTAAGCGCCTCTCTACTATGAAGCATGGTCTCCTTAAATCCTTTATATGACGTCGGTAACGAGCACAATAATACCATGGCTTTATCCTCATCTTCCATCTTAATACCGATATTCTCCATATCATTAAGAAGAGAGGTATATTTAGAAATATGGAACTTAATGGGTGTACCTTCTACCATCTTCAAGGAGTGGAAGCGCTGCTTCAAACGTAACCGGTTGGTAACCAATTTCTGCATGTAGATGTCTTCGAGTTTCTTCCACGCGCCGACTGTTGTAGTCTCCATGAGGATTTCTTGAAGAGTCGAGTTGCTCAAACATAATTGTATCGTGGAGAGAGCTCTATCATCCGTCATCTCCCACTCAGTCGTTTTAGCTTCGTCCTTCATATCCACTGGTTTCCCAAAGATGGCGGCCTTCACACCCTGATTCGATAATATAGTCTTCATCCGCACTTGCCAAAGTGCGAAACTCGTCATGCCATCATATTTCTCGATATCGAATTTGGTTGACATAGCCGCACCTGAATTCATGACGATACAAGTCGGTTCGTGATTGTCTTGCGGAAGCAAAAAAATGATAGTAACTAGGCTCTGGTACCAATTTCTTAGAATAATTGGGAGAATATGGATCTAGAGAGAATAATTATGTGAGAAAGAAGGAGAGAATTAATGGAGAATTTTATTCATTGAATTGGATACCATTACAATATCTAGGGGTCTCTTTATATAGGAGAGAGTCATACTAATTTCCAAAATAAATTGTCTAAATTAAAGATACGATTGCCTAAAATACAATGTAAGGATGGAAACAATCCACCTCCTTCCATTGTCTAAATATTTTCCAAATATTTATTTCTATAGTCTAAGCATTTCCTAAACAACAATACCAAATAGGAAATAGATTATTGAGAGATTTAAAATCATACATAACAATATCATTCCATATATATAGGACATTTCTCGACCATAAGCATTTTCTGAACTTCCACACGTAATGACTTGTTTGAGTAAATGAGTCCAACAGACGTTTTCAAATCGCTTGTAGAATCTCCTTATCCATTTAATCAGTAGGATTTGATTAAAAATTGTTAGGTTGATTATACCTAGCACCCTGCCCCCCATTGTATCCTTTGCCTTTTGTTCTTTTCCATAAAAAAATTCTTCCAAGTATGTTTCTTGATTAGCCATTTTTAGCACTTGATCAAAATCAACCTACCCCGATAGAAAATATATTCTTTTGGCAACCAGCTATTTCATCGGTCCCACATTTTGATGTTCTAGCTATCAGATTTTTTGTCAGAATTATTTTCTTTGCTCATCATTATCTTAATTCTTAAAACATCACCATATCTTGCATGGTGCGTCATACATTCAAAATCTAATAGAAAATGATAGCGATTCTATAAGAAACTTTAATTTTTAAGATTGGTCATCATCATAAACAATGAATCTCTTTATGTATTAAATTGTTATCTAAAAGCCGCACGTGTTTCAATTACCTCAAGGTAAACATGAGATCGCACAACTGCTGCACATATAAATAAAGTTTAATTACAAAATGACATATTAGCACATAAGTCAAAAAAATTATAAAATATACCAATTATAAAATAGAATTGTTATAAATATAGCATAATACACTCTTGGAATTATATATCATCTACATTATATTGTTAAAAAAATATATCTTCTACATTATAACTATATGTTAAAAATGTTAAAGATATGGCACCACTAAAAAAAAAGCTTGTACATACACCCTTTTTTAGGTTTAGAGACACTTTTTTGCGCTTCTACCCAATTTAATTAGAGGTAGTTTTGTGTTCACCCCATATGTGCTTCTACTGGAGCCACCCTAAGAAATATAGAGGCAGATCATGAGCTGCCTCAACATTGAGGCACCCAAAGCAGCTTCAAGTTTGAGGCACCCAATGCCGCCTTAATGTTTAGGCACCCAAAACCGTCACTATGCTGAAGTAATAATTTACAATATTTTAATTCTTCCATACCATACAAATTATATATTCAATTTTTTTTCAAAATAACAATAAATTATATAATCAATATTCATAAAAAAGTATTCAAATTAGCAAAATTGTCCAACTTAAGAGTACAAATATGATAAATTAAGAAATAAAAGATACATGTGATTTAATGAAAAAATAGAATGAACTTGCCAAGATATAAAGACTTAGAGAGCATAACATTAATTTTTCTAAAGCAACTATTCCGACGAATGTGCACTCGTACCTATTAGTAAGTAGTAAAATTAGTGAAATTTGAAATTTGAAAGAGTAGTAAAAATACAAATAAAAATCTTGCAATTACAACTTGTTACCTTCATCATTTCATACCCAACACCCAACATGGTTGTTCGTCGAAATTTAACAAATCAAAACTCGTATGTAATATATGTGAAACAACCACATCTCCCACATCGACAAAATCTCTTGATATAGTTTTCACTACCAATGACCAATCTCTGTTTTCTAAATCTTCTGAATAAAAAACTTGTTTCACTTGGGATGCAAAGACGAAAGGATCGTCATTTATATTATGACCGGTATGTTTGAGCCGATGAAAATTAACAAATGTAAATCCAAATTTATCCCATTTTTTTCGGGAATTATGATGAATATTTATCCAATCACATTTAAAAATAACAACCTTGAAATCTGCATAATAATTTATCTCAATTATATCATTTAATTTGCCACAATAATTCACTCCATCAACCTCCGAAACTTTGGCAACTCCACTACTTTGGATCGTCAAGCCTAATTCTCTATTTTTTGTGTGAAACCTAAAACCATTAATACTATATCCGCCAAATTGCCTTGCCATGTTGTTGGGATCTCTAGCAAAATCTTTATCTCTTTTCGAAATACTTTTTTTTTTCTATTTGCATTATCTATAAATAATATATTTAGAAAATTTATATAGAATTGACTAAATTAAAAAAAATATGAAAACTTACCTTGGTTTGAAACCATTCATGAAATTCCTCATTCATCAATTAATAATAGTACGGCTAGAGAAGATATCATTTTTTTTGTTTCTCCAACGCAATGAATTCCCTATAATATATATTAAAATATGCATATTAGCTTATATAAATTAGAAAACAATACTTAAAAGGTTGGAATTATCAATCACATGCGGAAAGTTTCAATATCAACACAATGTCGTAGTACGTAACGATTAGCTTGAACTAGAGATTTAGAATGAAAATCAATTGATTTTGCTTTTCCAATATGTTGCCCCCCACTCTCAAACAAATATAACCCTTGCTTTTTTGATGGATTTGGATTCCAAGACGACCTAGGCCTATTGAATCTCATTTGAACACCTTCTAAATATCTTGAACAAAATATTAAACATTCATCCGCCACATATGTTTCAGCAATAGACCCTTTTGGACATGCTCTATTACGAACATATTATTTGGGACGAATAAAATACTTATATAATAATTAAAAAAAATAAATAGAATATTTCACTTAATAAAAAAAGAAAACAAATCAATAAACTAAATTATTTATACCTTTCAAAAGGGTATATCCACTAATAGTGAACCGGCCCACCAAGTTTTGCCTCAACAATTAAAAGAATAGATACATGAATCAATATTTTGAAAAATGACAGACATGAATTATTTCTCCATCAATAAGTCTAGGCTGCAGGAATCCGCAACAAGATTGGCAGCAGGATGATGACCTGGCCTATCTGGGCACGCATCCAGTCAGCAACTTCTACCGGACTGAGAACAATTGGACCCGTTAAGTCAGAAAACCCGTTAGTCAAAACAAACCCGTTTCTCTCCCAATCTCCACTTTTCTTCTGCGAGGATTCCTTCTCTCTCTCTCTCTCTCTCTCTCTCTCACTGAAATGAATCCCATTTCTTTCCCACTCGCCAAGAGTTCTTACTTTATCTCTCAATCTCTCTTCTCTAGATCTGTAGCCTCTCCTAGTGAAAACCTAGCCTAATTGGCTCGATTCATTGTTAAGATTGTCTCAAAAAAAAAATGGCCTAATTTTTGTCGCCTCTTCTCTAGCTTTGGTTTCGCCATGCATATTCAGTGATGGACCAGTTCCTTCCCTAAAAAATAGCTTGGCCAATTTACTGTAGTTGTTCTTGCCTCTTCTATGCTCGAAAAAAACCCTGAACCTGAAGATAAAGGATACAATAAAAGCACTTTGTTGAAAATTGTACTAGTGGATTTATACATAATCATGCTTTAATTGAGCTAAAAAATTGTGAAATTTGTAATCCGATTTGATGGGGATTATTATGAGTTGTAATTGAAATGAAGTAATCATCATGAGTTGTAATTATTGTAATTGTAAATTTAGAGTAATTTGAATTGTGTATGGAATTGGATTGGATTGAAATAATTTGTCTATTTAATTTGTATGAATAAGTTGATTTTTAAGTATTGATGCGGTACAAAGTGAGATGAAAATAATAGGACTGGTATGAGTAGTTAGTATACAAATAAGATGCACAGCTGACTGGATATTACCAATCGATTACGAAATTTGAAGGAATTATACCCTAGGTCAAAATGTTGGGCTAGAAATTAGATTATCAGAAACACGTTTATTTAGTTCATATATGATTGAGTGTATGGGTGACTAATATATTTACATATATTAGATCGACCATGAATGACACTTCGGGTTCACGTCATCAGAATACGTGATTCTGATAGTAGAATTGTGAACCAACGAATGACATTCTAAACTATCCCTAGTGATATGTGGGATATTTATTGAGATAAACATACTTCAGGTAAAAAACTACATATCTACACTAGTATATTCGAAGAATGGATGATCATGTTCTGCTGATCATGGACATAGGGATGTTAAGTTTGAAATATAGGTACGTGTTAGAGAACACGTACTGAACTGACCACACTACGAGAATATGTATGGTATATGTCATTAGTGATTCTCATATGAATAGTATGCTTGTTCCTGCGACTTGAGGTCACCATGGATTTCTGTATGAGGAACTGCGTACTTTAATATGATCTTACGTGATCCGTAACGGGATGATCATTAGGGTCATCATTATGTATGCATTGAATCATGATGAGTAATGTGAGTGACCAAGATGGGATTTGTTCTTCTCATTAAGAGGAAGATATCTCTGGGCCCCCTGATGAACTAGGACCTGAAGGAAATGCATGGCCATGCTCAAAATGGATTAACATGTGTTGTTAATATCATTTTGTATTTACTCAGTCTAATTCTCGACCAGGAAAGAGAGTATGATCAAACTCAAGGATGACATATTACCGTGCCTTATGATGAAGACATATATCATAGAACAAAAGGAATAAGCAAACGTCTATTCAGATAGGTTTATGATCGCTGATCATTTCGTTTAACATGGGCAGTTATGACATCAGTCTAGAGGTTACTCATGACTTATGTTCTTTAGAAGATCGTTGCCAACGTTAAATGGAACTTACACGGTCACACAATGAACTCCATTCATACGGGATGAAAATACCTCAAAAATAGTTATACATATGATGCATAAATTGGTGAACGAAATAATCAATTATTGGATAATTGATTGAACAAAACAGTATCATTCCGTTGGCAACGGAATAGTTCCGTTCCCAACGGAATACATATAGAAACTGTAATAACCTTAGCTGCCAAGTATTCTGTTAAGGAAATACTTATTCCGTTGGCAACGGAATAGTTTCATTAGCAACGGAATAGGCGCAAATTAGGATTTTTAGTTATGGTAACTGAGCAATCGATCGCCTCTCTCTAGTATAAATAGAAGGGCAGTGTCTCTCTATTTAACAGACAATTCTCAAGCTTTAGAAGCCGTCATACACAGAAACAGAGAGAGAGTTTTCAGTTATTTTCGGACTCGCCCAGCCTAGTCCAGTTATTCCGTGCGTCTAAAGTTCGCGTGGATACGACTAGAGATTATCTAACTTGAGAACTTGCGAGCGATCATTCTTCATCCCTAGACGAAGCAAGAAGGTTTCTGGATTCGAGCTTCAAGAAGGAGAAGGTTGCACGTCAGAAAAGTTCAGATCTACATCTGTTCTTTGTCTGGCGGATCTAGAAGATCCGAGGTATAAATTTTAATAGTTAATCTCGTACTTTCATTCTCTTAACGATGATCCTAGGGTGGGTTGAACTTGTAGGTTCCGCTGCGCATGTAACGTACATGGCTACGGATTTCCCAACAGTGGTATTAGAGCGTTCGTTAAGGAAATAATCATCGATTATATTTAAAGTTCAGTAAATTCTAGTATAATAAATTTTAGGGTTTTGAAAATATTATTTCAAAATATCACGAAAATAGTTTCTAGGAATATAATATTGGATATTATGATTTTCTAGAGTTTCGAAAAAAATAATTTTTCGGAATCAGTTTTGGAAACGGAACTAAAATAAATGGAAACGGAATTTCCAGCGTTATTCCATTCCGAACGGAATAGTTCCGTTCAGAACGGAATAGGCAGGATTTTGTCAGAGATTTTTAGCGTTGATTCCGTTCAGAATGGAATGGTTCCATTCCGAACGGAATAACGCTGATTTTGCGAGAAACCCTAGTTTTTGTTATACAAGAAATTTAATTTATATAAATATAGTATGAGCCTTAGATCTATGATTGTTCTGTGATATAATCCTGTGTGTTAATGCTTGTATTTTATTTAATATCTATGGCAACCCATGAGTAGTCCAAAGTTGTAATTATGGCAACCAGTGAGTAGTCCAAAATTGTAAACTATCTTTTCTAGCAATAGGATAGTTAAGTTAGATGTTATATCAAGACTAGACGAGGATCTTGGCGTAATCGTTGGAAGATGGCATTGGATCTTCGCACACACACAACGAAGGGTTCGTTGAAGATTCACCTGCAATCTGGAGTTAGATCTAGGATCAGGAACCTCATGGTCGCTCCTGAGGAATAGGCTCGTACCATATTTGACTTGTTTATGTGATGTTTATATTTATAAATCTAAAAACAAAATCCTTCAGAATGTTAAGTAAGGAAGTGTCTCCCATGTCACTGAAGCCTTCAGTACTTAGACAGTCTTCCATGTGGGTCATGCCAAAACTGAGCATATGGGATATTGTCTTTATAAAGGAAGGTACGCGGGAAATGGCGTCCAATATGGGTCATGCCAAACCTGAGTATGCTGCATTCCATTTCACCGACAATCATACATGGTTAAACTTTAATGAGTAAGCAAGTCAGACTTGGTCTCAGGGCACAAGATGAGACAATACACCGGGCATATGATGCTCATTCCATAAAAGGCAAGAGTTGTATATGATACAATTAAAAATGTTCCTACCTAAATAGTTGCGCAATAAGGATTGCGCCAAAGCAAACTTAGTCCTTAATGAAATACAGATCTTGACCCACTATGAAACCTCATTTAATTGAAGTTTCCGAATCAATACTACTCAAGGTGCTTGATTTGAAGAAAAAATAGTGGGAGTATAATATATGAAACAAAAGTTAGAATAATTCTAATTTTAAATAATAAACTTTACATTGCATATTAAACTTGTAGAGTACGTTTGAAATTTCCGGACTTGCGATCTATTATATGTCCTTGACACACCCATCCCAAATCCACCGCCTTCGACCGCTTCTAGAGTCGTTCAAGATACTTATCAGAAGTGCATTGATGATTATGATGAAGTAGCCTGGATGATGTTAGTAGGAATGAAACCTAAGCTTCGGAAGTATATAGGTTTCATGGATGCCTATGATATGATCAAGTCGCTTAAGGAAATGTTCCAAAAGCAGGCTAATATTCAGTGCTACAACGTCACCAAGTTATTAATCAAGAGAAAGATGGATCATGGCTCCTCTGTGGATACTCATGTATTCAAGATGAGAAGTCACATTAATTAGTTAGAGAGACTTGGTTCGCCTATTCCAAGGAAATTCACGGTTGACATGATTCTTGGATCGCTTCCTCCGAGCTTTGATTTGTTCATTACTGAATATCATAAGCATCGGATGGAGATGACGATCACAGAATTGCATAAAATACTTAAACAGGCGGAGAAGGACATAGAGGCAAAAGTTGTCATTGATGCCCTCAGGATTGAAAGGGAAAGGGAGTTGAATAGACAAGCCACATGGGAGAGCTGGATCAAGAGTGAAGGCAAGGAGTTGCCTAAACCTGAGGAATCGGAAGAAGTGATTTCATGTTCTATGCGTGAATACTGGAGAGCAGGATGTAAGATATGTTAAGAAGAAGAATCAATGGCTGCCATTTCAGGTATTCCTCTTCCTAAATCTTTACTTGGATATTGTATATCCAATGTAATTCTCATATTTTGAATGTGCAGCATATTACTCAGAAGTAGAAGATTAGCTAGAGGAAAAGTTGCTACGTTAGCTCTAGGACTTTATTGACTTAGCCATTGTGGACTTGTAATGAAATAAATGCTATTTTGACATTAGCGTTAAAAATGGTTGTAAAATTTATTATTTGGAATAATAAAATTTTCCTAGATTTGTCTATTTGAAATGTTCACTTAGAAAATAACATTTATATACTAAATAATAAGTCCATTGATTCCATACTTCTAGCAATGTCATCTAAGTCACATAATAAGAATCACATTTCTAAAACTCCACCCTATGTAAAAAGTTTGACTCACTGGATCTAGGGTCAATTGAGACGTGCGAATTTTATTTATCAAACATGATAAAAAGAATGGGCAACCATCACGAAGTTGATGGGTTAGTTTGTTGAGTCTCATGCATATAGATAGATGCATGAGAGACAAAAAGGCAAGCTGGCTAGAAATGAGGAATATCAGAATTTCATATTAAAGTGTTTTAAGTAAAAGGTTTACTTAATGAAATACAAAATATTTGAAATGTTTAAAGTATTTAAGAATGAAATTCGATATTGCCATGACAAGATAATAAGAGCACTTCGATCAGAACGAAGTGACAAAGTATTTGAGTCAATAGTTTGACAATTATCTTAGAAATTGTGAAAATGGTTTCACAATTAATTCTATATGCAGCATCTCACGATGTACACATGAAGAAGAAGATGAATCTTATTGGATAAGATTCAGTCTATGCCTCCGAGATTCTTATAGACATAAGGTTCAAATGGACACCATATGTGATATGGGTTTGGGATAGTCCCAAATTATCTTTAAAGATTGAAGTACGACTCGTGTCAAAAGGTTTGACAGTGTCAACACAACAATCTTTCTGGAAGTTCAAATTGTTTGCTACTCATAATTCAGACTTCTTTAAAAGAGATCTCATCTCCTAAAGAAGTAGAGGGAGTGTAATACACCTCGAAAGGTTCGAGGTCCACATACTAGTGATGAACCATTAATGAGGCTACCAAGTAGTTGATAAGGCTATACTTGGAACATAAGATCCTCCTCACAGTCTTGGTAAACATTAGGCTGAGAGATATGATCTCTCATAAAAGATGCTCATAGAGGATGAGTCGACTTTCTACCGAGGAGACTGTGAAGAGACAATGTTCTCAAAATGGTTGGACCATGAGAATTAAGATGCAACACATACACAAACAATCATGTTTGGAACTTGACTGGAGTATCCAATGGCTTGATGACCATTGCGTATAGTACATGGATAACCTAAAAATAACAAAGAAACTAGCTATAGTATGGGATATAGTCAAAGGACTTTCTCACTTATTGCTATTACGAATTCTAACTTCCATAGCACAATGCGATTGTGAATGATGGAACAAGGATATAAAACTCACATTCCTTTAAAGCAACTTTACTGTGGATGTATCTTTGATACATGGCAAGAGTTTTGTGATCGCAAGAATTTTTGAAAGGTAAATTCATTCATGAATGGATTAAAGCAAGCATCTCAGGATGAATCTATTTGACAAAGTAAATTGAAGAATTTGACTTAATCGAAATAGAAAATACCACATCGGTTTCAAGAAATTCAGTGTGAGTATGATAGTCTTCTAGTGTTACAACAAAGAACCTTCACCATCCTAATAATTGGGAATTGTAGTCTATACAGGCTTATGGTTGTAAGATAAAGTACATTGATAAGATATTGAAATAATTCAATACACAAGAAATGTTCTTGCTTACGGTGGTCATATGAATAATGAAAGACATACGAATGAGATTCTATGCCTTCTGCCATATATTGAAGTGTTCAATATGCAAGAAAGAGTTCTTGCTTATGACATTCACCTAAACAATACAAGGATATAAGAATTAGATTCTATACCTTCGATCATATATATGGAATATTCAATATGCGAGAAAGGGTTCTTGGTTTTGGCACTAATATGAGCAATGAAAGGTACATGAATTGGATTTTATACTTTCAACAATATATTGAAGGAGTTTAATATGCAAGAAAGAATTCTTGCCTATAACGTTCATATAATAAAGAAATATCATCTGTTTATTAAAAGCTTCAATGTACAAGAAACAATTCTTAGAAATGGGATGAATAAGATTCTTCAAGCCATACAATGTAATGTGCAATATGTTTGGAGTATAAGAGAGCGAGAGCGAATGATAATCATTTGATGACGAGAATAAATTTCTAAGTTCTTATGAAGAACTAAGATATCCCGATTTATTAGAACCTAGGCAGTGGAAAGAGATTACACTTTCCTAACATGGATCATTATCGCAATTCATTTATTTTGAATACAGTAATTTGGAAAGATTCCAAATAAGGTACTATAACTGAAACAAGACCATATTGTCGCTTTAGAAGCGGACAATAGGTATGCTTGGATCAAGCACTTGATCTTGGAACTTGGAGTTGTCCCGATTGCACTTAAGCCCTGACGATCTATGTTATGAACAAAGAGTCGCTCAGAATAGAGCAACAAGGATACATGCATCTGTTTTAGAAGTTCTCAACTAATGATAGAGATCAATAGTAGTCGTTACAAGTTTGCAATGTAAATTTCTGTAATCTGATAGACATATATTTTTCGCTAGTAAAACATGAAGATCAGGTTGCCTAATGAGCATTGGATACTTAAAATTTCCTACTGCAAGTGAGAGACTGAAGGAATTATGCCCTAGGCCAAAGTATTGGACTAGAGATTAAATTATGACAAACATGTTTATTTAGTTCATATATGATTAAGTGTATGGGTGACTAATATATTTACATATATTAGATCGACCATGAATGACACTTTGGGTTCACGTCATTAGAATACATGATTCTGATAGTAGAACTATGAACGAATGAATGACATTCTAAACTGTCTCTAGTGATATGTGGGATATTTATAAAGATAAACATACTTCAGATTAAGAAGCTACATATCTACACTAGTATATACGCAGACTGGATGATCATGTTCTGCTGATCATGGACACATGGATGTCAAGTCCGGAACATAGGTACGTGTTAGAGAACACGTACTTGACTGACCACACTATGAGAATATGCATGGTATATGTCATTAGTGATTCTCATATGAATAGTGTGCTTGTTCCTACGACCTGAGGTCACTATGGATTTCTGTATGAGGAGCTGCGTACTTTAGTATGATCTTACGTCATCCGTAACGGGACAATCATTAGGGTCATCATTAGCTATGCACTGAATCATGACGAGTAATGTGAGTGACCAGGATGTGATTTGTCCTCTCGTTAAGAGGGAGATATCTCTGGGCCCCCTGATGAACTAGAACCGAAGGAAATGCATGGTCATGCTCAAAATAGATTAACATGTGTTCTAATATCATTTATCATTTACTTAGTCTAATTTTCGATCAGGAAAGAGACTTTGATCAAACTCAAGGATGACATATTACCGTGCCTTGTAATCAAGTCATATATCATAGAACAAAATGAATAAGCAAACGTCTATTCATATAGGTTTATGATCGCTGATCATTTCATTTAACATGGGTAGTCATGACATTAGTCTAGAGGTTACTCATGACATACGATCTTTAGAAGATTGTTGCCAGCGTTAAATGGAACCTACACGGTCACACAATGAACTCCACTCGTATGGGATGAAAATACGTCAAAAACAGTTATGCATATGATGTATAAATTGGTGAACGAAATAATCAATTATTGGATAATTCATTGAACAAAACAGTATCATTCCGTTGGCAACGGAATAGTTCCGTTACCAACGGAATACATATGGAAACCGTAATAACCTTAGATGCCAAGTATTCTATTAAGGAAATATCTATTCCGTTGGCAATGGAATAGGCGCAGATTATGATTTTTAGTTATGGTAACTGAGCAATCGCTCGCCTCTCTCTCTAGTATAAATAGAAGGGCAGTTCCTCTCTATTTAACAGACAATTCTCAAAATTTAGAAGCCGTCATATACAGAAATAGAGAGAGAGTTTTGAGTTATTTTCGGAAAGTATTTCCGGACTCGTCTAGCCGAGTTCGGTTAATCCGTGCATCTGAAGTTCGCGTGGATACGAGTAGAGGTTCTCTAACTTGAGAACTTGCGAGCGATCATTCTTCATTCCTAAGAGAAGCAAGAAGGTTCGTGAAGTCGAGCTTCAGGAAGAAAAAGGTTGCACGTCAGAAAAGTTTAAACCTACTTCCGTTCTTCATCTCGTGCATCCGGAAGATGTGAGGTATAAATTTTAATAGTTAATCTCGTACTTTTATTCCCTTAACGATGATCCTAGGGCGGATTGAACCCGTAAGTTCTGCTGCGCATGTAACGCACATTGCTATGGTTCCCAACAAAATTTTCAAGAAACATATTACCAATCGATTACGAAATTTTCAGTTACTAAATTCAAGAAACAAAATAATTACCAATTCAATTTGTAATTTACATACATTACAATCCTGACACTATATATTACAATCTACTTCCATCATATTACATTCATACAACATCTAATGTAATTCTACAACATATTATTTATGACATATTTTATTTCTCCAATTAGTATTTGTTGGATCTAACAAGCACAAATGCATTCACCCTTTAAGATTTGTTGGATCGGTTCTTAATTTGATTTCTTCATAGCAACACTTTCTTCTAGAAAGGATCACATCAAGTAGGAGAATCTTCAAACAAAATTTCAATATATTATTCTTGAATTCAGTACAAATTTCTCTAATATATAATCCTTATAGAGTATTAGAATATATTGATAGAATATTAGGAAGATAATTAAGAATTAATTATTCAATGTATGGCTGAAATTAGAATACTAAATTAGTGGCTAGAATAGTTCTAACGGCTATCTTCAATTCCTAATTATCTTCCTAATATTCTATCTTCAATTCCTAATTATCTTCCTAATATTCTATCAATATATCGTAATACTCTATTAAACCCGTACTGTCTTCAGTAGAGGACGGGAAATAACTAAGGCCAATGTGCAAGATAGGGCAGATTGGTTTAGCTTGAATCGACTGTATATTAAGAGCGGCAATTGAAGCATAATTCAGGAGCAATTCTACAATCTTGCAACAACTGAGGTCAATTGCATCAAAATTGAGGACCTAATTGAATTTATAAATTGAATAGACAGAAACAGTTCTAGCACTGCACAGACGAATTAGGTCACAACACATCAGATACTGAACTAAGTTTAGCAGTTTTATTGCCTGGTAAGGTTATAATAGCTTGCTCCACTGAAGAGTCATCGACGGAGATAACTCCTATTAATGGAATCTTGGAGTTACAGTACGTGGCTAGGTGTAAGTCACGTGGTATTGCTAGAAAGGGGAAGAGAAGAACTGGCGGAGACGAGATCGGATGAGAGATTAGATCGCGTTTTTGGGGTTGCAGGTGCTGCTCGAAAGATATTTTTCCCTTTTCTCTTTTCTATTTCCATCGTAGTTGAGAGCCGGAGAAAAAGAAAGAAATTTAAGAAGGTTGAACAGGTTGTGCTAGAGAAACGGGGTTAGGCAGCTTAATGGGCTCTTCATTAATAGATCCAAATTTCTTTTTTTGTTATTTTCTGTTCCGCTCAGCCCAGCACAGCTGACTGGATGCGCACACGGAAGCCAACTGAGCATCCTACTGCAAATTGTTGTGGATTCCTCGGTCCAGACTTATTGATTTCTCCATATTGCAAAGAGTTAAAATAAATCGTTCTAATGATCTATCAAGTTGCTCATTATCCAATATCTTTGAACATAAATATAGAAAAAAAGACGCTAACTCAATCATAATAATCAACACTTGCTTACACGGACTACATGATTATAATGCTAAAAAAAGAATTTCTTCGATTAAAACATGACAATCATGACTTTTGAGCCCGCTAATTTTTAATTGATTCCCGTGAAAATACCTTGAAAGATTTGATGCATAACCATTTAGCATTGTTAAGCATGCTAATAGTAATTGAGATTTTTTTCCCTATTCTCTAATCTAACTGCCTGTAAATCATGTCAAATGTTCATGTCAATCAAATCAAGTCGTGCATTCTCATTATCCTTTGATTTGTACTCTATATTGAATAATGTACATATTAAATTATCACACACATTTTTTTGAATGTGCATTACATATAAATTACGCCATAATAAATTATGTTCTCAATAAGGCAAATTGAAGAATACACATCTTGTTTTTCCAAGAATTTAAAACCTCCTCATTATTAGTTGAACTATTTCTATTTTGTTATAAAATAAAATAGCAAATAACTATAAAACAGAGAATTGAAAAGAGAGAATTATGTATTGAATTGTGGATTCAATAATACAATAGTCACTGCCCCCTTTATATAGTAGAGGGTGAGTGCTGGCCAAGAAATCTCTTGCCTGATTCAGGATTACAATAAAGGAATAATTTGATATGTAAATTAATAGAGAATATACTAATTAATACCCTATAATAACTCTTTCCATCTTTACAAGAATCTCCCAATTTATTGTTGCTTAAGGGCTAAGTAGCAGACATCCATATCAATTATATTCATAACACTCCCTCTTGGATGTCTGTATTTCATTACGCATTAGAAGCTGCCTCATTAAAAACCTTGCTAGGAAAAACCCGATGGGATAAAAACCCGGCAAAGGGAAAAAGAGTGCAGCGCGTATTATTTCTCCCCCTCATGTGTACAAATATCTCTAAAGTGACGGAGTCCAATCTTGTGTCTTAATTGCCTGAAAGTTTTAGTTGGTAATGACTTGGTGAAGAAATCTGCAAGATTATTACTTGAGCGAATTCGATGAATATCAATTTTACCGCTCTTCTGGAGCTCGTGTGTGGAGAAGAACTTTGGAGAAATATGTTTTGTTCTATCTCCTTTAATGTAACCCTCCTTTATTTGGACAATACACGCAGCATTATCTTCGTATATCATTGTTGGACTCTCTTTGATTGTTTTGATGCCACATGATTCTTGAATATGCTGAATCATTGACCTCAGCCATACACATTCTCTACTTGCCTCATGAAGTGCTATGATTTCAGAATGATTTGATGATGTGGCTACCAAGCTTTGTTTGGTTGAGCGCCATGATATGGCAGTATTACCATATGTGAATAAATATCCAGTTTGAGACCGGGCTTTATGTGGGTCTGACATATATCCAGCATCTGCATATCCAACTAATTTGGATTCTGAGGTCTTTAGATACAATAATCCCATATCTGTTGTTCCTCGAAGATAACGAAGTATGTGTTTAATACCATTCCAATACCTTCGTGTTGGTGCAGAACTATATCTCGCTAACAAATTAACAGATAATGATATGTCAGGCATGGTATTATTAGCTAGGTACATTAATGCACCAATCGCACTTAAATATGGTACTTCTGGACCAAGAATTTCTTCATTATCTTCTTTTGGACGAAAACAATCCTTCTTTATATCAAGAGATCGAACTACCATTGGTGAACTTAATGGATGCGCTTTATCCATGTTAAATCGCTTAAGGACATTTACTACATAAGTAGATTGATGAAGAAATATCCCATTTCTCAAATGTTCGATTTGCAATCCGAGACAAAACTTTGTTTTCCCAAGATCTTTCATTTCAAATTCACTTTTCAAATATGCAGCAAGTACTTTCAATCTCTTCGGGAGTTCCGATGATATTTAGATCATCAACATACACTGCAATAATTACAAATCCTGATTTTGATCTCTTAATAAAAACACATGGGCAAATAGGATTGTTATGATATCCTTTTTGTGTAAGGTATTCATTTAGACGGTTATACCACATCCTTCCAGATTGTTTCAACCCATACAAAGATCTCTTTAATTTCATGGAATACATTCTACGAGACTTTGTGTTATATGCTTCAGGCACTTTTAATCCTTCAGGGACTTTCATGTAAATATCACTATCAAGTGATCCATATAAATAAGCTGTTACAACATCCATGAGATGCATATTCAGCCCTTCAGAGACGGCCAAGCTAATTAAAAATCTAAATGTAATTGCATCTAATACAGGGGAATAAGTTTCTTCATAATCAATTCCCGGTTTTTGTGTAAATCCTTGTGCAACAAGTCTTGCTTTGTATCTTACAATTTCATTTTTCTCATTATGTTTTCTCACAAATACCCACTTGTATCCTACGGGTTGTACACCATCAGGTGTTCGGACTACAGGTCCAAAAACTTCACGTTTCTCAAGAGAATGTAATTCTGCTTGAATTGCATCTCTCCATTTTGGCCAATCTTTCCTATGTCGACATTCTTCAATTGTTTTTGGTTCTTGATCCTCATTTTCATTAATTATATCAATCGCGATTTCATATGCAAACTTCTTGTCAATAATAGTTTTATTTCGATTCCATTTCTTTCCAGTAGAGACATAATTTATTGAGATCTCATTATTATCAATATTTTCAATATTGTCAGGTACCTGAACCTCTACAGGGGTTATTTGCTCATTCATGTCTTCTACTATTTTATAGTCAATATTCTTTTCAGAAGAATTTATTTCTTCAGAATTATTCATAACTTCAGTTATGCCAACTTTCTTATCGTGCTCTCTTTTCTTCCTTGGATTTTTATCTTTGGAACCGATTGGTCGACCACGCTTCTGGCGTATATCACATTTAGAATTATCCAAGGGAATTTCAATACGAGCCGCAACATTTTCTGCTGGAATATATGATTTAGTTACTCTTTTTGTATCAATAAATGCATCTGGTAGTTGATTTGCAATTTGTTGCAAATGAATAATTTTCTGGACCTCTAGCTCAGATTGATTTGTTCGAGGATCAAAATGATATATTGATGATGCATTCCATATAATTTCTTGTTTTTCCAGCATTCGTTTCTCTCCCCCTAATGCTGGGAACATAGCTTCATCAAACTTACAGTCAGCAAATCTTGCTGTAAATAGATCTCCAGTTAATGGTTCAAGATATTTAATAATTGATGGAGATTCGAAACCAACATAAATTCCCAACCTTCTTTGAGGTCCCATCTTTGTGCGTTGCGGTGGAGCTACCGGAACATATACAGCACATCCAAAAGTTCTTAAATGGGATATATTTGGCTGCAGGCCAGTTACAAGTTGTATGTGGGAGTACTTATGATAAGCAGTTGGTCTTAATCTAATTAGTGTTGCAGCATGTAATATTGCATGGCCCCATACAGATGACGATAACTTTGATTTCATAATTAAGGGTCTTGCAATTAATTGTAATCGTTTAATAAGAGATTCTGCTAGACTATTTTGCGTGTGTACATGGGCCACTGGATGCTCAACTTTAATCCCAATTGACATACAATAGTCATTAAATGCTTGAGATGTGAATTCACCGGCATTATCAAGACGAATTGTCTTAATTGTATAATCCGGGAATTGTGCTCTTAATCTAATTATTTGAGCAAGTAATCTCGCAAATGCAACATTCCGAGAAGATAATAGACATACATGTGACCATCTAGTAGATGCATCTATTAATACCATAAAATATCTAAACGGTCCACATGATGGGGTAATAGGCCCACATATATCACCTTGAATACGCTCAAGGAAATTGGGTGATTCAATCCCAACCCTAGTTTGTGAAGGTCTAACGATTAGTTTTCCTTTATAACATGCAGCACATGATATTTCATTTGATAAAAGAATCTTCTGGTTCTTTAATTGATGCCCATTTGAATTTTCTACAATTCTTCGCATCATTATTGCTCCAGGATGACCTAGACGTTCATGCCAAACCATAAAATTACTTTGAGAGTTATTAAACTCATTTTTCATTATAGCATGATGTGCTTCAATTGTACTAATACGTGTATAATATAAGCCTATTGACAAAGCATGCAATCTTTCTAATATACGTTTGTTACCACAAACAATATTTGTTATGTGAAGATACTCAATATTATCTTCATTCATTGTTTCAACATGATATCCATTTCGGCGGATATCTTTAAAACTTAGCAAATTTCTTTTTGATTTAGTAGATAATAAAGCATCATCTATCACAAATTTTGTTCCTCTAGGCAATAAAATAATGGCTCTTCCAGAGCCTTCAATCAAGTTTGAGGTGCCTGATATTGTATTGACATTTGCTTTCATCTTTGTCAAATTAACGAAATATTTTACGTTCTTAAGTATAGTGTGTGTAGTTACACTATCCGCTAGGCATATATCACCGTCATCCATTATCGTAATATTCAAAAGAAACAAGACCTCCAAGTCTCTTCATTTATTAAATAAAACAAAAACAAATACAAGATAAGATAATGATAACATGAAAACAAACATGCTAAAGAAAATACTCTTAATAAAGTAAATGTACTAGAAAATAAAACATTGTTGATGCATAAAGAAAAATTATTTTAGTCTTGAACATCTTCACTAGCAAGGGAATATTCATTATTTCCATTTGGGGGGTTAAGATAGTCTTCTACATCCAAGCGTGTATTAACCAATGGCATATTCAACAGGTCTTCATTTTCTTGATAGACCAAATTAACCTCCTTAGTGTTTTCTTTCTCCTTCAGGGAGGCTTGATAAAGTTCAACGAGATGCCTTGGCGTACAACATGTACGCGACCAATGCCCTTTCACACCGCATCTAAAACATGGATCCCCAGATCCCTTGAGAGTGACACTTTGCGGCTTCTTGCTCCTTTCTAGTGCGGGTTTCTTAACTTGGCTATTACGGTTCCAAGAATGATTTTGACCACGGCCTCTTCCACGCCCGCGTCCACGATCGGGGCCACGACCGCGATTACGACGGTTAAATGCAGCAGCATTCGCTTCTGGGAATGGCCTAGAACCTGTCGGGCGAGATTCATGATTTTTGAGTAATAATTTGTTATTCTGTTCTGCCACGAGTAGGCACGAAATTAACTCAGAATACTTTTTGAACCCCTTCTCCCTGTACTGTTGTTGCAGGATTATATTTGAAGCATGGAAGGTTGTGAAAGTCTTTTCTAGCATATCTCCATCAGTAATATTCTCCCCGCAAAGTTTCAACTGAGAAACAATTCTAAACATCGAGGAATTATACTCACACACCGATTTAAAATCCTGTAGACGTAGGTGTGTCCACTCGTCACGAGCTTTCGGGAGTATTATTGTCTTCTGGTGGTCATACCTCTCCTTGAGGTTTTTCCATAAAAGTAGAGGATCCTTAACAGTAAGGTATTCACTCTTTAATGATTCGTGGAGATGGTGGCGGAGGAAGATCATTGCCTTCGCCCGATCTTGGATCGATGCCTTGTTTCCCGCTTTGATGGTGTCTCCCAGACCCATGGCATCAAGGTGGATCTCAGCGTCGAGGATCCATGACAGGTAATTGTTGCCCGATATGTCAAGGGCAACAAACTCAAGCTTCGTTAAATTTGCCATGTCGAAGCTCACTTACGTTGGGTCAGAGTCGTGCTGATAACGTGTTATAAAATAAAAGAGCAAATAACTATAAAACAGAGAATTGGAAAGAGAGAATTATGTATTGAATTGTGGATTCAAGAATACAATAGTCACTGCCCCCTTTATATAGTAGAGGGTGAGTGCTGGCCAAGAAATCTCTTGCCTGATTCAGGATTACAATAAAGGAATAATTTGATATGTAAATTAATAGAGAATATATTAATTAATACCCTATAATAACTCTTTCCATCTTTACAAGAATCTCCCAATTTATTGTTGCTTAAGGGCTAAGTAACAGACATCCATATCAATTATATTCATAACATATTTTTCTTTTTTCTTTTTTCTTTTCTTAGTTTTTTTATTTAGCAGATTTTTTTCCTAGAATAAAAGATAAATTTTTTACTTGGTTAAATAAAGATGATTTCCATCAAAGAATTATTTTTGACGCCGAAACGGCTGCCTTTCCAGTAATCACCAACGATGGCCCATATAGCAATGCTTATCACTAATGTATAGCCATTTTTTTCTGTATTTTCCATGCAATATGGACAAACAAATTTTCCTTTGGCACTCCAACTTGATAAATTTGCATATGCAGGAAAATAATTGATTATCGAAAATCATTGATTATCAACATTAAAGCAACACGCATTTTGAATGTTTCTTTCTTAAAAGAATCGAAAGTTTCTACAGCCTCCCACAATTCATTAAGCTCATCTATAAGAGGTTGAAGATATATATCTATATCATTTCTTGGACTTAAAGGGTCGGGAATTATCATAGAAATAATAAAATAGGATATGTTTCATGCCAATCCACGAAAATAGATTGTATGGAACGAGCACTATAGGTCATATACTATGTCTAGAAGAACAATTTCTATAAGGATTAAATCCATCACTACTTAATCCAATTCTTACGTTACGTATTTCTGATGAGAAATCTGGATACCGCAAATCAAATGATTTCCATGCTTCCCCATCTACTGGGTGCCTAAGCAAAACCATCATTTGCATGACTTTCGGCATACCATCTCATATCTATCGCGGTTTTCGATGACATAGTCTTTTGAGTAGGGATGTGATAATTTATTTTCTTTTACTTGAAACCTTGTATACTTAGAATCAATTTGAGAATTTGTGAATTTTGTTATGAAATGATATTTGTTGAATATTTGATTTAAATGCTTGGCTGAGTTGTTTAGATCGAATTGAATCTTTAAATTGCATGTGTTTTATGACCAATTAGTTGAATAAATACTTAGCTGGGTTTTATTTAATTAATTGAAGTTTTGGTTAAATTTGGTATTTGAACATTGAATTGTTTGATTTGTGTTTGGATCTAAACAAAATTGCTTTTAACTTGAAACATTAAATCATTAATTGAGTGCTTTTAACTTGAAACACTTGAACTCGTTTTACAAATCTAAAGATTAAAATATTTCGTGGTTAATGATAACATATTTGAATAAATTGTCATAAAAGACCCTACATTTATTAAATATTTTAAAAAATCAAAAATCTTTATTTTTTTATTTTATTTTATTTTATTTTTATTATTTCTAAAATAACTACATCAAACACTTTGAATCTACATCATTTGCACTAGAAAAGTAAACATTGATTAAAAAATTGGACTTAAGATCATACCTCTTAGTGGATCGACACTCTAAACTCATATTCCACATATATACTTGTCAAGGAACTAGAAATCTTATAAATATTTTTGTTAAGTTGTTAATTTAAAAAGCGCCACAATTCACATTCTTACAATAATCCAACGTGACTAATCGGATGGTCACCAAAATTTGGGATGGCGTGGCCTCACGTGATTAAAGTAAATTAGTTGAAAATTTAATTACTAAGGTTAATTTGATATTTTCAACGTCTTTCCATTCTTAAAATGAAAATGTTTTTTTTTTTGACAGAAAATAAAATTATAGAACATTTTTTTGTTTATGAAAATACAAAAAACATAAAATTAGAAATGATATCAAACAAAGATCAGTACATATAATCTTGAATATAATCTTGTTTCTGTGACAAAAACAAATATATTTAGCTTTTATTAAAACAATATACTATTGGCCGGGCCCACCCTCAAATGCAAGGCCTTCAATAATCAAAGATAAAAATTATTTTTTTGATAAAATGAGAATCAAAGAAAAATATTAAAAAAAGAAAAAAAACATATACTTCATATCCGCTCAATAGATAAAGTAGATGTACTTAATCATGTACTTCATATCCGCTTTAGACGAGAGTACATAAATAAGATTCTTCAACAACCCAAATCTCTCCAAATCAAATATGAAATACGTACAGCTCATACGAATCCCCCAAAATCCATATTCAAAGAAAAGAAGAATCTCTTGTAATCAAAATAATTCATGGTTTAGTTTATATGATGTTTAGCCAACTGTCGCAATGCACACACAATCTGGATATCAGATCAGAACAGCGCTAATGATTTTAATTTATTGGTAAATCTTCCAAAAACCCACCTAACTTTTCTTAGTATTATCAAAAAGACTTTTTTTTTGAACTGGCAAAAAAAAATTAATTAAGAAAATAGCCAAGTTTTCAAATTATTTGCGAAACTAACCATTTCCCTCAACCACTGGACGAAACTAAGTTAGTTTCGTCCGGTAGCGGGGAAAAATATCTATTTTCTCATTTTCCCACTGAATTAAGCTAAAAAATATTGTTCGCCCCATGGTAGGGCGAAATAGGTGTTTTGTTTTCAATTTAGAGCAAAAAAAAAAATTTGTTTTCCTTTTTGCCAGTTTCACCAAACCATGAGGCGAAACAATATTTTTTCGATTTTTACGGAAAATACGAATTGGTTATTTCACCAAGTGATGGGGCGAAATGACTAGTATCACAAATAATTGAAAACTTGCCTATTATAAAGGCGTTCAACCTACCCTAATTACAAATTAGCAAGGAGATTTCTTAGGTATAAAGTTTCTTAGCAAGGGATTTCGTTATTACCATGTATTTTTTATTTCCTATTTTATCTTTATATTAGGTAGTATTATATAAAAAATTTAGTAATAAGGCAATTGTTTTTTTTGGCAACATCTCAGGTATTGTCTATATAAATGATCTATTAGCTATTGTAAGAAACAACCAATCAATTATCAATAAAGTTATTTCTTGAGTTTAGTACTACTTCTCTTGTATCGTATCTTAGTCTTTTATTCCTCTTTCAATTATTCGCTTCCGTACGCCATAAGTTGGTATCAGAGTAGGTTCAATGGCCGCCATCTGTCAACGAAGAGATCGTTACGCCTCCACCGCCCAACCAGTTCTCGAAACCAATGCGAGGGATTGCCTAATCGAAGAGATGAAAAGTCAGATACAATAACTTCATGAGCGCATTGCGTTAATGGAGTCCGCCGATCGACGCCGCGAACGCCGACTGAGACACGATATGCTGAGAAGCACTGCTGACCAACACCGCAAACACCGATCGAGGCACAGTATGCCGAGTAGCACCCCTGACCGAAGCCGTGACCGCCGATCGAGGCACGGATTTTCGAGCAGCCCCAATGAAAATATCAATCATTTCCATAATCGACAACCTGCCATCTTCAGCAATGAGTTCTCTCCTCCACCCCCGCCTTCAGAGAGAGAGCAGTACCATAAATCGACTAATGTGGAAACTGACATCTCCTCCGTTGATGTCGTCAACAATTATCCGAATCAAGAAATATTCATTATTAGAGAAAATCCCGTAAAAGAGATGATGATTTTTGATATCCCAGCGATTTATGATGATTACCCAGAAGATACTGATGAACTGATGTGTGCAAGATTCTGGAGAGATACTAGTGACACAACGAGTTTTTACTACGAATTCGTTCTATAACGTCTTTCACTCGCAGTGCACTTCTCATGGTAAGATATGTCAAACTTTTATTAATAATAATAGTTGTGAGAATATTGTTTCAACAATTATAGTTGATAAATTACTTTTACAAGACGAGAAATACCATTGATCTTACAAATTATCATGGATTCAAAATAAAAACTCTCTTAAAATAGAAACAAATGGTTTAGTGAGTTTTTCCATTGGGTATAAATATCAAGATGAGTTTTGGTGTCACGTAGTACCTAGGGATGGATGTCACTTGCTACATGATGGATCTTGGCAATATGACTGTAAACTTTCTCATAACGATTTTACAAATATCTATTCTTTTGAGAATGAAGAAAAAAAGGTGATACTCAATCCGTTAAAATTTGAAGATCTACCCAATCAAGTTATTGCAGAGAATAATATATTTTTCATCAAAACCCCATTTCATGAAAAATTTGTGGAATCTGAGGTAGTAAAATGGATTATCTCTCAAAACCGAAAGCTAGATGATCCAACAAAACCAAAATATTTACTTGAAGATCTCCGAGACTTTATCCTAGATGAAATACCTCCCAAACTTCCATTTGTTAAGGATGCGAAGTGGTATGCCTCGAGATATCGAATTCTGCGACATAATACGAATCACGAAAGGAGAAATAGGAGGCAGCGTAAACGTAGTAGGTTCAAAGAAGAAAATTTAGCAGGGATACATGCCAGTAAGGACTTCTTCACATCGAACCGATTTGGAAAGATCAAAACTCGTGCTGATGGCTCTGTCAAAGTTCTTGAACGCATCAATGACAACTCTTACAAGATTAAGCTTTCAGAAAATTATGGAGTCTTAGTAATTTTTAATTTTAAAGATCTCACTCCAAATAATGAAGATGAAGAATTAAACTCAGGACGAGTTTACGCGCAGCTGAAGCGAATGAAGGCGTTCAACCTTCCATAATTATAAATTAGGAAGGAGATTTCTTAGGCATAAGGTCTCTTGACAAGGGGATTTCGTTATTACCATATATTTTTTTATTTTTTATTTTATCTTTTATGTTAGGTAATATTGTACGAAAAATTTAATAACAAGGTAATTGTTTCTTTTGGGAACCGCTCAAGGCTTACCTATATAAAGGATCTATTAGCTTTTGTAAGAGACAACCAATCAATTATCAATAAAGTTATTTCTTGAGTTGAGTACTACTCATCTTGTATCGTATCTTAATCTTTTATTCCTCTTTCAATTATTTGCTTCCGTACGCCATCATATTATCTTAATTAATCTTATTTTTCTTGTTATATAGTTCAAAAAAAAAGTTTATCAAAAATCCCTTATCTTTTTAGATTTCTTCAAAAACTACAATTTTTTTAGCCTTCTTCAAAATCCCCCAACTTTTTTCAATATTATCAAAAGAAAAATTCTAGCTTGCCCCCCATTTGCCCCCGCTTCCCACCAATGAGTCAGCATTTTTTGAATTTTAGTGGGAAGCGGGGCCCACAAAAGAAAAAAAAGAAGAAGTGGGAAGTGGGCCCCACTTTTCAGTGAATTAAATGGTAAACGGGACCCACATAGAGAGGGTTGGGGGGCATTTCAGGGGCACAGTAGAAAATTCCTTCAAAAACTCCCTCTCATTTAGTTGTATTTTTTAAAAAGACCATTTTACCCCCATTTTAGTATACCTTTATATTTTCAAGGGTTATGATTATTATTTTCGATATTCCAAATTATATTGAAAAAATATATTTTTATATAAATAAGTACAAAAAAATGAAAATAAATATATGAAATATTTTTTAAATATAATTTGGAGTAAAATAACAATACAAACATACAATAATGAAGCTTGATGGGAAATACTAGGGGGCCAAATTTTCTCCCTACTGATTAATACTATAGAAAAATTTGAGTTGGGGATGGGGGGAGACAAATACATAAAAATACATTTTTACTTTTAACGTACTACTACCACTATGTCAAAAATCTTATATCTATCAAGCTCCATCACAGCAATAATAATCCTTAAAAAATATATATTGAAAAAATTTCAATTTGTTTTTTTTTTCACTTTTTATACATATTTATAAAAAATATAATTTTCAATATAATTTGGAATATTTATAATATAAACAAAAAAATACAATAATAATTATATATAATAAAATAATGGGTAAAATAGTCATTTAAAAATATATAATTAAAAGAGTGGGGGTTTTGATAATATTCAAAAAAGTTACGGAGTTTTTGAAGAAGCTTAAAAAGATAGGTGAGTTTTTGAAGGAATCTAAAAATATAGGGGGTTTTTATATAATATTAAGAAAAGTTAGGGGGTTTTGAAAAGTTTCCCAAAATTATTTTATTTTACTTTTTGTATGGAAGATCCAACAGAACAACCTATTTAAAATCCTCATGTCTTATCTTTTCTGTACATACAACCTAATTAAAATCATCATTCAGAGGCAGCTCAATCTATTTCACATTATTATTTTAAGGCAACACAATAATGTCCACTATTATCCTTCTGATCCCAAGACCAGAATGTTTTTGATAGTTACATGCATGAAAATATTCACTATACACAAATAGATCATACTTTACATTCAAAAAAGAAAAATGGAAGGGAAAAGTATTTTCTCTCGTTTAACCCACCACATTACACTGTCACTCACAAATGCTAACCGAAATATGAAATACAAAATGCGTTGTTGAACATTTCTCTTTTTACTACATGATGTTTCACTTACTTATCAGTGGCAGGAGTTTACGAGGGGAGTTTCAAAATAATATGCGAATAATGACATTCATTAATTAGGATTTTTTGACCTCAAATGGTTAAAAACTGAGTTCAGTTTTTGCACGACATTTTCCACGCTAATATTAATTCCTTCTTTAATCTGAAAATTATTATAGAAAAACATGATTAATTTTTGGGTTTCAGATAAACCTGACTAATATTAGGGTTTCAGAATAAACTTGATTGATGTCATGCATGGTTTGAGATAGCTAGATGGTTCATTATTGGTATATGTATGCTTGCAAATGCAAATTTAACATTTCCTTTCATATTATAAGAATTCAATTAACAAGAATGCTTGAGAGTTCAGAAATAAGATTTTGTACAGTTTTTTTTTCTTTTAAGTTCTTCCTTTCTTCTCTTCTTTTCCACTTTGTACAGTTATTCAATTAATAGAAATATGAGATTTACTTCCCTTTCTTTGTGTGATTATTTATTTTTCTATCTTTTTCTAATAAGCATGGCTGTTAAGTCTGCTTCATTAAATAAAAAATAATTAATATTGTTTTATAAAACTTGCCTGAGCTGTTAAGGTTATAAACACGGTGCAACACGGAAAGGGCATGAGATTAGTATGAGTAACAGTGAAATTAAGCCCCTCAATCTCCGACAAGATCTTCACTAAAACACCCTTAATATTTTCACAGTGGATGTTTACAAGCATATTATTTGCCAAAACCTTCACATCAATCCTCGGTAGAGACTCGGTAAGAGATGAACAGCTGTGATCCACTCTGGATGAGAAGGAAGAGGTCTTTACAAGCACCGCAGAGTCGATGAGTTTAGGGTTTTGAGCTTCTAGGCTTTTCACTTTGTCTTCGAGTTCTTTTACGTACCTAACAGCATCTATAAGAATCGATGCTTTGTCTGTCTGCAAAATGAAGAAAGATGGCGTTATTTATCTACAAAAATGGAAGCTTTTGTCGTCTGGAATATAAAAAATACAATGTTAGTCTAATATTTTAAGCGAAAATGGTTTTTGAAATTCAATTATCATGCATCTTTTGATTAGTATTTATAATTAAGGAATTAAGGAACCATAATATTTTAAGTTTCTTAATTTAATTGTATCATGAATAATATTTTTCTTAAGAAGAGGAACTTAATTTGACCGAGGGGTCCTATTCTAATAGTATCTTGATTAAGTTAAGAGATCGTGGATACAACGTCTTTTTTTAATAATACCTGCAAAATAAAAGAATAAAACATTTTCTATTTATTTCTTATAAAAATGTATCACACGAGGAAACTTAAAAAAAGCAAAGCAATTGGAATTTTGGTCAAACTAAGGTAATGTGTACTAACTAATTTGAGGCTAATCTTCACTTTCATACACCAATGATACTTCAATCCTTCACACGCTTAAATCGGAGTTAGAATGTAGACATAATTAATATGGAAAACAATTCTGGATGTAGCGGTAGAAATATAATAATTAATAACTCCACATCAATATGCTAGTGTGCAAGATAGAAAAAAAAAATAGAAAACTAATAGTTTATCTTACATTGAGAAAAAATTAGAAGAGTGATTAATTGTAGAAATACGAGAGAGAGAGAGAGAGAGAGAGAGAGAGAGAGAGAGAGAGAGAGAGAGAGAGAGAGAGAAAGAGAGAACCTTCTTAAGGCAAGGAATGATTGAAGAGAGTTCAACAAAACGTTTGTTGAGCTTCTCTCGCCTCCTTCTTTCAGCAATAATATGATCTTGGCTAGTATTATTTGTTGGTACAATCCCCTTATTATTGACCATCTTACCTCCTTGTAAATTACTCTTGTTATTACAGCCAAATGCTTCATTCTTCTCTTTAGTTAAACAATTACTAGAGATTAAATTTTCTCCTTTGCAGATATTTCTTGACTGGAAATTCGCACCAAATTCCAAGGTGATTGGTTTTGTGCTGTGACTATTCCAGTAGTTATTCCCTTGTTGAAGAAAACCAGTTTGATCATTATTAGACGCATTATTTCTGATCGCTGTTGCGGGGCCGGTCATATAGCAGTTTGTAAAGAGAGACAGATCTTCAAAAAACTTATCACATGATGTAGCTTGATTTATCTGCGAAAGGGGTTGGAATTGATCCCAATCTAGCATAACTGATTCATCCATTACTCCTACAATTAGATAGTATGTTATGAATATATATCACTCAGCAGACAAGCAAATAGACTGAATACTGCTAGAGTTTGAGAGGATGAGAGACCTTTCTTTGTGTTCAATCCCTGTGTTATTCTTAAGCTTCGGCTTTTTAGTATCTTTCTTCTTTTTCTTTTTTATTGTTGTAAAGAACCTTAATTTATTTGGATTAATCAAAATCTCAGCAAGGCAATTCGCCTCCTGCTGTAGCTTCAAAAAAAAAATAAAAATACATCACTAACAATTTTGAAGTTTGTTTATTATATAAATATGATGTCATAAAATATCTTTATTATATAAGATTTATCTCATAAAATATGGAAATCAGAAGTTTAGGATCAGATTTGCTCCTTCAATTAGAAATCAAAAAGCTAAAAGTTCAAAGAGAAAAGTCTCAATTGTTGAAGTTTCAATATTGGGAGGAAAAAGAAAGATCTAAAGAAGAAAACAAATAATTTAGGTAACTTTGTTGGAGGCAAAATAATTGAGATAACGCAAATAAAACGTAAGAATCCATATGAGTAGAGGCTAAAATGAGTGTGCTTACCTTGATTATATTGGATAGGAAAACAATCTTGAATTAGATTGATCTAATTATGGTTTGGATCGTCAAATACTACTCCAACAATCTCTCTGTGTGAACACATGTCCTTCTCTGCTTTCTGTTGAAGTCTCTCTCTTTCTCTCTCTCTAATTACTTATATACTACACCCAATAATTATCCCTAGAATTCTAGAGTGTGGTGCTATAGTTAACATTACTAATAAATTTTCATTAAATTGTTTGTCAGCACATCAAGAATTAGGCTAAAGAGTCAAGGACAAATGCTCCATTTGAGTATCATGAACATGTTTAAAAATTGAAAATTGAAAACTGAAATCGTAATGCACAAAAGAAATAAACCAAGTCAAAATTAACAAAATTGGGGATTAGTTGGAATTTCCCATATTTAAAATTCCATTTTTCGAACCACCATTAGTAAAAAAGAGCGACATTGTGGTCTTTATCTTGTTCATCAATTAAGCATATAAATCATAAGATATTATGTCATAATCAGCACTATCATTTCATTTCTTGGTACTTTTGATTTTACCGCTTGTCATATAAGCACAAAAAAATATTTTGTACGTCATGATTTATTAGGGCAACTATTTGGGACATTTGCTATTTTTTAATAAAATATTAGGCCGTACATCAATTATTTCAAGCTGTTTCCATCACTAAAAGTCTAGGTAAATATCTAAAAAGGCACAAATTTAAGTAAGACACATGGATATATCTACCATAGAGTTATTTATTTATTTTGACTCAGTCTTATCTATTACATTAGATACTGCATTTTTGTTAACTCGCCTAGATAGCATAGAGATTTTGGGACAACGAAGTGATTTTTTTTTAATAGTAGCACTATTTACGCAAATAATTAATTAGATAGTATTTTTTTCAAAATATTTGGGTAGATAGCACTTCCGCAGACCCTCTGGCGGAACTGAAATAGTTCCGCCAGAAGGTCTAGCGGAACTAAGGAATTTTTTTTTCTTGATAATCTCGGCCATTTGGCATCCTTAAACACGCTTAATTAATGGAAAAGGCTAGTTCTGCCACAGGGTCTGGCGGAACTAGATAAAATTTATTTTTGGCCCAATTTGGACGGTGAAATTGGCCCAAAAATGACGAAAATATAGGTTCCGCCAAACAATCTGGCGGAACTAGCTAGAAATAACTAGTTCCGCCAGATGAGCTGGCGGAACTAGACCATTTTTTTTTTCTGACTGACCGAAGAAAATCAAATAAATGGTCTAGTTCCGCCAGACCCAAATAACTAGTTCCGCCAGAGGGTCTGGCGGAACTAGATAATTTTTTTTTACTGACTGACCCAAAAAAAAAAAAGATGGTCAAGTTCGGCCAGACGCTCTGGCGGAACTAGCTACAAATAACTAGTTCCGCCAGAGGGTCTGGCGGAATTAGATAATTTTTTTTTTACACTGGCTGACCCCCCAAAATAAAAAAGATGGTCAAGTTCCACCAGACCCTCTGGCGGAACTAGCTACAAATAACTAGTTCCGCCAGAGGGTAGCTAGTTCCGCCAGAGGGTCTGGCGGAACTAGATAATTTTTTTTTTACTGACTGACCCAAAAAAAAAAAAGATGGTTAAGTTCCGCCAGACCCTCTGGTGGAACTAGCTAGAAATAACTAGTTCCGCCAGAGGGTCTGGCGGAACTAGACCACGCGTTTTTTTAAACTCCCATTTAAACCCGTCCGACCCCATTTTTAACCCACCCGTCCGACCGAAAAAAAGAGCAAAAAAGGGGGACGATTTTTATGCGATTTTGGGAAGAAATTGAAGGGAGAAGAAGGGAGAAATTAAAGGAAGAGAAGGATAAGTTATAAAGAAGAAGAAATACGTAAGTTATTTTGTTTGATTTTGAGTTTTGATTAGTTATTTTTGTTGATTTGGATGAATGGTAATAAGTTTTGATTGAGTGAAATTAGTGCGAAATAGGTATGGATTTAGTGAGATTAGATTGAAATTGGTTTAAATAGGTTGATATTATTGAAATTTGTTTGGATTTGTATTGATTTCTTTAGAGGAAAAAAGAAGAACAAGAAGAAGAAGAAGAAGAAGAAGAAGAAGAAGGAGGTATGAAAATATTTAATAATTAATTTTCAATATTTAGTTATTTTAAGAAAAAATATAATATATATTTATTTAGTAATATATTTATTTATAGTAATTATTTATTTATTTTTGTTTTAAATAATATGTTTATTTAGTTATGCAATATATGTAAAGTTTAGTTATTATTTATATAGGGATATTTTTATCAATTTAATTTGGTATGAAATTTTTTAATAATTAATTTTCAATATTTAGTTATTTTAAGAAAAAAATGTAATATAAATTTGTTTAGTAATATATTTATGGGAAATTTGCAAAAAAGCCCTTGCATTATGCCTTAATTGCAAAAAAGCCCCTCTCTTATTGGAAATTGCAAAAAAGCCCCTACATTATTGCTTAAATTGCAAAAAAACCCCTACCGTTAGATTGAAGTTAACACTGTTAGTTTCAGTCTCTATTAATATTTTTTGCAAATATTAATTAACATTTTATCTAAAAATTATATTTCTTAAAAAATATTTTTAAATCTATTTTTATGAAAAAGTCAGAAAAAAATTTCTTATTGAAAAAAAATTGTTTCAGGAAAACTTTTGTTTCGGGAACATATATTTTTAATAAAATAATTTACTGAAAAATAATACTTTTCTATTATTTGTTTCATTAACATTTTATACTATCCTCAATTATATATGGTTGATCAAGCAATGTAGCACTTGCTATGATATAATGTGCTAAACATTTGTTGAATCAATTGTTTAGATACACAAAAGTGTTCTATATATACATAAATTGGCTGGAGATTCTCATGCACATGTTATCGGTACAACAAAAGATAGGTTTAAATAAAGAAACATTTCATTTCTTGAAAATTGCATTTTGGTAATAATTGTTATGGTTTTTACCAAGTGTTGTTCTTTCACAATTTTCTTTAGTATGGTTCAAAATGTAATTTTTTATCTCAAAATTACTATTTGACGTAGGTATTCTCATCCATGGACCGACGGAATTGTTGATACCCCATGTTCCTTTTTAATAAATAATTGGAGAATTATTAATATGAATCATATATTACAGGCTGCTGAAATGGTTTAAAATGATGCTTATTATATAGTTGTTATGGAGGTTATGGTTCACATGATGTGAGGTATGACATGCTAAGCGTAATATCATTCTTTATGGATATTTAGGGTTCATAAAATTTATGATTTGATATTGTCGGTACTTTGGTGCAAGAATTTCAAGATTTATATTATTAAGGATTATTTTGGAAACATGATCTTAGGGTTTACACCATTTAGGTCATGATATTTATTATAGCACTAATATCGGTTTTGCTTGGATGTTTAGGCTTAGAATGATCTCTGTACGAGGTTTTAAGATTATATGGTCTAGGGTTTTATAATGGATTTTTGTTTTCATTAATGAGATTTCTGTATAAAACTAAATCATGTAAATATTTGAATTGACAAATATTGAAATTTGATGTGTTAATTATTGTATTTGATATGATATTCAAATATTTGATCTTGGTAGATTTTTGTAATTACAAAATATATATATTGTGCAGTAGTTTTGGCAAAATTTAGAAATCCTTATGAACAAAAAGTAGGATTTTAGAATCTTGTTTTTCACATAAATTCTAGCATGTACTAGTGTGTTGATTGCTTAGTAGGAAACATTTGTAGATGCAACATATTATTATTTATCAAGCATATACTAATCATGCCATTTACAACAACCAAGGGTTGCATATAATAATGTCACCAATCCTATTAAGCTAAATTTTGTAATGTCACATTTTCATATTATATGCAACATTCATTCATGTTGTAGATTTCATTATGAATTGAAAGGAATTTCATTTTCTACGTAACATGTCTTTTGGTAGGAATTTTGTAAATCCTACTGTTACTTTTGGCGAGAGCCACGAAAGCAGTATATAGACATTAACCCTGCTAAATAAACGGCAGGATTAAAACAGGCATTCAGCAACATATATAAATCTTGTTGTATCTTGATTTTGTTGTAGTGTTTATGGTAACATGTGTGTAGTTATTAAAACATAATCATACGATTGGTTGAATTGGTCTTTTGTGTTCCATCCCCAATTTAGTGAGAATCATTGTAAATTTGTTTCTAACCTTCAGATATTAATCATATGGTGAATTATAGTTCAGAGTTATGTTCAATTATTAATACCAATAGTTAATGAAGAGTTCACTCATTAAAATATAAATAATTTTTTTTTCTTCTTTAAAAAATTATAATTCTTAATGAAATACTTTATTTCTAATGTTACACTAATCAAATACAAATTTGTTAGAATTTTCTCTTTATTTTGAGTTTCATATTGTTATGGTTCTAATTTTTTTCTTGCTAAAATATGTGAATAAAGACTATTTAAAAGAACATGTACAAAAATAATATGCTCATTAAGTTATATTTTATACTTTATTTTTCATCCTTCTTTGAGCATTCTCAAAAGATCTATCATTATTTTTATCTCGGGCGTTAGATCAAATTCTTTTCAAATCTTAGTTTTTCAATTAAATTATTACCACAATATCACATGGTTTGTTAGATTAGTATTTGATGCTATATCTCTAATTACGTGAGAACTATCATATAAAATAAAATTCTACAGTATTAAAAACTATATTATATTACTTAATATATCACGGATAATCTGTGTCACTTTAACAATTAACAAAAAATAAATAAGAAAAATAGTGGTGGCCATTTTTTTTTTAGAAAATGAGACATTTTAAATTTTCTTATGTATGTAAACATATTTTTTTCAAATAATATCATATTTCTTTTTACAAATCATGCTAAATATAATTATTATTTTTATATTATTTAAAGTTAATCATCTATAATTGAGTCTTATGGGATTTCAAATAAAATCTATTAAATAAATTATCATGTATTTTTAGTTTTTCCGATATATTCCATCGTCCGATCAATACTTGATTTTTTGCTAATATAATATGTCAAGAGATAACGACACAAGAAAACTAAAGAGATAAAAAAAGATGATATTTTAATCTTAGAAATCTTAATGCAAACATAAATTAAGATTGTAAATTAATAATCCAAATTATTTTTTGAATTATTGATTTTTGTTGTTTTATGAATTTATTATTTATATTATTTTATTTCTTATAGATAAATTTTATTTGTATAGAGTAATCCATCCTTATCAAATTAGACGTGATATAGAAAATATTTTTGAATGAACAATATATGGATAAAATACCTTATGATATAATTCAAAATGATTTTAAACATAAACAACTTACATAACATAATTATTATATATTATTTACATACTCAAAATTTATTTCAAACTATTATTCAGATTTTTCATAATTGAGATTTATACATAAATTCAAATGAATAATAAATTTAAATATCCGCAGCGAAGCGTCAGCATTATCCTGGTTGTTCCTTTAAAAATTACCATTTGTTTCCTTCACCTATGAACCCTATTTATTACTTTATTCATGTCATAAATGATGTGATAAGCGTTGACTATTTATCTGTGGTGAAGGAAGACGGGTGAGAGAAGCGTATAACCCCACTTATTTTTTTACATTTTGATTCTTAACGCGGTTGCAACATATATTAGTACTCACAGTCACATGCATTGCATGGATCATCAAAATAGACTGTTGGAGCCCTCTATATTCTCATTACATATCTTCCTGCACTTCAAAGCCTAATTGTTTTAATCCAGGAAATTGCTGGGCAACTCCACAATTTGAACCCCAACTTCGTTGGAATTTTTTTGAATAGTAACACTTTTTATGCAAATAATTAATTCGATAGCATTTTTTTCAAAATATTTGGGTAGATAGCACTTCCGCCAAACCCTCTGGCGGAACTGAAGTAGTTCCGCCAGAAGGTCTGGCGGAACTAAGGAATTTTTTTTTCTTGATAATCTCGACCATTTGGCACCCTTAAACACGCTTAATTAATGGAAAATGCTAGTTCCGCCACAGGATCTGGCGGAACTAGATAAAATTTATTTTTGACCCAATTTGGACGGTGAAATTGGCCCAAAAATGACGAAAATATAGGTTCCGCTAGACAATCTGGCGGAACTAGCTAGAAATAACTAGTTCCGCCAGATGAGCTAGCAGAACTAGACCTTTTTTTTTCTGACTGACCCAAGAAAATCAAAAAATGGTCTAGTTCCGCCAGACCCTCTGGCGGAACTAGCTACAACTAGTTCCGCCAGAGGGTCTGGCAGAACTAGATAATTTTTTTTTTTACTGACTGACCCCCAAAAAAAAAAAGATGGTCAAGTTCCGCCAGACGCTCTGGCGGAACTAGCTAGAAATAACTAGTTTCGCCAAAGGGTCTGGCGGAACTAGATAATTTTTTTTTTTATTGACTGACCCCCCCCAAAAAAAAGATGGTCAAGTTCCGCCAGACCCTCTGGCGGGAACTAGTTCCACCAGAGGGTCTGGTGGAACTTGACCATTTTTTTAGACTTACGACCTGACGCAAAAAAATAAAAAAAAATGGTGGGGTCTGGCGGAACTAGCTCGAAATAACTAGTTCCGCCAGCGCGTCTCGCGGAACCTGTCTCAGCGTGTCTTCTGCGCATGTCTGATCCCAAAAATTGAGAAATAACCTAGTTCAGCCAGTCTAATCATTGGAGCCTCCTATAAAATGATAATCTTTCTCTCTCCCCCATTCTAACCTAAAGTCCGCCCCCCCAAAAAAAAATATTATTCAGGCGATTTTGAAGTGTATTTGAGGTGTGTTTAAGGTGATTTTGACCCAACTAAATAGAGAAAATAGAAGAAAAGGAAGATGGAAATTAGGTATTCAATTATAGATTTTTTGTTTCATTAAATAATTAATTGATTTTATTACAGATTTGTTGTTAATTTGTTGAAATATTATTGCAATTAGTAGGAAGAAAATGGCACAAAACTCTCAAATTCTTATATATTACGATGGTCTTATTGTAAATCTACCGAACGGATGCAATTACGACCCGGAGGAACCGGCTTATATTCCAGAAAGTACAACCACAAATAGGGATTATGACCAACTGTGTAACGAAATTTATGAGAATCTCGGTTGGTCGTATAGTGATATTCTTTTAATCTGAGGTCGGCTTCCTTCTCTTAAGAAAAGCATTTGGCATTATAGGTTAGTGAAAATTATGAATAATGCACAATTGGTTAATTTTGCGGAGCGCGTCATAAAGGTTGGGATGGAGGAATTAGAAATATATGTTTATCGTGTCCAAAATAAAGAATATCAGATAGGAACTAGTAGTAGATCAAATGTAATTCGAAATGCAGACGAAAATGAGATATTAGAACCCGTTGAAACTGAAATAAATAATGAAAATGGGAATGAGGACCCGTTTGTGACCTTTGATATGGCACGTGTGAGCAATAATATACTTCCGGAAATAGATGATGATGAAAATGAATTAGATGAGGAACCAGAGATGGAGTCAGAGGACGAGGAAGAAATTTATGGAGATAGCGATGAAGAAATGGAGAGAGTGAGCCATCAGACGGGATTTATATATACGGAAGAGAGTGAGATGGTTAGTGTAGGTACTTTCGGTGATGCGCCGGCTGCTGAATTTGAAGATAGTTCAATGTGGGAATATGCGAGAAATGATCTCTTATCTGGCATGAATGTGAATAAAAATGATGATGAAATATTGTATAAGGGATGTACATTTGAAATGAAATCAGAACTACAATCGGCTGTAAGAGCATACAGTGTCAAGCATCACCGAGAAATAGAAGTAGACCACTCGAATAAAACGAGATATATTGTGATATGCAAGCTTAAAGTTGAAGGTACTAGAGGATATAGTTGGAGGATACACGCTTCGATTAATAAAAAAAATAATTTATGGGAGATTAAAACATTTAGACAACCACACGTATGTATTAACCAAACACCTAGAAGAGACACAAACAGTTAACGAGTGCGCTTGTTGGGGGGCTAATTCTAGATATCGTAAGAGCGGATTTAGATGTTAAACCTCTAACCATAATAGAAGCCGTTAAATTGAAGGTTGAATATACCATATCGTATTGGAAGGCTTGGCACGCCAAACAACACGCGTTTAGATTCTTATTTGGGGGTTGGAGGGAGGCTTATAATTTGCTCCCTGAGCTGATGGCTGCAATAACATCAACAAATCCTGGTACTTTGTATACATTTACAACTTGTGCCCCAAATAGAGATGGTGAGTTAGAGTTCGAAGGTCTTTTTTGGACATTTGGACCATCACTCCATGGTTTTCAATTTTGCAAGCCCATCATAACAGTAGATGGAACATTTCTAACCGGAAAATACCAAGGAACTTTACAGACGGCGATTGCTACCGACGCAAATTGTCAGTTATTTCCTTTAGCTTTTGCTTTAATTGATAGGGAGAAAAATGAGACATGGGGATGGTTTTTTAATTGTTTGCGTGATGTTCTCGGAGAAGAAAATATGTATTGCATTATTTCGGATAGGCATGCAATGAGAGTGAGAAGGTGACTGGCACCTTATGGCTATCATCATTATTGCATACGGCATCTTCAAGCAAATTTTAGTACTGCGTAACAGACAAAATAGTGGTTCCAATGATTCAAGGATTAGTACGTGTGCACTGTTGGGTTTCTACCGTTCATAACGTAACGGAAAATACAAAACGAAACAAAATCGAATTCGAAACCCAAAAGAATGATCCGTGAATTACAATTAAATCAAAGAAAAGTTCATAACTTTGTACCTTCGGATTACGCTTAATCCGTGATGATCAAAAGCGAATTTGGTTGACGCTTTTCTTTGGTCGATTCCAAACCGGTTTCCAAACCGATCATTTGTATGTTTCGCCTAACCGGTCTAACAAACTGATCTCCAAAAGAACGGATTCCCCAAGCAAACCGATTCTCCAAGCAAAACTACGATTTCAACCCGAATCACAAAGACACCGCACTTCGCTTCGTCCTCTACCGGTATCCACACGAACAACCCCTTTGAACGGATAAAGAACGATATATGCTAGCATCCGTTCTTCATTTCTCTCACAGAAATAACAAGAGAGTAATTTTTTGGATTTTTCTCTCCTTTTTTGTCTCACAAAATTTGGACGAAAATATAATGATCCTTCATCTGATTTTGGGGTGTCTCTTGTGCCTACATAGTCCATAAGTTTCATATCCTATGTTCATGGTAACTATGTAACCATATATGCAACACACCTTATCATATAAGATGTAGGATTGGATGTGTCACTTGACTATGTAGCTCTCCATACAACTTATCACATAAGTTATGATTTTTCTGTGTACGTCTCAATAGTTGTTCTTTGTGTGTGACCCGTAGGTTTACTTAATGTTGGCAATAATCACAACGGATTATAAATCATGAGCGGCCTCTAGCAAGACATCATGATTACCCAAATTAAGCAAATATAGATGATTCGATCAAACCTAATTTATGTCATGCATTGTACCCCTTTGTTACACGATATCTATATCGTCCATAAGGCATGGTATGTGTCAATCTTATGTTGGTCGATAAATATTTCTTGACACCGAATTTGATTGAACATGAAATGACATTAATAACTCTTTATTAATTCACTTGAGCACGGCCATGTGTTTCTTCAATCAAATCATCAAGAGGCCTAAAGATATCTCTTTCAATTTATGAGAGGAACAAATCTTATCTTAATTAAACTCTTTCCTCCGCATAATTCATTATATACCAAATTATAATCTTTATGACCGCCCAGTTAAAGACGATGTTAATCTCATGTAGGAAACTGAGCTAATCTCAAGTCTAAGGGTTACAGATACATTCTTTACTGAGAATAACTAATGACACGAACCATGTAGTATTCTCACGGTGGGTCAATCCAGTATATAGTCTCTAACATATACTTATGTTAATGACTTAATAACTCTTATTCATGATCAGTAAAACGTGACCATCAGTCAACTAACATACTGATGTACATTTATAGCTTATCATAAAGTATGTTTGTCTCACAAACATCCTATGAATGATCAGGGACAGTTTAGAATATCATTCATAATACTTTATAGTTTTACTATCAAAGTTACATACTTTGATGATATAAAGCTGAATATCATATTCAAGGTTCATTTTAGTAATAAGAATAAAATAACCAATACGCATTTATTATATAAAATATCTCTAAATAAAAACAATGTTTGTTTAACACAATCCATACATCTAGGTCTCAAATACATTGGCCTAGGGCATACTACTAACATGCACAACAAATATAAATTTAATAAGATATGGGAAAAAATGGAAAAAAAGATAGTTCAGCAACCGATTGGTTATTGAAGATAAATAAATCAAATTGGGCGCTTTCGTCCGATACTGAAGGTCGTCAGTGGGGCATACCAACTAGCAATAATGCCGAAGTGATGAATTTTGTTTTCAAAGGTATAAGAAAACTACCTGTTACGGCAATTGTGGAGGCGACATTTTATAAGCTAAATTTTTATCACGTGAAATATCGGGCGGCTGCTGATATGAGGGAAAAATTTGGTCGGAAATAGTGATGTTAAAAATGGAACGTAGATGCATTAAGGCTGCTAGGCATGAAGTCACTTCCTACAACTTAGAGCAAGGTATTTATCAGGTGCTTACGCAAGCCCGGTGTTCGACGAGTGGTATAGGAATTCCGAGAAAGAAATGGCGAGTGGATATCAACGAAGGAAAATGCGAGTGTCAGAAACCTATGCTATATCACTACCCGTGTTTGCATGTCATAGCAGTTTGTATACGCAAAGTTATATCTAGCGAAGTTTTCATTCATCCGTGTTATTCCTTGGATAATTTGAAACGTACGTACGAAAAAAGTTTCTATCCTATAAAGGAAAAATCACAATGGACGCCACGCATAGAAATTTGTAATTACAATTTATTTCCTGGTGATAAACTTATAAGGAAAAATGCTAACGGAAGGATGAAACGTGGAAGAAGGCAGGAGTTGTGAATCCAAAACAGCATGGACATCATGAACAAAGAAAAGCGTGTAATGAATTGCAGCATCTGCAAATTACCAGGTCACACTAAACGAAAGTGCACACAAATGGGTGGAGACCGTTATAATGGACCGTAGTTTGGTTTATTTAGATTGTTTTATTTTGTTTATGTTATAAAATAAAAGAGCAAATAACTATAAAACAGAGAATTAGAAAGAGAGAATTATGTATTGAATTGTGGATTCGAGAATACAATAGTCACTGCCCCCTTTATATAGTAGAGGGTGAGTGCTGGCCAAGAAATCTCTTGCCTGATTCAGGATTACAATAAAGGAATAATTTGATATGTAAATTAATAGAGAATATACTAATTAATACCCTATAATAACTCTTTCCATCTTTACAAGAATCTCCCAATTTATTGTTGCTTAAGGGCTAAGTAACAGACATCCATATCAATTATATTCATAACAGTTTATTTTATTTAGTTTATTTTATTTAGTTTGTTTTATTTAGTTTATTTAATTTAGTTAGTTTTATTTATTGTTGAGTAGTTGTAATGCTTAAGTTAAAACAATCTAAATAAACCATAAACCTTAAGTTAAAAATCAAACATAGTCTAAATAAACAAACAAATCGTAACATAATCCAAATCCCCAAACATAACCCTAAAACACTAACATAAACCCTAAACATCTCCGCCGCGCGCACCACGTCCTCTTCCTCGCCTCCTCGCCTGGTTCCGAGTCTGCATCTGAGTGACCTGACTGACGTATTCTCCTCCTTCCTCTTCCTTTTCCTCTCCTCCTTCGTTGAGCACCTCCCACTCGGTATCGCCGGGATACTCATTACGCTGAGTACAAATTAGTTTTTGGCATCCCAACCATTTTCTGACGCCGTCCCTTACTTCCGCCCTCATATTTGCACCAAATTCTCTTAGCATTCTGAAACCTATGCGAGCTCCCTCCATGGCAGTTTGTGCCTTACAGTATTAAACAAAAAATTAATATTAAAATAAAAAATTTAACTTTACATATATTAAAAAAAAATTTAATATTACCGCTAATCTTTTATCCGGGACCATAGGACGGTATGTGCTCGAACCGTGCGAAATGGTGCTTTGCTCCAACGGATCAGAATTCTGCCAATACCATCCCATGTAACCTTCAGTATCGAGAGGGGTATACGGCTCCAGGGGTCCATTTGCGAATACCAATACCATTTATCATTCCAACGTGTAATCCAATTCTTGTGAATCTTACGCCAATCGTTTCTGCGAAAATTCGTCAGGTCACGTAATTCTTCGTCGGCAATTTTGTCGGCTTCAGGTATTTCCGGAGGTATTTTTTGCCGATACCCGAACTGTCGCATCACCCTCTCAGGACGATTACGCTCGACGATCCAGAAATAAATCAACGGCACACTGAGTAGTGCCGTTGTTCTTTCTTCCTGACAAATGGGCGGTAGCCTATCGCGGTACGGCTCATAAGGTGCGCCCACAAATGAGTAGTCGACGGATCCTCTTTAACTCTTGCATCTCTCCAGAGCATGCCAACCGTATCAATGTAATCCGGATCGTCGTAGATATTCAATCTTGCCGGGTTCAATGAAACTCTCGGTCTTTTGGTCGCAAAATGTTGCCAAGCCCATAATTGTAGTAATAAGATGCAACCTCCCATATTTTTCTGATCGGGACCTGTACTTTTGCACATCTCTCTGTACAGGTATGCAAGTACCCCACTCCCAAATGCCCACTCATGCAAATTATTCATGTCTTCTAAAAGTACCAGGGGCATGAGCGAATAATAGTCCCCATTCGGATCAGTAAATAAAATGTCGGAAAAAAATCCGATCATGTAAGCTCTACAATATTGCTCGACTTGTAATATGGGGGCATCGCATTCCAAATCGGCAAAATTCTCCATGAACCATTTTTTCTTATTCCCTGGTCCTCTGAACATCTCTCGGGGGGGGTTTCCGAGTAGTTCCCCGGCTTTATTTGCCCAATTAATACCGCTGTTCTTCACACAGAGGGGCTTGCCATCCACCCGCAACCCCAACAAGCATGAAACATCCTCTAACGTTACGGTCATTTCTCCGTGTGGCATGTGGAACGTATGTGTCTCTTTTTTCCACCGTTCCTGCAAAGCGGTTATCAGTATGCCATCGATTGGTACATAACCGATTCTCTGCGTTTGTAACAAACACGCACTCGCAAAATATTGCTCGAACTGATAATTCCATGGCACCTGCGGAAACAAAACATATAAGGAAATTATTTTTACATAATAAAATAAATAGATATATAGAAATAATTTTAAATACAATACATTAATATGATATTGCCTGTATCGGAAACCCCCTTTCGCTTTAGCCTTGGTGTTGTCCAGTTGGCTGAAACATACGGTTCTGTGATCATCGTGAAATTCGTTCAGCGGACGATATACCGGAACTTCTGACTCAACTATAGGAGCCTTCCCCCGATCCGCCCGACTAGACCCTCCCCGACTAGATCCGCCCCTAGATGACATCCCCATATACATTTTATTTTTTAAATATAAATAATAATTAAACAATTACTATAAATAAATTACTTCAAGCTTTTTTTAATATAAACAATTTACTTCAATCTTTTTTTAAATAGGAATAATAGTATATAGTCAAAAATAAAAACCTAACCAATCGCTATAAATAAATATAGGTAAATTTGCAAATAATCCCCTACGTTATGCCTTAATTTCAAAATAGCCCCTGCCTTATTAGAAATTGTAAAAAAAACCCTGCAGTATTGCTAAAATTGCAAGAAAGCCCCTACCGTTATATTGAAGCTAACGCCGTTAGTTTCAGTATTTTAATTACTTCAGAATTTGTACATATTAAAAAAATATCTTTTCATAATTATTTTTAAAATATTTTTTCTACAAGAATGTTAATTATCATTTAAATAAATTTTAAATTAATACCTTGTCAAATATGAAGAGAAATGATGATAGGGTTGATTGCTGTGGGAGATGAACTTGCCATCGGAAGGAAAGAGGGGTTTGGGCTTGTTGGTTTAATGAGGGAGATGAGCTGCACGTGGGAATAGGAAAATAAAAAGTTCAAAATTGGCTGAAAATTTGTACATAGCGGGAAATGAAAATTGGCTGAAATTTTTACATAGCTGGAAATGAAAATTAGGCGGTAAAATGAAAAAAAAAATTGAAAAACTTTGTTGCCTTCCAATTTTACAGTTCACACACTGCAATAATAAATGGTAGCATTTCATTATGTTGTTGAATAAAATTTATTAATCCTACCATTTCACTCATCATCGGATTTGATTTTAAGTGTTGAGTATTTATTTCATATGACAGAATTTACAGTTAAATTCTGCATTTTTTGTTAAGATAGCTAGATGTAATATAAAATCCTACGTATTAAATAGAGAATGCTACACAAAAAATCCTGCCGCTGCGTGATATTGTTGTAGTGAAAATATCATTAAATTTGAGAAAATGAATGGTTAACAAAAAAATTGATCGAACGGTCGAAATAAAAGTGATGATGTGGCATTTTGAGAAGACTCAAAAGTAGATGAAAAAGAAAATATGAGAGAGAAAACTAAAGAGACGAAAGATTTAGTTTATTTAATAAGAACTGTATTACTTGGGCATTAATCTTATGGCTAGGGGGTATAAACGGGTTGGATATTATTCAACGAACCCGTATTCGGAATCCTAAAAAATTTATATACAAATTAAAATTATATGTATCCAGTAGGATAAGGATACATGTACGGATAGTTTTATTCGGATAAGGATTCGATAATCGATTTGGCTTCCAGATACGAACACAAATAATAACCGGACCTAGATATTTTGTTATTCAGATAGTATATGTTTTCGGATATTTTATTACATATCGGATACAAATACAGATATTTAAACCAATACGAATATGGATAAGGATTTTTTTAGTCATATTCGGATACAGATACGTATACAGATATGGATACGAATACAAATATTATCCATATTAATATTTTATTGTTATTTATTCAAACACCTAATATAAATTGTTATATTTATTTACTCTTGTCGTCATAAATAATTAAATATTTATAAGAATTGATATATTTGTATGTTAATAGATCCGTTTAAATATCCAAAATGAATCGATATTCATAATATTATCTGATAATATCCAAATCATATTCATATTTATATATATATCCAAGCCGGATTCGTATCTGGAGCTATCCATATTCGTATTGGCATTCTAAAAAATAAAATGGATACGTACATTGTACGACCACTATTCCAACCGTATTTGAACCATTTACACCCCTGGTTATGCACACTCTCACTAGTCCAAGTAAATGCGTCTGTCTTTGATATGCACATATGTGTAATGGGTAGTGTAGGGTCTATCTCATTAGAATGAGTTAATTATCCAAATTTTGCATCCATGTTCAATCGTTCGGATACGACATTCATTTGCATAGAATCGGGTTTATATGCAAGGTCGTCCCTATCATATATGAGACGAGCCGACCATCAAATGCCGCTTTTCAGGAAAATAAGGCCTCTTCTACAACATCGAATAAAAGGAGGATATGCATCAATTGATCACTAATAGTTGGTTTGTAAGCCATAGGTCTCAACTTCAAGTCTTGCATGAGGTAGTTTTTTATTTTTCTTATTTTTTTCTCATATACTTCTTTTTGAAAATGTGTCCATTAACAATTTAGTAAATTATGTATATCAACTTTGAAACTAATTTATTATTTTATAACATTTTTCTCTGAATTTTTTTATTGATAATATTGAATAAAAATACCACTGATAATTACTTTTTACTTATTTCGAATATTTCAAATCAATTAATCATCAAAAACCCCAAAACATCTGGACCAGCCTTGTTTATATGCTTTCTATTCAGTGAAAAATTCAGACGTAAAGAAATGATAAAATATATATGTATTTGTATTTGATATGGTGGTGTTCAGCTAATAAAATAATCTCTTCTAAAGGTTTAGCAAGAAGAGCTTCACAAAATATACTTGGCATGATAAATCACTTCCTTAGAGTACTCCTAGTGCACTTCGAGTTTTTTAGCGAAACAGTATATCGAACATAAAAAGAAGTGTCAAACAATAAGTCTACATAACCGAATACCGCAACCGGATGATGATTTGATATATTCATTATTTAATTCTTTCCATATTAACATATTTTACTTATCTATCTCATTAAAAAATTAAATAATGAAAATATGACAAATCATCATCCGGTTGCGTAGACTTATTGATGAAACAAAAAGGTATACAAAGATTTTTTTTTAAACAGTATGTAACTTAACTCGGAAAGAAAAATCTCTCCTTATTTTTAACTTAAATAAAATCAGAAAGTGAAATCTCTCCTATAAACTTGCAAATACTGGGAAAAATCTTGATGTACACTACGATTATTTGAAATTTATTGTTAACTAAAAATAAATTATTTTATTATGTTAAATTTGTAATTTAATTAGTTGAATGAATAGCATAGAAGACAAGATGTTTCTTCATTTAAACTTATAGGATTAACATATCTGCTGCAATAAAAGAAAGTATCTTAATTCAATTTTTTACTAGCACCAAATAAACTTTTCATTCAATAAAAACACAGTTGTTGAAAACGAATAAATAAATCTAGTTAAATATTGATTACAATATATTACTTTTCTTGCATGTGATGAACTCAATTAACTCAATTATTCGTTCAAAAATATATCATAAAAGTGTAATACATTACAAAAGAAATAATTTTTAAGTTCATATTTTGCCTTTTTTATCTTTTTTTTTTTTGAAATTCAACTCATATTTGATGAGTTGAGAGATTTTACTAAATATGTTCTAAATAAGATTGTATTTGCCGGGACTTAAACCCATGACCTCTCGATTTATATGTAATAGATTCTACCTACTAGATTATGGGTCTTTTTTATATATTTAATTGGGTTAAACATTTAATTCGGAACTAATATTACCATAGAGCTCAACATGAAGAGAAAATTCAAAATAATTTATATATGATGGTTTACGGAGAAAAAAAACATACAATAGCACACAAAAAAAATAAATAAAAATAAAATAATAATAATAATAATAATAATAATAATAATAATAAAAAAAAAAATAATAATAATAATAATAATAATAATAATAATAATAATAATAATAATAATAATTATTATTATTATTATTATTTGAAAAAAAAAGTTTAGAAAAAAAATATGAAGAGACTTATTTTAATAGTTCAGAACAAAATTAGTTCTTCATTTATGTAAAAACTGGTATTCTTTAAATTCTACGTTCTTAATACACTTTTTTATGAATTCTCTTCTTTCTTAATACATTAAATATTTAGATCAATAATTTCATATCTAATGGCTGTAATATAAGTTAGTATATAGTATTGACATGGCATCATGAGAGGATCCAAAAGGTTGTAAAATAACTTACACATAAATAGCTATTAAAATTTATAAATCTTAAAAAAAATAAGACTTGAATAAATGATTCAGAAATAAACATCATTTATGATACAATGATTTATATAATTTGGATGATGCATTTCTTGAGAAGGAGATAATGGGATGAGATTAATTTTTGTGTTTTAACGTGCTGGTGCTGACTTAATTTAATTATTTTTTAATTGTAGCTAATTCAAATATTATTCCTAGTCAACAAATGAATAAAGACATTAGGCTATGCCTAATTTGCATTGGCTTTCCAAATCATCATGTATGTAGGACTGGTGACTCATCTTGCTAAGCTTATTTCTCTGGTGGATGGAGAAGGACCGTGATGTCGTCGACTGGGTGGGTGACAACCCGTGTTAGAATTTGGGAGAACCGTTGATCTCTTTTCTTTGGAGAGTCCAGAAAGTCTCTTTGTTGCTAGTGTGAGGCGAAGTATGAACTACGAGAGGGAGGATTTGGTGACCATAATTGATGCCGCATGGACTTAAGTTTGAACTAAATCCTCAAAACTCGTGCTAAAAACATGAGCTTATGTTTTCACTAATTACTCAAAGTTTGTGCTAAACAATTGTGCTCGAAGTCATGCAAAAAATTCGTGCTCAATGCGAAAAACTGAAAAATTGGAAATTCATGCTTTTAAGACAAAATAAGAGACCTAATTAAGAGATAACAAAAAGAAAGTTGATAATTAAGGGACTTAATTAATTATTTCAAGCGTATCACGACATATCCCAAGAAGTTATAAGACCTTAACAATCAAGATTAATCGATTAAATAATCATTCTTTTGCAAGAAAGTGGGACATTCCATGTAACATCCAAGAACGAAAAAGGGGGCTAGTTGATTAGTCTCACATTCATTTGTGAATGTGAATGTGTGTTACTTAAATACGCTAGAGCATTAACTAATATCGTGCGGCCAAAGACATACGGATATGTATTGGTTGAAAGAGACCTGCAGAATTATCGTATGACGGTGCACACAAATGTGTACTAGGATAAACTACCATCTATGAGTTCTAATGAGGACGTCTGTAATGTATATTTTTATACACAATTTTAGGATTTTTATCATATAAAATTCACCTTTTAATCACACAAAATATTGGAAAAGTGTTTAAAATTAATATAAATTATTTTTGAAACCCTTAATACATTTTTGTGTCAGGTAAAAAGACCAAGAAAGAGATATTTGGATGACTTGGTGAAAAGTCAACTCCAAATAAAGAGTCGGTCTGTAATTTCTGGGTCAAGGATGGCCGAATTCTCGACAAATCTCCACAAAAACCCTACACACGTTTCTCCAATTCTCTTACAATCTTTATTCATCGACCATCAAAGCCAAAACTTACAAAATCCACAAAAAGACGAAAAGTTAACCCCGAGAAATCATCGAGTTGACCAAAAGTCAACTTTCCCGAAAGAGATAAAACTGGGTACCAAGTCGAAGAGCTCGACGAGATGAATACAACGGTACAAACATCGCGAAAAACTGCCTAATAGAACTCCCAGAAATTATGATAGAAAATCTGGGCAAACCTAGTCAAAGTCAACCTTTTACCTGGTAAACCATTACCAAGGCCAACAAAAATAGGACAGATGTCCCATTCTTCACATCAGAATCAATCAGAGTAGAAATCAAGAAGAATCTGAGGATTATTTTCGGCCAATCAAAATTCAACACGTAGCTTAAGCAGTTAAAATCGGATGAAGTGAAGACACGTGGCAGATTTTGATTGGGGAGCATCCCTGAATATCAGTACGAGGCTCCTTTTTCCACCAACCGGGAGAAGACGCGTGACAGAGAATACTCTCAGAAAATGCGTGGATCAGTAGCGTTTATAGTTCCTCTACAATTTATTCTCGACTGGATGTCTCCATTGGATCTATAACATGTGTTAGAAAAAGAATTGGACCGTCCGGTTAATTAAAATAAAGAGAGGTAAGCACGCATTTTCTGCATCTGCTCAGTATGAGATACCCTTCCACCATTCAGCAAGCGACACGTGGCGCGGACCCCAGAAAACGCGCAATGTTTTGGAGACTGGATACCTCCGTTTACTACATAACACACGTTTTAGAAAGAAATGGGCCGTGCAGTGGTGATGAATGGAGGAGATCCTTGCACGGTTGTTGCAGAGCCTACGATGATCAGTGCGAGAATCAGAATACGTCAGTACGAGGATTTATTTCTACCGAATGAGAGGATGACATGTGGCACACGTGATTCAGCAGGAATAAAAGGTTGAGATACGTGGCAAAATCATAATCGCTGGATCTGATATCTGATTTTCGATCAGTAAATATCCACGCGACACGTGTATAGGCAGTTGAAAGTGGATGAGATAGGGAAAAATTGATAAATGCACCTAGAAAATTACACCCAAGCAGAATTTGAATAGAAAGAAGGAAAAAAGAATGCTAAACATCACCAAAATTACTACCCAAAATTAAATCTGGATCAAGCTCAATATTTAGTCCCACAAGCTTATTTTCAAATATTTTCTAGGTCAATTCTCTCTATAAAAATACACCTTCTGTCTCTCTCAAGGGCATCGATTCATACAACCCATTGATACATCCATCCTCTCATCCATTATTACACAACCATTTCTACACCACCCATATTCTTCTTCTTCTTCTTCCACCATTAATAATCTAAGCTCAAAACCCTAATTTTATAAACTAGAAAGAGTGGTTGAATATTTACAAGGAGAAAAGTGTTTGTTCTAGTGTGAGCAAGGATTAAAAGGTAGGCGAGATCAATCGAGAAGGAGGAATTCTAGGTTGACTCTTCACTTTAGGATTTTATTTCAATTCCCTTAATTTTTCCTTATTTTTCTTCTTTTCTTGAATGAGTATCATGTTTAAGTCTTGTGTAAATATAGTTTTTACAAACATGAGTGGGTTGATTTTTAGTAGGGATGTGATGATTTATTTTAGTTTGTTTGAAACCTTGTGTTAATTGATTTTATTTGGGGATTTGTGAAAGTTGTTATGGAACATTTATTTTTTGAATATTTCATTTAAATACTTGGCTAAGTTGTTTAGATTAAAATCTATAAATTACAAATCTTTTGTGACCAATTAATTAAATTATTACTTGACTGAGTTTGTTTAATTAATTGAAGTTTTGTTGGATTTAGTATTTGAATATTGAATTGGCTGATTTGTGTTTAGATCTAAATTAAAGCATTAATTGGGCATTTTTAGCTTGAAACATTTGAATTTATTTTGCGAATCTTAAATTTAAAAAAATATTTGATGGTTAATGATAACATGCTTAAACTGTTAGTAGAATGCCCTAGGCCAATATATTTGAGACCTAGATGTATGGATTGTGTTAAACAAACATTGTGATATTTTATATAATAAATGTGTATTGGTTATTTTATTCTTATTACTAAAATGAATCTTGAATATGATATTCAGCTTTATATCATCAAAGTATGTGGCTTTGATAGTAAAACTATAAAGTAGTATGAATGATATTCTAAACCGTCCTGATCATTCATAGGATGTTTGTGAGACAAACATACTTTATGATAAGCTATAAATGGACATCAGTATGTTAGTTGACTGATGGTCACGTTTTACTAATCATGAATAAGAGTTATTAAGTCATTAACGTAAGTATATGTTGGAGACCATATACTGGATTGACCCACCATGAGAATACTACATGGTTCGTGTCATTAGTTATTCTCAGTAAAGAATGTATCTGTAATCCTTAGACTTGAGATTATCTCAGTTTCCTACATGAGAAATTTTATACTTTAATATAATCTAACATCGCCTTTAACCGGGCGGTCATAAAGATTATAATTAGGTATATAATGAATTATGTGGAGGAAAGAGTTTAATTAAGATGAGATTTGTTCCTCTCATAAATTGAGAGAGATATATTTAGGCCTCTTGATGATTTGATTGAAGAAATGCACGGCCATACTCGAGTGAATTAATAAGGAGTTATTAATCTCATTTCATATTCAATCAAATTCGGTGTCCAGAAATATTTATCGACCAACGTAAGGTTGACACATACCATGTCTTATGGACGATATAGATATCGTGTAACAAAGGGATACAACACATGAACATAAATTAGGTTTGATCGAATCATCCATACTTGCTTAATTTGGGTAATCATAATGTCTTGCTAGAGGTCGCTCATGATTTATAATCCGTTGTGATTATTTCCATAATTAAGTAAACCTACAGGGTCACACACAAAGAACAACTACTGAAACGCACACAGAAAAATCATAACTTATGTGATAAGTTGTATGAAGAGTTACATAGTCAAGTGACACATCCAATCCTACATCTTATATGATAAGATGTGTTGCATATATGGTTACATAGTTACCATACACATAGGATATGAACTTACGGACTATATAGGCACAAGAGACACCCCAATGAATAAAAGAAAAAGAAAAAGGCATATTATTCTCGTCCAACTTTTGTGAGACAAAAGGTGAGAAAAAAATCCGAAAATTATTCTCTTGTTATTTCTGTGAGAAAAATGAAGAACGAATACTAGCATATATCGTTCTTTATCCGTTCAAAGGGGTTATTCGTGTCGATACCGGTAGAGGACGAAGCGAAGTGCGGCGTCTTTGTGATTCGGGTTGAAACCGTGGTTTGTTTGGAGAATCGGTTTGCTTGGAGAATCAGTTCGTTTGGAGATCGCTTGGAGATCGGTTTGTGAGACCAGTTAGACGAAACATACAAATGATCGGTTTGAAAACCGGTTTGGAATCGGGCAAATAAAAGCGTCAACCAAATTCGCTTTCGATCATCACGAATTAAGCGTAATCCGAAGGTACAAAGTTATAAACTTTTCTTTGATTTAATTGTAATTCACGGATGCTTCTTTTGGGTTTCGAATTCGATTTTGTTTCATTTTTGTTTTTCCGCTGCGTTATGAACGGTAGAAACCCAACAGTGGCATCAGAGCCAAGTGAATTCCAACTAAATTAAGATGGATAAACCATTTTCGAAATATTTGTTTTGATTTTGAGGCGTTATTTTGCAATTGTTGAATTTTCGTGATGAACGGTTGCGATTTCATGAATGGATGCGACTTCATGAAAGGGTGCATGTGATGTATCTTGATCATGAACGGTTGCGATTTCATGAAAGGATGCGACTTCATGAAAGGGTGCATGTGATGTATCTTGATCATGAACGGTTGCGATTTCATGAAATGATGCGACTTCATGAAAGGGTGCATGTGATGTATCTTGATCATGAACGGTTGTGATCTCATGAAAGGATGCGACTTTATGAAAGGGTGCATGTGATATATCTTGATCATGAAAGGTTGCGACTTGATTGAAAGGATGCGACTTCATGAAAGGGTGCATGTGATGTATCTTGATCATGAAAGGTTGCGACTTGATTGAAAGGATGCGACTTCATGAAAGGGTGTGACTTGATTGAAATGGTGCATTGGGTATGTCATGAAGGGATGCATGTGATGTATCATAACTTTCGGATGGGTGTCTAAATTTTATGAAAAAATGCGAAACTACGTATATGACACTAAATAAATTTTGAAAAGGCGTATTCAACACATCAAGTTTATAAAGAAATTTTGAGTTTCGGCACTATATAAAATATAAATTTCTTCACGCATAGATTAATTGTAGACCCCGAATTTCATATTCGTAACGCCTTATACATATTTCGTAAAATGGTTTAAAGTACAAAATAATGCATATAACATGGCCTATTAGATATGTGATGAATGGTTGTGATTTGTGTGTGATGATGTGATATATGTAATATATGAATGTATGTAATAACGGGCATGGTTCCGTTCTTGGTTGACGTGATGTAATTTATTTTGATGGTTAATTGTGACGGGCATGGTTCCGTTCATTTTATATATAATATAACTACCACGATCATACGTATCATGGAGATGAAAGAGTCCACCGTCCACCTCATACACATCTTTGGATGCAACTCTTGGATCATATCCATTAATCGCATCTTTTCTATTAAAAATATTCAACACCTGAATACTCTATATGCAAGCCTTATAATTATAAATCAAAATTATAAATTGTATCTAAATAGTATATATCACATATATACCGACTCAATTTAACCGAAACACGCACGTTGCTCTGATACCACTGTTGGGTATCAGACGTGCATAACGCAGCGAAAAATATAAAATTTCGTCCAAAACCAATCCGAGGATCCGTGCGTATCGGTTAAATCAAAGAAATAAATCTTAAAGATACCTTTCGGATTACGCTTAATCCGTGATGCTCAAACCATGCATATTGTCCATGCGCCTCTAAACCGGTTACCATCCTAACCGATTTTACGTCCGTCTAGGCCGTCTAGGTCGGATCGTGCGGAAGTAATCTACCGCACACACAATCGGTCTTCACCAAAACTCTCAACAAACCGTTCCCATCTTCTTAGGCCGAATAGATCACAAGCGCCGAAAGTACGAACGTCTCTACCGGTGTCCACACGAACAAACTTCTTAAAACGGGAAGAAGAACAATATATATGCTAGTAACTTATTGTCCTCTTGCACAAGAAAACACCCTTTCTTCTTCTTATTTTATCTCACAAAAGATGTATATAATTCCTCTCATATAATCACACTCTTTCATTTTTGTCATACAAAAAGAAAGCACTCTTTCATAATTTTGTAATACAAATTAAAAAGTATATTTTCTCTCTTTTGTCTCACAAAAGAGAATGAGAAATAATTAGAGAGAATGATGTGTTATCTTATGAATTTGGAGACCTCTATGTCCTTATATAGAGGTGAAGAGTCATGTCTCTTCACACTAAAAGATGTGTATGACATCACTCATCATTATCCATATTCCATCATCTAGACTCTTCTAGATTACATGATCTTTTGTGCTCATAGTCTTTATATACATATATATCACATCTTATCACATAAGATGACAATATATTTTGTGACATTCTTATGCAAGTCATCATATAAGTCGCTAGGATTTTCTGCTCCTGTTTCAGTTTGTTCTTTGTGTGTGACCCTGCAGGTTCACTTAATGTTGGCAATAGACTTAACAATCTATAAATCATGAGCGGACTCCAGTAACCCATCATGACTACCCAATTTAAGTGAATATCGGTGATCCGATTTACTTAATCAACAATCACGTATTTAGTCCCTTTGTCACGCGATATCTATATCGATCATAAGGCATGTAATACATCATCCTTATATAAATCGATTAATATTTCTTGATCCCAAACTAAACTGAACATGAACAAATGACATTAATAACTCTTATTAATTCATTTGAATATGGCCATACATTTCTTCAGTTCAATTCGTCAAGAGGCCTTAAAGATATCTCTCTCATTTATGAGAGGAACAAATCCGGTCTTGATTGCACTCATCCCTCTACATGATTCATTGTATACCTAATCATAACCGTTATGACCACTCGGTTAAATGCAGTGTTAGATTATATTAAAGTATAAAATTACTCATGTTGGGAACCGAGACAATCTCAGGTCAAAGGACTATAAATACTTTATGTTACAAGAATCGCTAATGACGTAAAACATGTAGCATTCTTATGGAGGGTCAGTCGAGTATATGGTATCTAACATATACCTATGTTAATGACTTGATAACTATTTATCTATGATTAGTAAAACATAATCATCAGTCAACTAATATACTGGTGTACATTTATAGCTTGTATATAAATATATATATTTATATGTATCTGCAAGTATATTTGTCTCCACAAATATCCTATAAATGACCAGGGACAATTTTAGAATATCATTCATAACACTTTATAGTTTTACTATCAAAGTCACGCACTTTGATGACATAAAGCTGAATTGCATATTCATGGTCTATTTTAATTATATTAAAATAACCTATACGCACATATTATATGAAATATCTTAAAATAAATATTATGTTTGTTATTACAATCCATCTTCTAGGTCACAAACCCTTTGGCCTAGGGCATAACACCATCATACTTATCAACCCTTCGATCATGCAAAATTTAGGTATGCCAAAGCATAGTGAATTAGCATAATCTTAGGGTGATAAGAAGCGAGAAATGGTGATTCTCGATATTTCAACTGAACTATCAAGTCAAACTTGGGTTCGGGGCATATGATAGGTTGCATACGCCGAGCATATGAAGCTCATCCTATGGATTAATCAAGAGTTGTATGAGATACAATTGGAAACGTTTCTACCTAAATAATTAGGTTCTAGGCGATGAGCCAAAGCTCACTTGGAACTTGATGAAATATGGATCTTGACCCACTATGAAATTTAAAGTTAAAATTTCTGAATCAATACATTTGAGGGTTGTTGATTTGAATAAAATAGTGGGAGTTAAAATTATATTAAAATATCTCAAATCACATATTAATATAAACCTGCATTTAATTATGTGTAGAAAATGGCAACAAACAACACATGAACTTTAACATTGCGATCCGTCCTTGAGAAGGACAAGCTCAATGAAAAAACTTCCTCAACTCGCATCGAAATTTGAGAATTGTTCTCAAACAAGAAAAGAAGAACTATTTCCTTGAAAGGCCCATTCCTAAGACTTTTTTTTTGAAATGGACAAAAAAAAAAAATTAATTAAGTGAATGACCAAGTTTTAAAAATATTTGGAAAAGTAGCCATTTCGCCCAGCTACCGGGCGAAACAAAAGTAGTTTCGCCCGCAACGGGGCAAAACAGAGCCAATCACGATCTGCTTAATTAACCCTGTTTCGCCCAGTCGTTGGGCGAAACACGTTTTAGTATCGGTTTTCCTAAATAACCGTTACAAAATATGGACTTTAGTATCGGTTTTGTAAAATAACCGTTACAAAATAATGACATTTAATATCGGTTTTTACAAATAACCGTTACAGAATAAAGACGTTTAGTATTGGTGTTTACGAATAACTGTTACAGAAGTCGTCGAAACAAAGCTGTTTTTAGTACCGGTTTTCCTAAATAACCGTTACAAAATGTTGATTTTAGTATCGGTTTTGTAAAATAACCGTTACAGTCTAATGACATTTAGTATCGGTTTTTATAGATAACCGTTACAGACTGAAGACTTTTAGTATCGGTTTTTTACAAATAACCGTTACAGAAGTCGGCGAAACAGAGCTGTTTTCAGTATCGGTTCTTATTAATAACCGTTACAGAATATAGATTTTAGTAACGGTTTTTTAAAATAACCGTTACAGAATAAAGACTTTTAGTATCGGTTTTTACAAATAACCGTTACAGAATAAAGACCTTTAATATCGGTTTTTAAAAATAACCGTTACAGAATAAAGACCTTTAGTATCGGTTTTTACAAATAACCGTTACAGAATAAGACCTTTAGTATCGGTTTTTACAAATAACCGTTACAGAAGGTTCTTTCGCCAACAGCTCTGTTTCGCCAATTCGCTGGGCGAAACAGCTCTGTTTCGCCAGTTCGCTGGGCGAAACAGCTGAGGGAAAAAATTAAAAACAGATTTTTTAGCTTTTTTACATGGAAAAAATAAATAAAATAAATCTGTATAAAAGATCTTTATTTAGTGGGTAACATTGATTTTTATTTAGTGGGTAACATTGATTTAACATGCTAGAATATAGGAGGAATCTCAGGATTTTTAGGTGTTTAGGGTTCAGATATAGAGTACTAGAGAATATTTATTTTTTCATATTGAAATGACAATTTAGCTTTTTATTTAGTGGGTAACATTGATTTAACATGCTAGAATATAGGAGGAATCTCAGGATTTTTAGGTGTTTAGGGTTCAGATATAGGGTACTAGAGAATATTTACTTTTTCATATTGAAATGACAATTTAGCTTTTTATTTAGTGGGTAACATTGATTTAACATGCTAGAATATAGGAGGAATCTCAGGATTTTTAGGTATATGATTTAGATTTCTATTTAAAGAGTCCTCTTATTCATCAAAAAATTAAATCTCATAAGTCTCTCTTGCAAACTTCTTCTCTTTATATCTTTCTCCTTATCAAGAAAATGCCACAAAATTCCGAAATATTTCTATATTACAATGGTCAAATTGTTGAAGATTCGAGCGGATACAATTACTCTCCACAAGAAGGTGTTTTTCTCCCGCGTAGTAGAAATAGAAATTATTATAGATTGTGTTTAGAAATTCATGCTACCACCGGTTGGCCTAATAGTGACGATCTTAAAATTAGTGGTAGGTTTCCTTACCGTATGAATGATTGTTTGTATTTTAAGATAGTCAAAATTTCGAATGATTCACGGTTAGCTAGTTTTGCTCAGTACATCAAATATGGTGAACACGGTTGGCCCGAATTAGAAATATACGTTGAACGCATCCAAAGTAGAGAATCCTATGTAGGAACTAGTAGTAGATCAAATGTACCTTTTAATGATGACGAGCTTGAGAGGTTAGAACTCGTAATAAATCGTGATGAAGATGAAGTGCCCGAAATGGAAGAAGGCGACCAAGATGAGTTTGAAAATGTTGAAGAGGACGAATATGATGAAGATGAAGTGCCGAAATGGAAGAAGGCGACGAACCGTAAATAGATGTTATGAACAATTATACGGAAGTGGGTGAGATGGTTAGTGTAGGAACTTTCGGTAATCCTCCCGGCGAAAGAGTTTGAAGATACTACTATGTGGGAAGAAGCGAAAATCGATATCTTGTATGGTAAGAGCATGCATGTGAGTAGCGATAATAGTTTGTATGAGGGACGGACGTTCGACACGAAAGCGAGCTACAATCGGCCGTAAAATTATACGGCGTCATGCATCACCGAGAATTTGTAGTCTCCAAATCGAACAAAACGCTCTACACCGTAGTCCGCAAGCTACAAGATGACCGCGCCGGGCCGTGATTGGAGGTCGTATGCATGCAAAAATAAACAACATGAGTTTGAGATTAAAAAATTGACCCAACCACACGTATGTGTTAATCAACAACCTAACAACGACCACAAACAATTAACAAGTGCATTTATTGCGGGGCTAATTCTAGATGTCGTTAGAGCAGATTTAGCAATTAAACCAAGAACCCTAGTGGAAACCGTCAAATTAAAATTTGAATATACCATATCATATTGGAAGGCTTGGCACGCCAAGCAACACGCGCTTAGATTCTTGTTTGGCGATTGGAAGGGGGCATATAATTTGCTTCCCGAATTGATGGCAAGCAATATATTCAAGCAAATCCTACTACCGAATATGCATTTTGGAGAGGTCCCAAAAATCGTCTTTGGTGAGGAGGAGTTCGAAGGTCTTTTTGGGCATTTGGTCCATCAATTAAAGGATTTGAGTTTTGCAAGCCTGTCATAACAGTAGATGGAACATTTCTAACCGGAAAATATCAAGGATGCTTATTGATGGCAGTCGCTAGCGATGCAAATGGTCAATTATTTCCCTTAGCTTTTGCTTTAGTTGATAAGGAGAGGGTAGAAACGTGGGGTTGGTTTTTTGGGTGTTTGGGTACTTTGATCGGCCATCGCAAAGGTTTATGTGTGATTTCGGATAGGCATGCCGGAATAATTCGTGCAATGAATGATGACAAATTGAAATGGAAGGAACCTAACAGCTATCATCGTTATTGCATGCGGCATTTAGAAGCAAATTTCGAGCGCCGTATCGGACAAAACATTGGTTAAATTGATTGTACCACTAGTTAAGGCGCCCACCAAATTTAAATTTAAGAAGCTATATAAAATATTAAAGGATAAAAATAATGAGGCGTGGGAATGGTTAAATAAAAAAGATAAATCAAAATGGGCGTTCGCGTATGATACAGAAGGTCGCCGGTGGGGTATTCCTACTAGTAATCATGCAGAAGTGATGAATTATGTTTTCAAGGGTATGAGGAAGCTTCCCGTTACGGCTATTGTGATGGAGACATTCTACAAAGCTGAATAGTTATTTTGTCAACAAGCGCGAGATAGCTTCAAATGCGGAAATGAATAATATAATGTGGGGAAAGGATGTGATGGAAAAAATGGAGAATAAAACAGTTAAGGCGCATGCGCATCGAGTCACTACCTTCAATGTCGAAAACGGTGTTTATGAGGTGATAACAGGATCTAGTGGTTCCAAGGCAGGGGGAAAAAGCTTCCATGTGAATTTCAATGAAGGCAAATGCAGTTGTCAGAAACCGATGCTATATCACTATCCTTGTTCGCATCTGGTAGCAGTTTGCATACGCAGAGGTGTTAGTCCCGAGTATTTTATACATCAACATTTTTTTTTGTATCACCTTAAACATACATATGAAGGAAGTTTTTATCCGATAAAGGATAGAGAACAGTGGGTTGAACGTGAAAAAGTTTTTATTGGTACGTTGGTTCCTCCTGAGAAACTTATGAGAAAAAATGTCCGTGGAACCAACAAGCGTGGAAGAAGACAGGAGAAACGCTTTCATAATAGTATGGACGTCATGGACAACGCAGATCGTAGAAAACATTGCAGTATTTGCGGAGTAGCAGGGCACACGAAAACAAAATGTCCGAGAAGGTTGTAGTGTTTTATGTATGGTAGTTTATGTTTATTTATTGTGGGTTGTAATGTTTTATGAATTGTATTCTATGTTTTATGTACTGTATTTTATGTTTATGTATTTTAATTTGTAATATTTTATAGATTGTATTCTATGTTTATGTATTTTGATTTGTAAATTAAAGACACATAGTGAGCTCTCTAAAATAGTTTAAATATCAATCTAAATTAACAAAACATAGTCCAAAATCAATGTTACCCACTAAATAAAGATCTTTTATACGGATTTATTTTATTTATTTTTTCCATGTAAAAAAGCTAAAAAACTGTTTTTAATTTTTTCCTCATTTGTTTCGCCCAGCCGAACCGGCGAAACAGAGCTGTTTCGCCCAACAACCCGGCGAAAGAACCTTCTGTAACGGTTATTTGTAAAAACCGATACTAAATGTCTTCTTCTGTAACGGTTATTTTTAAAAACCGATATTAAAGGTCTTTATTCTGTAACGGTTATTTATAAAAACCGATACTAAAAGTCTTTATTCTGTAACGGTTATTTTAAAAAACCGTTACTAAAATCTATATTTCGTAACGGTTATTAATAAGAACCGATACCGAAAACAAATTCTGTTTCGCCAACTTCGTAATGAGTTATTTGTAAAAAACCGATACTAAAAGTCTTCGGTCGTAACGGTTATCTGTAAAAACCGATACTAAATGTCATTAGACTGTAACGGTTATTTTATAAAACCGATACTAAAATCAACATTTTGTAACGGTTATTTAGGAAAACCGGTACTAAAAACAGCTTTGTTTCGCCGACTTCTGTAACAGTTATTCGTAAACACCGATACTAAACGTCTTTATTCTGTAACGGTTATTTGTAAAAACCGATACTAAATGTCATTATTTTGTAACGGTTATTTTACAAAACCGATACTAAAGTCCATATTTTGTAACTGTTATTTAGGAAAACCGATACTAAAACGTGTTTCGCCCAACGACTGGGCGAAACAGGGTTAATTAAGCAGATCGTGATTGGCTGGTTTCGCCCGTTCTTTGGGCGAAACTACTTTTGTTTCGCCCGATAGCTGGGCGAAATGGCTACTTTTGCAAATATTTTTAAAACTTGGTCATTCACTTAATTAATTTTTTTTTTTTGTCCATTTCAAAAAAAAAGTCCATTCCTAACCAGCCCACTAATGATGCTGATCAAGAAGTGATAGACACTTCTGCTAAGCATACAAGCGACTCTAATGATGTGACATGTCTCATGTTAGCCACCATGGATGCCGATCTTCAAAACCAGTTTGTAAATTTAGAGGCATTTCCAATGTTGGCACAGCTCAAGGAAATGTTCCAAGAGCAAGCTAGAAATGAGAGGTATAATGCACATTGTGCATTAGCAAGTTGTAAGATGGTTCCCAACTCCTCGGTGAGTGATCATATTCTGAAAATGAAGGGATACCTTGATCAACTTGAGAAACTAGGGGCAAAGGTTGGCAATGAGATGTCTACCGATTTGATCCTTAGGTCTCTTCCTCCGAATTTCAAGCCATTTATAATGAACTATAATATGCATAACATGGACAAGAGTCTCACGGAGTTGCACGGCATGTTGAAGAACTTCGAGGGGACTATGAAGATAAATGTTGTCAACGATGTTCTCTTGGTTCAGAAAGGCAAGAGTCAGAAGAGAAAAATTAAGGGCAAAGTCAAGGCAAAAGGTAAGGGCAAGGTGTTGTCTGAACCTAAGAGCAAGAAACCCAAGGAGGGTATTTGTTTCTTCTGCAACAAATCAGGTCATTGGAAAAGAAATTGTCAGGCCTACTTGGAGGATCTAAAGAAGAAGAAGAAGAGTAGTGAGACAACTACTTCAGGTATTAGATACCGGATGTGGTACTCACATTTGTAATAATGTGCAGGGGCTGGAAAGGAATAGAAGATTAGCGAAAGGTGAAGCTGACCTCGGGTGGGAAATGGAGCAAGAGTTGCTGCATTAGCCATGAGCATTTATTTATTATCTTTACCTTCTGGACTTGTAATAAATTTAAATAATTGCTACTATTACCTGCTGTGAACAGGAATATTGTATCTGTGTCGAGATTGGTTTTGGATGGTTTTAAGTTTGTTATTGAGAATAATAACTTTACCATAAGTAAAGAAAATATTTTCTATGCAAATGGTCAAATAGAAAATGGTCTTTATGGTTTAAATCTTGATCATGAACATTACAAGTCTATCTATAGCATTAATACAAAGAGATTTAAATCTAATTATTTGAATTCGACATATTTCTGGCATTGTCGTTTAGGAAACATAAATAAGAAACGCATTTCTAAACTCCACCAATATGGACTTTTAGACTCATTTGATTTAGAATCATTTGAGACGTGCGCATCTTGTTTATTAGGTAAGATGACAAATGCTCCTTTCACAAAGAGAGGTGAGAGGGCAAGTGAGTTATTGGATCTCATACATACAAATGTATGCGGACCAATGAGCACACCAGCTAGAGATGGTTTTCGATACTTCATTACTTTTACTGATGACTTAAGTAGATATGGATATGTTTACTTAATGAAACATAAATCCGAATCTTTTGAATTGTTCAAAATTTTCAAGAGTGAAGTAGAAAACCAGCTAGGTAAGAAAATAAAAGCACTTCGATCAGATTGAGGTGGCGAATATTTAAGCCTAGAGTTTGACGATCATCTTAAAGATTGTGGAATAGTTTCACAACTTCTCCTGGAACACCTCAATGGAATGGTATCTCAAAAACGAGAAACCGAACTTTATTAGATATGATTCGGTCTATGATGAGTAAAACAGATCTTCCGTTATCCTTTTGGGGTTATGCCATTGAGACTGCCACGCTCATACTAATTTTCGATAATAATTTTCTAAAATTATAAATTTGAAATGTGCAAATGAGTGTACTCATTTTTCTCTATCTAAATAGATCCGTCATCATATATTTTTGAATAAGATTTTATTTTTCTTTTATTATTGTATTTTTAATTGAACATTTATTTTTTTTGTATTTTTAGTCTTATTTAATTATAAAGTTAGAGATTATTAAATAAATTAAAAGAATATAATTAAAATAAAGATATTATAATAATTAACAATTATTTGTATTTTTTAAATCAACTTTTTATTCTATGAAATTTACGAAACAATGATGAATAAAATAAAAGAATCACTCTTTCATCTATTGCCAAAAGCCGAATGGCCTAAGAAAACGAAACGAGAATTCTTAATTTAGATAATTTAATCGGAACAATTAATAATTATCTAGCAGCCCAAATAATTATTTAGCAGGCCAGTCGCATGTCCCTTTCTCTCACTAAAGAGATCTCTTCTTCATCTCCCAATGAAGTATATTACCATGTTTCTATATTTTTACCCTAAGAAACATGTAAGTTGATAATTTGAGGAATAATAATATAATATCAAAATTATTAGTCAAGTGATCATAATTGTGTTCACATTCTCAACATTATTCTGATCATACATGTTTATAATATGCATTCAGTCAACATGACAATTATATCCGTCTCGTTAAATGTATGCGCCAACAAACATTATTTGGGATCATGTGCCGTATATAAAAGTAAGGCGGTTTATATAATATGAAAAGGTAAGATGATTTCGATATCAACGATTATATTGTGTATTATATTGTTTCAGTGTTAATATATCATTTTTCATATAAATATAAAATTTTTAGTCTCAATATACCATCTTTATTACCAATATATGGTGTTTTCAATGGCAATATATATTTTCAATGTCAATATAGCATTTCTAATATTATTTTACAGTCGGCGGTATCAATATATTAATTTCAGTGTTAAATAATATTTTTTATACCAATATATCAAGTTTATAGTGTTATCATATTGTTTATAATATCAATATATCATTTCAATGTTATAATTTTATTTTGAGAAAAATCTATTTTTGGTTCTTGAACTATTCAATTAGTTCTTTTTAAGCCTCTCAATTTATTATTGGTTCTCTTTTGCCCCCTCAAGTATTGAATTAGTCCATTTTTTACCCTTTCATCCGTTAAATGTTTATGTGTCCATTAATTTGGCACTTAAATAATGATTTGCCATGTAATTATAATGTGATAATTGTGACATGGCAATTATTTTATAAAAAATAAAAAAATTTAATCCCCCCATTTATTTCTCTCATATTCTTTCTATTTTGAAACTTTTCTAAAAGTTTGCACCTTAAATTTGATTCGATACAAGTTTTCTTCATTAATTAAAAAAACTTTTCGAAAAATATAAGATAGAAAAATATGAGTGAAAAGAGGAGATTAAGATTTTTTTTATTTTTTTAAATAATTACTATGTCACAATTGTCACGTTATAGTTACATGCCACATCATTGCCCATGTGTCATATTAACAGATAAGTAAGCATTTAACGAATGAAACGATAAAAAAAAGGTCAATTCAATAGTTGAGGGTAAAAAAGGAACGAATAAAAAGTTAAGGGGCCAAAACAGACTAATTGAATAGTTGATGGGCAAAAAATAGACCTTTCTCTTTTATTTTTTAGTAAAAATATATTATTTTAGTGTGTGAATATACCGTTTTAATATCATTGTTAATATCAATATATTGTTTATAGTGTTAATATATCTAGTTTTTTGACAATTCAGGGAAAAAAAACTTTGAGTATTCAATGTCATTATATCCATTTTCAATATAAATATATCATTTTTCGTTTCAAGTTATCATTTTAAGTATTAATATATTATTTTAGTGGCAATGTAACTCTTTCTAGTATTAGTGTATCATTTTTAATGATAATATACTATTTTTGTGCGAATATAAAGTTTTCGGAGTCCATATTCCTTTCTTTTAATGTCATTATATCATATTTTTCAGTATCAACTAACTTTTTAATGTAATATAAATTCCGTGGTCAACATACTTTTTAGTGTTATAATATCATTTTCATGTGATTTTAAATAGAAACAAAGAAAATAACCTGGAAAAATTGGAAAATAAAACTAATTACCAAGCATGTTTCATTTTTTTTTTTTTTTTAAATCAGGAAACTGGAACCGACAACAATGTTAAACTAGTCCTAAGAGTTCATAATGTAGTCCTTTAAAAGTTGATTAAATTTTTTTCGTTCTGTCTACGAAGATTTAATTTAAAAGCTGCTAGGGTTTTTTCCTGAACTTTTTTAAAAATTTTTACATTTTAGAGGATTGTGTATATTGCTGACATTTATTATACATTGATAAAGAGAGGCGCATATAAATATATTTATACACATGTCATTGGTACTTGCTATAATCTAACTAGTTTGTAAGATCCAATATTTTATTCAAAATCTGATTTTACCCATTACAAAATCTTGACATGATATTCTATTTTTTTTTTTTTTGTTAGAAAATTTGGAAAGGGCTTTGATATTCTATTTTCTTTTTGAACATGTGGTTAGCTAGAATTTTTTTTATTACTCATAGACGTAATATTCTATTTAATTCATCATTTCATTTTCCATATCAATTTTTATTTCATATTCTATACTGGCGACGTGGCAACTGTCATGTTCAGAGAAAAGTTATATTACTGAATAACTTTTAATAAAATTTTAACATATTAGAGAGCATTATGTATCCTTTACCTCTCAAATGATACATAGTGCTCTATAATATGTTCAATTTTATGAAAGAGCATTATCTATCATTTGAGAGGTAAATGATACATAATTCTCATTATTTTTGTCATACATTTGATACAGAGAGACTCGTATAAATATATTTATACACGTGATTCATACTTGATATGATCTAACATTTTTTTAAAAGCTCCAATCTATTATGCAAAATCTTGATCTAATTAGTATGATTTAAATTTAACCATTACAACAAAAAAAATTAACATTATATTCTTTTTTTATTTTCTTTGTCAAATGAGGTATGTAGCTAGAAAGTTTTTTTGATTACTGATCACATATTATTCTATTTAAATAATCATTTCATTTTTCATGTCAATTTTTATTTCATATATATGGTAGACTGCTGACGTGGCTACTGTCATGTTCAGCAATATTTTATGATATCTTATGATGTATCAAATGATCTGACAATAATTCAATTATTAATGGAACTGCATTTGCTTCAGATGAGAAACTCATTTTTTCCATATGTGCGAACTACAACGACTCTTAATTTGAATTATATTTTTTTTTTCTCGAGATGTTATAGGTAGCCCCTAAGTTCATCATCTTACTTAAGTATTTTTATTCATTTTTTTAGTCAGAAGTGATAATTGAAATGAGTAATAATTATAAATTAAGTGATAACTAATTTTAATTATATGCGATCATTTTAAATATTACTAGACTCGGCAAGCGCGATGCATGTGACACGTGTGTCTTGCAAACAAATTAAATTAAATTGATTTGATATCATTAGCAAATTTGCAACTGATATATTTTGAATATGTTATGCATTGTTTGGAACGGATTATATTTGTTGTTCTCAGTTTGATGATGTTTAAAAGTTAATACTATTTCGTAATTACTAATCTTGATTGAGTTTCATGTTTAAGATCAAGAGTTTTATCAATTTCGAGTTAACGTGCAAAAGTTTTATCTCAATCAGATTTGAAATTTGGAGCTCTTCGTGTTCTTCTATTATGTAGTACAGTTTTGAGTTATATTAATTTATACAAAAGATAGTCTATTTTTGATAATTTTTCAAGATAATTTTCTTTCCAATTATATTTACATTTTTTTTTGCAGTTCAAACATAATACATAGCTTTTTTTTTTGTAAATTTCCCAATATTTTTGTTGGATTATGATTATATTACAATTTTGCTCCAAATTATATTTAAAAAATATTGCAAATAATTTATTTTCATATTTTTATATTTTTTGTAAAAAATATATTTTTTTAAATATAAGTTGGATGTGAGAATAATAAAAACACTAAAAAAGAAAAAAACTATATTAAAATGAGAAGGGTAAAATTGTTATTTAAAAAAATATAACTAAATGAGAGGGGGTTTTTGATAATTTTCAAAACAATTAGGGGGTTTTTGAAGAAGGCAAAAAAGATAGGTGGTTTTTGAAGGAATCTAAAAAGATTGGGGGTTTTTGATAATATTGAGAAAAGTTAGGGGATTTTTGAAAAATTTCCCTAAAATATAATTTTTTTGTTGTTGTTTAAAAGTAAAAAAACCAAGGTTGCAAATAGCGGTTAGTTGTTTGCAGCGTTGAGGTCATTTTTGTAGCGTATAACTCATAGCGAATGCTACAACGTACGATATAGCGGATGTTATAGTATATAGCGGATGATATCTTTAAGTATCATCCAGAAGAAATACATTCTCTTGTAAAAGAAAAATAATAATTTGGCTTTTTTTTATTCAAAAAATATCGTAATTGTATTATTTCTTCATTAAATAAGTCTTAAATTCAAATATCTTATTTTTATAGCCCAAAAGATGCTATTTATAGTTAAAAAAGATATAGCCTAAAAAAAAATCACAACACGTAGCGTTTTGTCATTGACTCGTAGCGTTTCATGTTGTAGCGAAGCTATAGCGCGCTATTTGCAACTATGAAAAAAATAGAAAAATATTGTCAAATTAGATAATCAACACACCAACTTGAGGGTTATTACAGGTTATCACGTGCAACGCACGTGCTTGAACTATACCCAATACAAAAACCTTTCTTTCTGAAATTAGAACGAAGAATGTACTACTTATCAGCATATAGAGCATACCAGTACAATTCAATATATAAAATTCCAGTACAGTACAGTACAACAAAACTCTAATTTGATATATAAGAAAGAGACTCAGACCTGATTTTATAATTAAGTAAAAAGGAACAACAGTCAAGTAAAATTCAAGTATGATTTGAGTAAAATCGAGCATATATACCTTGTCTAGGGTTTATGACCGTCTCATAGTCTTGTCGTCTTGTACAGAACTCGTGCTCGCGGTTGATTTACAGTCTCCAGTTTACGATGCAATGAAGGAGTTGATTAATTTATTAGTTATTATATTCTTCACTTAGAAAATTTCCAGCTACCGTTAGAACACACAGAACATGTTAGGAAATCAAGGTGCTGATTAATTGTAATTCTGCGCAATTGGATAATTGAAAAATTGTGGAATTTGATTTTACCTCTCGAAAAGAAGTCATTTGTTGCTCTTTCCATGATTTTGCCAAAAAGAGCGTGTAGATCAAAGCTCCCGCCAAGAATTCTTCTCCATTCATTGTATAAGCACTGTAAAAGAAGAAAAATTTAAAGAACTTTGTAACGAAGATTATACCAGCTGAAAGTTTCAGACTTTGAGCACATGCAGTTTGATAAATATTCAATCAATTGATTATGCATTTTGTTTGATTAAATGCTTATTTGAGGTTAATTCGAGCTTAATTGTAAAAGTTGGTACTAATTTCTTTTAATCCGTACCGTTTGTGTTTGCCTGATAATCGCAGCCCCCTCGCCTGATCCGTGCGATACAAGGCTCGCTGTAACTGAGCGAGGTTGGACCTGGCCACGCACGACAACTAGCTGGTCTTTCTCCCCAGTTCCTCGATTGGAGCCCTCATCTCCATTTTCGACAATGCAACAAGCTGGTCTTTCTCCCCAGTTCCTCCATTGGAGCCCTCATCTCCATTTTTGACAACGAAGATCCCATACAGAAGCCGAAGGGGCGAGGCGGATTTTGCGGAGTGCGTGCGAAGCAGAGAGGTAGTTCGTCCATGAGCAGGAGCCGCGCCTCGATGCTGTGTCTATTCGTTGGTGGGCTTACTGGCGGCGGCGCTTACCGGCAGCGGAGACCGAACACGCGGGGGAGAGCTGCCAGAATCGACGATCAAGGAAACGATGGAACACTATTCTGGAGGAGCGCTTCAATGGAGTTTTAGCGTGAAACAGGGAGAAAACTCTGCAGGATGGACCATATGCACCGGTTCATTTTAACTCTTAATGCACAAACCTCTCGGGATTGGTCGAGCACTATGGCCCTGGAAAAATGATGCGAGTCGGATGTCTGACAGAAAATATCCATGAAAATAACTGATCCTGACAAAATTGCCGACAAAGATTTACGCGAACTGACAAATTTTCACAAAAACGATTGATGTGAGCTTCAGAAGAATTAAATTATATGATAGAATGATAAATGGTATTAGTATTCACAAATAGATCCCCCGGAGCTGTATACCTCTGACGATCATGATGTATATATGAGCTAGTATTGACAGAATTCCGATCCGTTGGTGCAGACAATCATTTCGCACGGTTCGAACACATACCGCCCTATGGTTCCGGAGAAAAGATTAGCGGTAGATTTTAATATTTTTTATTTTGAATTTTAATACTTTTAAGTTAAATTTCATACCTATTTTTTGTTTAAGTCACAAACCACCATGGAGGGAGCTCGCATAGGGTTCAGAATGCTCAGAGAATTTCATGCAAGCATGAGAGCAGAGGTCAAGGACGGCATCAAAAAGTGATTAGGATGTCAAAAGCTCATTTGTACTTAACTTAATGAGTATCCTGACGATACTGAGTGGGGGGTGCTCAACGAACCGACATCAGAAGAGGGAGGAGAGGGACAAGGAGAAGATGTTAGTTAGCTCACTCAGATGCAGACTTGGAAATAAACGCAGAATAAAGGAAGAGGATGCGGCCGTGGTGCACATGGCGAAGGTGTTTAGGATTTATGTTTGGGGATTTCGACTATATTACGATTTATGTGTTTTGGGTTTATGTGTTTGTGGTTTAGGTTTTATATTTGGGAATTTTGACTATGTTGTGGTTTGGTTATTTATTAGGACTATGTTTGATTTTTTTACGGTTTATGGTTTATTTGGACTATGTTGTGGTTTGTTTATTTATTTGGACTATGTTTGATTTTTTTTAGGATTTATGGTTTATTTAGATTGTTTTAACTTAAGCATTACAACTATTCAACAATGAATAAAATAACAAATTACAAGTTCTTATATATTACAAACTATAAGTTTTTAAATAAAATAAAACAAAATATAGTCCATTCTAACGGTCTCCACCCGTTTGCGTGCACTTTCGTTTGGTGTGACCTGGTAATTTGCAGACACATCAATTCATTACACGCTTCTCTTTGTTCATGGTATTCATACTGTTATGGATTCGCACCTCGTGTCTTCTTCGATGTTTCATCCTTCTGTTAGCATTTTTCCTTATAAGTTTATCAACATGAAACAAATTGAAATTACAAACTTCTCTGCGTGGCCTCAATTGGAATTTTTTTGAATAGTAGCACTATTTTGAAGAATAATTAATCAGATAGCATGATTTTCAAAATATTTGGGTAGGTAGCACTTCCACCAGACCTAGTTCCGCCAGAGGGTCTGGCGGAACTAGGAATTTTTTTTTTGTTGCTAATCTCGGCCATTTGGCATCCTTAAACAGCCTAGACGGTAAAATTGGCCCAAAAATGACGAAAATATAGGTTCCGCCAGACCCTCTGGCGGAACTAGCTAGTTCCGCCAGTGGGTCTGGCGGAACTACACATTTTCCCAACTTACAATATGACCCAAAAAGTCCAAAAAAATGGCCTAGTCCCGCCAGTGGGTCTGGCGGAACTAGACTATTTTCCCAACTTACAATCTGACTCAAAAAAATTTCAAAATTTAGGGTTTAGTAACGGTTTTTAATAAAAAACCGATACTAAATATTAGTACTGTATCGGTTTTTTTGGGAAATTTTTTTTTTTAATTTAGTAACGGTTTTTGTAAAATAACCGTTACTAAATCTGACACTTAGTAACGGTTCTTCCCTAAAAACCGTTACTAAATAAAATTAGTAACGGTTCTTCCATAAAAACCGTTACTAAGTGGAAATTTAGTAGCGGTTTTTATGGAAGAACCGTTACTAACTGCTTATTTAGTAACGGTTTTTAGGAAAGAACCGTTACTAAGTTCAGATTTAGTAACGGTTATTTTATAACAACCGTTACTAAATGAAAAAAAAAATTCTCGAAAAAACCGATACAATACTAATATTTAGTATCGGTTTTTTATTAAAAACCATTACTAAACCCTAAATTTTGAAATTTTTTTGGGTCAGATTGTAAGTTGGGAAAATTGTCTAGTTCCGCCAGACCCACTGGCGGAATTAGACCATTTTTTTGGACTTTTTGGGTCAGATTGTAAGTTGGGAAAATGTGTAGTTCCACCAGACCCACTGGCGGAACTAGCTAGTTCCGCCAGAGGGTCTGGCGGAACCTATATTTTCGTCATTTTTGGGCCAATTTCACCGTCTAAATTGGGCCAAAAATAAATTTTATCTAGTTCCGCCAGACCCGGTGGCGGAACTAGCATTTTTCATTAATTAAGGTTGTTTAAGGGTGCCAAATGGCCGAGATTAGCAAAAAAAAAAACTCCCTAGTTCCGCCAGACCCTCTGGCGGAACTACTTCAGTTCCGCCAGAAGGTTTGGCGGAAGTGCTACCTACCCAAATATTTTGAAAATCATGCTATTTGATTAATTATTCTTCAAAATAGTGCTACTATTCAAAAAAATTCCCTCAATTGTGATCTTTCCTTTATAGGATACAAATTTTTTCGTACGTACATTTCAAATTATCCAAGGAATAACACGGATGAGTAAAAATATTCGCTAGATATAACTTTGCTTATACAAACTGCTATATATCATAGTTTTCTGGCACTTGCATTTACCTTCATTGATATCCAATCGCCATTTCTTTCTCAGACTTCTGATACCACTCGTCGAACACCGAGCTTGCATAAGCAACTGATAAATACCTTGGTTTAAATTGTAGCAAGTGACTTCATGCCTAGCAGTTTTAATGCGTCTATGTACCATTTTTAGCATCACTATCTCCGTACAATTCTTTTCCCTCATATCAGCAGCCGCTCGATATCTCACGTTATAACAACTTAGCTTATAAATTGTCGCCTCCACAATTGCCGTAATAGATAGTTTTCTTATATCGTTGAAAATAAAATTCATCATTTCGGCATTATTGCTAGTTGGTATGCCCCACCGACATCCTTCCATAGCATACAATAGCGCCCAATTTGATTTATTTATGTTCAGTAATCAATTGGTCACTGAATTATTTTTTTTCCCATATCTTATTAAATTTATATTTGTTGTGTGCACATGCTAATCCTCGAATCTTTGGAACATATGGTGTTATGCCCTAGGCCAAAGTGTTTGTGACCTAGATGATGGATTGTAATAACAAACATAATATTTATTCTAAGATATTTCATATAATATATGCGTATAGGTTATTTTAATATAATTAAAATAGACCATGACTATGCAATTCAGCTTTATGTCATCAAAGTGCGTGACTTTGATAGTAAAACTATAAAGTGTTATGAATGCTATTCTAAATCGTCCATGGTCATTTATAGGATATTTGTGGAGACAAATATACTTGCGGATACTATATATATATATATATATATATATATATATATATATATATATATATATATATATATATATATATATATATATATATATATATATATATATATATATATATATATATATATATATATGTACACCAAGTATATTATTTGACTGATGATTATGTTTTACCGATCATGGATAAATAGTTATCAAGTCAAGAACATATGTATATGTTAGAGACCATATACTTGGATCGACCCACCATAAGAATGCTACATGTTTTACGTCATTAGCGATTCTTATAACATATAATCAAGCTAGATGAATGAGATCAGAAAAATAAAATGCAAGATAATTTATTTCGAAGATTTTATTTTCGAAAATTTTAGTTGAAACTACATAAGATTAAATTATAGATGGTTAACTTTGAAAAAGATAAAAAAAAATTATTATATTTAATATTATATACATGGGAAAAATATGTATACTACATAGGAAAATGTAACATTACTCATTTTTTTCATAAATTTATCTCCGCTATTATCTTATTTTTTTTTAGATGTTAAAATGGTATGGATTACACACATGTTATTATGAAATCCGTAGTACATTAAATAATATAATATAGTTTTCAATATTCTGAATTTTTTTTTTAGATGATAGTTCTCACTTAAGGGAGATATAATACTAAATATTAATGTAACTAGTCATGTGATATTATGATAATAATTAAAATTAAAAGCTAAAATTTGATAAATTTTTTGATTCGACGGGTGAGAAAAAATTGATAATAGTTCTCTTGAAAATTTTCAAAGAATGGTAAAAGAATATAATAAGAGTAAATGAGCTTATCATTTCATTACATGTTCTTTTATATAGTCTATATTTACATATTTTATCAAGAAAAAATGAAATTGGAATCATAATAATATGTCTTTATGTGATACTGTGCATATAATTAAAATGAAAAGCTAAAATTTAAAAAAAACTGCCTAGATAAAATTGACAATAATTTTTTTGAGAATGCTTAAAATGAAATGAAAAATAAGGTATATGTTAATGAGCATATTATTTTTGTACATATTCTTTTATATAGTCTATATTGACATACTTTAGCAAAAAAAAAAAAATGGAACCATAACAATATGGAACTCAAAATAAAGAGAAAATTCTAACAAATTTATATTTGATGATTGTAACATTACAAATAAAATATTTCATTAAGAATTATAATTTTTTAAAGAAGAAAAAAATTAATTATATTTTAATGAGTGAACTCTTCATTAACTATTGATATTAATTGTTGAACATAACTTTGCATCATGATTCATTGAAACAACTCGATTAAGATTTTATGGTCACAAACAAACTCACAACGGTTCTCACTAAATCGGGTATGAAACACAAAACACCAATTCAACCAATCATATGCTTATGTTTTAATAACTACATAAATTTTGTCATAAAATATCAATAAATTTGAGGAAATGAATGACTGAGATTTGACAAAAAAATTGATCGAACGATGGTGATAAAAGTGATGATGTGGTCTCTTGAGGATGCTCGAAAGTAGATGAAAAATAAGGGGTTGGGATTAATTAGTTGAATGAATAACATAGAAGACAAAAAGTTTGTTTAAAAAAAAGTATCTTCATTCAAATTTTTACTAGCAACAAATCTACTCTTCATTCGATAAAAACACATTTGTTGCAAACGAATAAATAAATCTATTAAAATATTTATTACAATATATTACTTTTCTTATATGTGATGAACTCAATTAACTCATTTATTCGTTTAAAAATATATTACAAAAGTTTAATACATATGGGTTGAGAGATTTTAGATTGCGTTTGCCGGGACTTCAACCCATGACATCTCTATTCATATACAATAATTTATACATGAAGAGAAAATTAAAAATAATTTATGTATGATGGTTTACAGAGAAAAATGTATATGTAAATAATAATATTATTATTCTTATTATTTAAAAAAATGTTAAGAAAAAAAATGTGAAGAGACTTATTTTAATAGTTCATAACAAACATAGTTCTTCATTTATGTAGAAACTAGTATTTCTTTAAATTCTTTCATTCTTCTCAATAAACTAGTTGTTTGTATTTAAATCTGGTATGATTCCGTTTCCATTTTATTGTTCCGTTCAAACAAAGGATTTGGTCCGTTCGAACGGAACTCGCACGAGTTGTCAAATTTGAGGGGTGGTTCCTTTCATCTTTAAATAGAGCAATTCCAATCCGTCTTAATTATCAATTTTTCAGTAAAATCAATAAGAAAACTCTCTTTAGTGTACTACTAAAAATACTCAATAATTTTTGTAAGATTAGGTAGAATTGAGTGAGCATGTGTTCAATTGTAAGTTGTGAATGAAAGAAATCATTGGTTATTATTTCATCGAATCCTTATGGGTGTTTGTAAAGTGATCGGTGAATTGAAGTCCGAAAAGAAAACGCAATTTTGATTAGTGGAATCAAGGAGCTAAATGTAGGGTTAGTGCCCTAGGGCAAATGTATTTGTGCTAGGAAATGGATTATGTTTTATTTATTCAGTAAAAGTTGTTTCTTATATATCTGTGTGTATGGGTTGCGAATGTAAATTTCTTATATCAATCATGAATGTCACTTCGGGTTCACGTCATCAGAATAAGTGATTCTGATAGTAGAACTGTGAACCAACGAATGACATTCTAAACCGCCCCTAGTGATATTCACAGACCGGATGATTATGTTCTGCTGATCATGGACATAGGGATGTTAAGTCTGGAATATAGGTTCGTGTTAGAGAACACGTGCTGGACTGACCACACTATGAGAATATTCACGGTATATGTCATTAATGATTCTCATATGAATAATGTGCTTGTTCCTACGATCTGAGGTCACCATGGATTCCTGTATGTGGAACTGCAAACTTTAATATGATCCTATGTCATCCGTAACGGGATGATTATTAAGGTCATCATTAGGTATGCACTGAATCATGAAGAGGAATGTGAGTGACCAAGATGGGATTTGTTCCTCTCGACAAGAGGGAGATATCTCTGGGCCCCCTGATGAACTAGGACTGAAGGAAATGCATGGCCATGCTCAAAATGGATTAACATGTGTTGTTAATACTATTTTATATTTACTCAATCTAATTCTCGATCAGGAAAGAGACTTTGATCAAACTCAAGGATGACATATTACCGTGCCTTGTGATCAAGACGTATATAGTAGAACAAAAGGAATAAGCAAATGTCTATTCAGATAGGTTTATGATCGCTGATCATTTCATTTAACATGGGTAGTCATGACATCAGTCTAGAGGTTACTCATGACTTACGATCTTTTGAAGATCATTGCCAGCGTTAAATGGAACCTACACGGTTACACAATGAACTCCATTCGTACATGATGAAAATAACTTAATAACAGTTATACATGCGATGTATAAATGGGCGAAAGAATAAATCAAATATTGGATATTTGATTGTGCTGGAATTATTGTTCACGCACAGGAATTACTGTTCACGCGTTCGAACGGAATGCATATGATATGTGCTGATTTGCTTGGACGACAAGAATCGTTTATATGGAAACGATGATACGTTCGTTCGAAGCAGGAATTACTGTTCACGCGGCAGGTAGAATTTGTTTCCTTAACGAAAATTGCCATTTTTCACCCCTCTCTCTAGTATAAATAAAGGGGTAGCCCCCTTCTATTCGACACACAATTCAGAAGTCTTAGAGGCCGTCTATTACATAGAAAAGAGAGAGAAAGTTTTGATAGATTTTCGGAAAGTATTTCCGTACTTGTCTAGCCAAGTCCGGTTATTCCGTACGTCTGAAGTTCGCGTGGATACGAGTAGAGGTTCTCTATCTTGATAACTTGCGAGTGATCGATCTTCATCTCTAGGAGAAGCAAGGAGGTCGCGAGTCGAGATTCAGGAAGGAGAAGGTTGCAAGTCAGAAAAGTTCAGACCTACATCCGTTCTTCGTCTTTCGGATCAAGAAGATCCGAGGTATAAATTTTAATAGTTAATCTCGTACTTTTATTCCCTTAACGTAGATCCTAGGGCGGGTTAAATCCATAGGTTCCGCTGCACATGTAACGTACATGGCTATGGATTTCCGAACACTAAAAGGCATACCCGGAGAGTAGATACTCGAGAACATAGCCAGGGCTGCTAGCAAGAACGGGTATTAAAGGCTAACGCAATCACCTTTCCAAATTTCGTCAATAATTCTCTGTGTTCGATATCTTTGTTACTTTTGTTTATCTTTCTTTATTATTATTTATATTCAATTAATTCAACCATCCAATTTAAAAGTCTAAAAACAATAAAAAGTTATAAAATCCTAAAAACTATAAAATTCACTCTACGGTTACACAATGAACTCCATTCGTACATGATGAAAATAACTTAATAACAGTTATACATGCGATGTATAAATGGGCGAAAGAATAAATCAAATATTGGATATTTGATTGTGCTGGAATTACTGTTCACGCACAGGAATTACTGTTCACGCGTTCGAACGGAATGCATATGATATGTGCTGATTTGCTTGGAAGACAAGAATCGTTTATATGGAAACGATGGTACGTTCATTCGAAGCAGGAATTACTGTTCACGCGGCAGGTAGGATTTGTTTCCTTAACGAAAATTGCCATTTTTCACCCCTCTCTCTAGTATAAATAAAGGGGTAGCCCCCTTTTATTCGACACACAATTCAGAAGTCTTAGAGGCCGTCTATTACATAGAAAAGAGAGAGAAAGTTTTGATAGATTTTCGGAAAGTATTTCCGTACTTGTCTAGCCAAGTCCGGTTATTCCGTACGTCTGAAGTTCGCGTGGATACGAGTAGAGGTTCTCTATCTTGATAACTTGCGAGTGATCGATCTTCATCTCTAGGAGAAGCAAGGAGGTCGCGAGTCGAGATTCAGGAAGGAGAAGGTTGCAAGTCAGAAAAGTTCAGACCTACATCCGTTCTTCGTCTTTCGGATCAGGAAGATCCGAGGTATAATTTTAATAGTTAATCTCGTACTTTTATTCCCTTAACGTAGATCCTAGGGCGGGTTAAATCCATAGGTTCCGCTGCACATGTAACGTACATGGCTATGGATTTCCGAACACTAAAAGGCATACCCGGAGAGTAGATGCTCGAGAACATAGCCAGGGCTGCTAGCAAGAACGGGTATTAAAGGCTAACGCAATCACCTTTCCAAATTTCGTCAATAATTCTCTGTGTTCGATATCTCTGTTACTTTTGTTTATCTTTCTTTATTATTATTTATATTCAATTAATTCAACCATCCAATTTAAAAGTCTAAAAACAATAAAAAGTTATAAAATCCTAAAAACTATAAAATTCACTCTACGGCACAAATTAGCCTATCCCCCCCTCCCCCCCCACATACGCCTCAATCAATCAACAAATAGGTCCATTTAAATATTCAGAATGAATCGGCATTCATATTCGTTTCTGATAATATCCAAGTTGTATTCATATTTGTATATATATCTGAGCCGAATTTGTATATGCATCAATTGATAACTATCATTTATTAGCATAGTTGGTTTAGAAAGTTAGTCCCTAATCTATAGGACTCAAGTTCTAGTCTTGTATGAGGTAGTTTTTTATTTTCCTTATTTTTTTTCTCATATATTCTTTTTGAAAATGTGTTCACTACAAATTTAGTAAAGTTATGTACATCAAATTTAAAACTAATTTATTATTTTATAACATTTTTCTTTGAATTTTTTTGGATAATATTGAATAATAATACAGCGGATAATTACTTTTTATTATTTTGAATATTTCAAATCAATTCATCGTCAAAGGCCCCAAAACATCCGGACCGGCCCTGTTTATATGTTTTCTATTTAGTGAAAAATTCAGACGTAAAGAAATGATAAAAGATGCTTTTGTATATGATATGATACGGTGGTGTTTAGCTAATGAAATAACGTCTTTTAAAGGTTTAGCAAGTAGAGCTTCACATAATATACTTTTAACATAATAAATTAATCAAGATGCATGATATATCACTTCCTTAGAGTACTCTGTTAGGAATTAAGATGCAACAACAAACATAGAAAGCAAGACACAAGAACAAAAATATATTTTTACGTGAAAACCTTAAAGGATAAAAACCACGACCGCCGGCACTCAACACTTTCTTTATACTTGGAGGAAAGAAAAATACAATATAATTGTTTGTGATTGTTGGAATGAATAAAACTCTACTCCCTACTCCTCTATTTATAAGATAATACTTAATACAAGAAAATAAATCAAAGATTTGCTGCCCCATTAACAGCTAATTCATGGAAACAAATATAAGGTAAATAAACATATTCCAAATTCTAATTATCAATTAAGGAATAGTATCAACCAAATATGGAGATCTTCCATATCTTCAGCGTTTCCTTTTATACGGTATCAAAGAGTTTTCCAGAAGTCTCCACACCAAACAATCTCCCCACTTGGAGACTTCATAAAGATACGAATCCTTCGCATTGAATCCATTCTCCTTTCTCCCTTGTATCTTCCTTGAGCCCGGCGACATGCTCCCACTGACTCACTCGACCAGCCCCACTGAGGCAGTGCACAGGCTCAGCTTGTCGATGGGGACTTCCTTGGTCAACTTTCTAGGATCATGTTTTGGACCGTACAAGCTTTTCTCGAGCTTACACACTAGACCCTCCTTTCCCGGGGTCTCGAAATCTTCATGCTGCACCATACAGATGTCCTCCTCCAAATCGTCATGGAGAATCACCGTCTTGACATCCATCTGCTCGAGGTGCAAATCTTCGGCCGCTACAATACTTAACACCGTATAAATGGTTGTTAGCTTCATCACCAGCGAGAATACCTCCGTGTAGTCAACTCCTTCTTTCTGTAGGAATCCCTTAACTATCAATCTCGTCTTGTACTTCTTGCTGCCATCTAGTTCATCATTTACCCGATAAACCCACTTGTTTTGTAGCACCTTCTTGCCATCTGGTAACCAGGTCAATACCCAAGTCTTGTTCTTTCCGAGAGACTCAATCCCATCTCTCATTGCACGCTCCCACTTGACAGAATCTTCCGTCTCTACCGCCTCATGGTAGTCCTTAGATTCGTCATTTGACCTATCCTTGTAGTAGCGTGACCCGTTTTGTACCGGAGCTGGTCCCCACAAATCGCTCTGCACCAAGTCTAGCTTCCCCGTCTTGAGTTCTCGTCCGACAGTCAAAAAACTAACCCGTTTTTCCTTGCCAAGTACACAGTTCTCACAGAAACCGGTTTCTACCGATTTCACCTTGGGTAATAAACCCTTTGAAGCCAGCACTTGCAGTCCTTTGTGACTGACATTACCGAGTTGATTATGACACAATATCGGCTCGGTTGTCGCTCCCGGAACCGCCAACAAATCTTCCTTGTTTTCTGTGAGATAAAGAGTTCCTATTTTTGTAACCTTCGCCACAACCATTGCACCCTTTACAATCTTCCACAATCCGTTCCCAAACACGATTTTATAGCCCTCACTATCCATTTGCCCAATGGATATCAAGTTCTTTAAATCCGGAATATATCGAACTCCCCGCAAAGTCCATCTAAATCCGTTACTCGATTTTATTTGGACATCGCCCATGCCCGATATGCATAGCGGTTTTCCATCCGCTAAGTAAACTTTTCCAAACTCTCCAAATTTAAAATTTAAAAACTTATCTTTCTGTGAGGTAGAATGGAAGGATGCGCCTGAATCCAAAACCAATGAATCGATAGGGTTGTCGATGCATAGAACAAGGGCATCATCTGTATTCTCCTCAGTGGCGGCATTTGCGAAATTTGTTTCCGCCCTTTTCTCCTTTCTTGGGGATTTGCAGTCCTGTTTTATATAGCCCTTTCTGCCATAGTTCCAACACTCCAACTCGTTGCGACCTCTCGACTTGGATCGTCCGTGGTTGTTGTTTCTCTGACCTCCATGACCCTGAATCTCCACATTCAAGGCTGAAATCATGGAACCCGATGTTTCACTCCGCTCCCTTCGCCGAATATCCTCGTTCAGGATGCGGTCTCGTACCTCCTCAAAAGTCAGATCCTCCTTACCACCGATAATGTCTGCTGTCATCGACCATCTTTTCGACAATGATGACAACAACATAAGAGCCTTCGTCTCTTCATTCAGGTTCAATTTAAACGAGTCTAACTAGTTTGAAATAATCTGAAAAGAGTTCATCCACCTTCCGCCATCTTTAGATAGAAAAGACGGCGCATTAGATGCAGCTTGTTCAATGAAGACGGCTTCTCGCACGCGTTGGATAGCGCCTTCATGATTCCAAAACCTTTCCTCTCCTTCGACACATTGAACATCACGTTCTTGGCTAAGGACAATTGTATGTAGCTTAGAGCCTTGCGGTTCATCTTCTTCCATGCGGCGTCGTCGGTGATCTCTTCTTGCTTCATCTCGAGTAGCGCATTTTCGAGATCCTTCTGGCATAGAAACGCTTCTATTTGTATCTTCCAGTAGCCGAAGTCTCGCCCATCGAACTGACTCACCGACATCTTGCTCTCGTCCATCGCTCGTCTATGTATCGCCTCCTCGTTCTCACCCAAAGGGAATTTTCTTCGAAACTTGGCTCTGGTATCACTTATTAGGAATCGAGACGCAACAGCAAACACAGAAAGCAAGACACAAGAACAAAAATATATTTTTACGTGAAAACCCTAAAGGGTAAAAATCACGGCCGCCGGCACTCAACACTTTCTTTATACTTGGAGGAAAGAGAAATACAATACAATTGTTTGTGGTTATTGGAATGAATAAAACTCTACCCCCTTGCCCCTCTATTTATAGGATAATCATACCTAATACAAGAAAATAAATCAAAGATTTGCTGCCCCATTAACGCCTAATTCATGGAAACAAATATAAGGTAAATAAACATATTCCAAATTCTAATTATCAATTAAGGAATAATATCAACCAAATATGGAGATCTTCCATATCTTCCGCAGCGTTTCCTTTTATACGGTATCTAAGAATTTTTCAGAAGTCTCCACACCAAACATGCTTCTAGTGCACTTCGTGTTTTTTAGCGAACCAATATATAGAACATAAAAGAAGTGTATGAAACAAAAAGGTATACGAAGATATTTTTTTAAAACAATATGCAAATTAACTCGGAAAGGAAAATCTCTCCTTATTTTTAACTTAAATAAAATCAGAAAGTGAAATCTCTACGATAAAAAATTACAAATACTGGGAAAAATCTCGATGTGCACTACGATTATTTGAAATTTATTGTTAATTAAAAGTAAACTCTTTTATATGTTCAATTTGTAACTTAATTAGTTGAATGAATATCATAGAAGACAAAATGTTTGTTCGTTAAAACTTATTATGTTCAATTTGTAATTTAATTAGTTGAATGAATAATCAAATAAACTCTTCATTAGATAAAAACACATTTGTTTCAAACAAATAATTAAATGAATTGTAGTCGAAAATACTACTTAAGACTTTTATTAAAAAAAATTAAAAATTGCTATAAATTGAAAATTAAAAATAACATCCTTTAAAAAAATTCAAATGCTATTCTTAATCAAATTGAAATAAAATATTAGGCTATGCCAAATTTGCATTGGCCTTCCAAATCGTCATGCAGGTAGGACTCGTGACTGATCTTACTAATCTTGTTTCTCCGGTGGATGGAGAAGGACCCCGACGTCGCTGACCGGGTGGGTGACAAGCAATGTTAAGGTTTAGGAGAATCATTGACCTCTTTTCTTTGGAGAGTCAAGAGAGTCCTCTTTGTTGCTAGTGCGAGGCAAAGTACGAACTAAGAGAGGGAGGATCTGGTGATCGTGATTGATGCCGCATGGACTTAAGTTTGAACTAAATGCTCAAAAACTCGTGCTAAAAACATAAGCTTAAGTTTTCTCTAATTACTCAAAGCTCATGCTAAATAATCGTGATTGAAGCCGTGTTAAAAATTTGTTCTCCATCTAATTGCGAAAAACCAATTAATTGCAAATTCATGCTTTTAAGTCAAAATAAGGGACTTGATTAAGAGATAACAAAAGGAAAGTTCGTAATTAAAGGGACTTAATTAATTATGTTAATAAGGGACTTAATTAAGAGTTAACAAAAAGAAAGTTAGTAATTAAGGGACTTAATTAATTATTTCAAGCGTATCACGGCATATCCAAGAAGTAAGACCTTCACACCCAAGATTAATCGATTAAATAATCATTCCTTTTGCAAGAAGGGTGGTGATATTTTGAGAGCGTGTTTCTTAGTTTGAAAGCAGAGAGAAATTTTTTCAACTAATACCTGCTTTATCTCTCATAATAATTGGAGTAAATATTCTAGATATGATTATCAAAATCACTTTTCAAAAATAAAGTTGCTCTGTGGAGCTCTCCTTTAGGAAGGAAAATTACAAACAAAATTACTTCTAAATTCTAATTGTAACATAAAAAAAATAATTATTTTGTATTTTATGTTGCAATCAATTATATTACGTGTTCTTATATTATAAGGTAATCAATTTTGTTATTTTTTAGACAATACACTTTTATTTGTTACATGTGTTTTACTAGTTCAATACATTCCCGTTATAAATTATCTTTTTGAAAATGATTATTTTGCTTATGTTCCAGCTAAGTTATATATCTAATTTGTTAGTTTATATTTAATTTAATTTATTCATAATATGAAATGAAACACTTTTTGTCTCTTTAAGATGATAACATGTTTAAATTTGTTGATTCTTTTTATAGTATTGTATATGCACTAAATTGATGGAGTAATCGACAAAAATGGATGATAATATTTTCAGCACTAACTACAGGGTAACATACCATATAAGCTCTATAATTATTAATTGCAATTATGAAGGATAAAATAGTCATTACCTAAAAATATTTCTCTCTCTCTGCTTTCAAATTAAGAAATAAGCTCTCAAAATATCACCGCCCTTGCAAGAAGGTGGGACAAGCCACGTAATTCTACACCCCAACTCCCTAATTTAGATAATTTAATCGCAACTATTAATAATTATTTAGCAGCCCAATCGCATGTCTCTTTCTCTCACTAAAGAGATCTCTTCTTCATCTCCCAATGAAGTATTTTATCACGTTTCTATATTTTTACCCTAATAGAATGTAAGTTGATAATTTGAGGAATAATAATATAATATCAAAATTATTAGTCAACTGATCATAATTGTGTCCACATTATTCTGATCATACAAGTTTAAAATATACAATCAGTCAACATGACAATTATATCCATCTCGTTAAATGTATTCACAAACAAACATTATTTGGGATCATGTGCCGTATATAAAAGTAAGATAGTTTATATAATATGAAAAGGCAAGATGATTTCGGTGTCAATGTATTATTTTCAATGTTAATATATTATTTCAGTATTAATATATCATTTTTCCTATAAATATAAAATTTTTAGTCTCAATATATCATCTTCATTGTCAATATATTGTGGTTTCAATGCTAATATATAATTTTCAATGTCAATTTAGCATTACTATTACTATTTTACTGCCTGCAGTATCAAAATATTAATTTCAGTTTTAAATAATATTTTTTATGCCAATTTATCAAGTTTATAGTGTTGTCATACTGTTTATAATATCAATATATCATTTCAATGTTATAATATAATTTTTAGTAAAAGTATATTATTTTGGTGTGCCAATATACCATTTTAATATCAACATATCATTGTCGGTGTCAATATATTGTTTACAGTGTTAATATCTCTAGTTTTTTGACAATTCAGGAAAAAACATATTTTGAGTTTTTAATGTCAATATATCATTTTCAATATAAATATATCATTTTTTGTATCAATTTATCATTTTAAGTGCTCATTTATTATTTCAGTAGCAACGTAACCATTTCTGGCATTCGTGTATCATTTTCAATGATAATATACTAGTTTAGTGCGAATATAAAGTTTTTAGGATAAATATTCCTTTCTTTTAATGTCATTATATCATATTTTTCAGTATCAATTAACTTTTTAATGTAATATAAATTTTGTGGCCAACATACTTTTAGTTATAATATCATTTTCATGTGGTTTTGAGAAATTCATAGTTTTGATAATGAAAATAGAAACGAAGAAAATAACCTTTCTCGTTTTCAAAAAATATTTTTGCCATTTAGACAGAAAAATTGGAAAATAAAGCTAATTACCAAACATGTTTCATTTTTTTCTTGTAAAAAATCAGGAAACTGGCCCAACAACAAGAATGTCAAACTAGCCCTTAGATTTCATATTGTTGTCTTTGAAAAGTTGATTGAATTTTTCTTTCTGTCTACGAAGTTCAAATTTAAAGCTGCTAGGTTTTTTCCTGGATTTTTTTTAACAGATTTTACATTTTAGAGGATTGTGTATCATTATATCATTACAAAACATTGCTGACATTTATTATACATTGATAAAGAGAGGCGCATATAAACATATTTATACACATGTCATTCGTACTTTCTATAATCTAACTAATTTATAAGATCCAATATTTTATTCAAAATCTTGATTTAGTATGATTTTACTCATTACTAAATCTTGACAGGATATTCTATTTTCTTTTTCGACATGAGATTATTAGCTAGAATTTTTTTATTACTTATAGACGTAATATTCTATTTAATTCATCATATTTTCCATATCAATTTTTATTTCATACGAGGATAGCTCACGCTTGCGCAAAATTGTATAATTTTTATTTTAATGTCACTAAATATCTTGACAAAGAATTTGTAGTAGTAAATTTACACAATCTGTATTAAGCAAAATCCATCATAAACTGCTACAATTAGAGAATATGAGGTATTTAAATGATTTATATAATTCTACATTGTTAGTATTAAGAGCACTAAGTTCTTGCAGCACGAATAATTATTTTGTGTATATCATGAAACGCCGAGTGTTATTCTAACTAAACCCTGTATTCTCAATTTACTAAAAAAACATACAATATGTTTCAAAAATAAGCACTATCATTATCAATTCTAATATTCATTTGGCATAAATTCTAATATTCATTTGGCATAGATATACGTGAATATTGAAAATAAACCTCACAAAATGTTATGAAATGAAATTGTGAATAACAATTTTGCAAACTTAGAATTTTAGAAGAAAAAAAGGACATATTAACCTCAAAAAATCTCCATATCAGAAAGTTAATCCTAAAAAGTTCCAAATATAATTTAAGAAATGTAAGGATGCATTTTTATTTAGTAAAATATACAATATAAACTTAAGTATATATATTCACGGATAAATAGAGATATAAAAATATTGCACTTGACAATTTCTGAAATTGAAAGGAAAAAGTAGAAATCCTAAAGAAACGGAGAATAATTTGTTCCAAATTTTGAATGTTATATATCTGTCATATTTTGTAAGTATATACTGGTGACGTGGCCACTGTCATGTTAAGAGAAAAGTTATATTACTGTATACATATATTTTAACATATTAGAGAGCATTATGTTATCATTTACCTCTCAAATGATATATAAGGCTCTCTATTTTTGTTATACATTTGATATAGAGAGACTCATATAAAAATATTTATACACGTGACGAGTCCGGAAAATACTTTCCGAAATCTCTCAAAACTTTTTCTTTCTTTTCTGTGTAATAAATGGCCTCTAAGGATTCTGAATTGTGTGTAGAATAGAGAGACTCTGCCCTTCTATTTATACTAGAGAGAGAGAGGCGAACGATTGCTCAATTACCATAACTAAAAATCTTAATCTACGCCTATTCCGTTGCTAACGGAACAGTTTTTCCATAACGGAATACTTGAGAGCTAAGGTTATCACAGTTTTCATATCTATTCCGTTGGGAACGAAACTATTCCGTTGCCAACGAATGGTACTGTTTTGTTCAATCAATTATCCAATAATTGATTATTTCGTTCACCAATTTATACATCATATATATAACTATTTTGAGGCATATTCATCCCGTACGAATGGAGTTCATTGTGTGATCATGTAGGTTCCATTTAACGCTGGCAACGATCTTCTAAAAATCGTAAGTCATGAGTAATATCTAGACTGATGTCATGACTACCCATGTTAAATGAAATGATCAGCGATCATAAACCTATCTGAATAGATGTTTGCTTATTCCTTTTGTTCTACGATATATGTCGTGATCATAAGACATGGAAGTATGTCATCCTTGAGTTTGATCAAAGTCTCTTCCTGATCGAGAATTAAACTGAGTAAATACAAAATGATATTAACAATACATGTTAAGTCATTTTGAGCATGGTCATGCATTTCCTTCAGTCCTAGTTCATCAGGGGGCCTAGAGATATCTCCCTCATGACGAGAGGAACAAATTTCATCTTGGTCACTCACATTACTCATCATGATTCAGTGCATACCTAATGATGACCCTAATGTTCATCCCATTACGGATGACGTAGGATCATATTAAAGTATGCAGTTCCACATACATGAATCCATGGTGACCTCTGGTCGTAGGAACAAGCACACTATTCATATGAGAATCACTAAAGACATATACCATGTATATTCTCATAGTGTGGTCAGTCCAGTACGTGTTCTCTAATACGTACCTATAATTCAGACTTGACATCTCTATGTCCATGATCAGCAGAACATGATCATTCAGCCTGCGAATATACTAGTGTGGATATGTAGCTTCTTAACCTGAAGTATGTATATCTCTATAAACATCCTACATATCACTAGAGACAGTTTAGAATGTTATTATTTGGTTCACAGTTCTACTATCAGAATCACGTATTCTTGATGACGTGAACCCGAAGTGTCATTCTTGGTTGATACAAGATTTACATTCACAACTCATACACATCGATATATAAGAAATAACCTTTATTGAATAAATAATAATGTCTTAATACATAATGCATTTTCTAGTACAAATACATTTGACTTAGTACACTAATCTTACAAGTGCAACTAATAAATTATAGCAAATATCTGTTTATGTAATATATTAAATATGGTAAGAGTTCTACACGAGTATTTTGCTAGTGTATGCAAAATTTGGATAATTAACTCATTATAATGAGATAGACCCTACACTATTCTATAATGGGTAGTGTAGGGTCAAATACGGTTCGAACAGTGATCATACAATATATGTATCCGGCGTTTTAGAATATCAATATGAATATAGATAGCTCCGGATACGAATTCGGCTCGAATATATATACAAATATGAATACGATTTGGATATTATCAGATACGAAAATATGAATACCGATTCATTTTGGATATTTAACACTCATTCTCGCTAGCAGTTCTTGCTGTGTCCTCGAGAGCCTACTCTCCGGGTATGCCTTTTGGCTCCTTGATTGTACTAATCAAAATATCATTTTCTTTTACGACTTCGATCCACCGATCGCTTTACAAACACTCCTAAGGATTCGATGAAATAATAACCAATGATTTCTTTCAATCGCATCTTACAATCGAACACATGCTCACTCAATTCTCCCTAATCTCATAAAGATTATTGAGTATTTTTAGTAGTACACTAAAGAGAGTTTTCTTATCGATTTTGCTGAATAATTGATAACTAAAACATATTGGGATTGCTCTATTTAAAGATGGAAGGAGCAACCCCTCAAATTTGGCAACTCGGTGAGTTCCGTTCGAACGGACCAAATCCTCTGTTCGAACGGAACAACAAAATGGAAACTGTATCATGCCAGACTTAAACACAAACAACTAGTTTATTGAATGTCCGCTCAAATGGAGGAAACCTTCTGTTCGAACGGAATAGATTGCAGGTAGTTTTGTGAAGTATTACGCTAGAACGGAATAAGAGTACCGTTCCAACGAAACTACAACCAAAAAGGGAAGTTAGGAAGCTCTCTTTAGTAAAAAACTAAAAAAACTCTAAACTCTAAAACAACCTAACACAAATACCTACGAGCCTTCTAAAACTTATGGAGAGACCGTCTTACACTCTTTGCCTCCAACTGGAAATAATCTTCAAAACGTCGCCTTCTTGAGCTCGCAATTAATCTAAACTAAACTATTATCATACGAATGTATCATATTCTTATAAATATTTAATTATTTATGACAACAAAGTAAATAAAATATAACAATTTATATGGGGAGTTTGAATAAATAACAATAAGATATTAATATGGATAATATGTGTATTCGTATCCGTATCTATATCCGTATCCGAATATGTCTAAAACAAATCCTTATTCGTATCCATATTGGTTTAAATATTCGTATCCGTATCCGATATGTAATAAAATATCCGAAAATATATACTATCTGAATAACAAATTATCCAGATGCCAAAGACTACTAGCTCAGTCGGTCGGCACCCCACAATCGAAGGAGGGATTTCCCGAGTTCGAGCTTGGCTTGCTGGGATTTTTCTGGAAAACGTACGGAAGACACACAAGCCTTCTATGTAATTAAAAAAAAACAAATTATCCAGATTAGGTTATTATTCGTGTCCGTATCCAGAAGCCAAATTGATTATCGAACCCGTATCCGAATAAAAATATCCGTATCTGTATCCTTATCCAACCGGATACAAATAATTTTAATTCGTATACGAATTTTTTAGGAATATGAATACGGTTTGGTTGAATAATATCCGACCCGTTTATACCCCTAGTCATAAACTCATGCCCAAGTAATACAGTTCTTATTAAATAAACTAAATCTCTTGTCTCTCTACTTTTCTCTCTCTCATATTTTCTTTTTCTTATTTGGAACAATATAATTGGTCCTTTAAAATCTCTCTAGTTTTCTCTCTCTCATATTTTCTTTTTCTTATTTGGAACAATATAATTGGTCCTTTAAAATCCACCATTTGTTTCTTTCACCCATGACAAATGAGCCCTATTTATTACTTTATTAATGTAATAAATGATGTGATAAGCGTGGCCTATTTATCAGTGGTGAAGGAAGACGAGCGAGAGACAAGCGTCTAACCCCACTTATTTTTTTACATTTTGATATATAACGTCATTGCAACATATATTAGTACTCAAATGCATGGATCACCAAAATAGACTGTGGGGGACCCTCTATATTATTCTCTCTTACATATTTTCCTTCACTTCAAAGCCAACTTCTTTTAATCCAGGAAATTGTTGGGCAACTCCAAAATTTGAACCCCAACTTCGTTATCTCTATATCTCTATTTTAAAAGCCAACTTATTTTAAGAGTAAATTTCATCGTAGTTCACTGAAAAATGATTAAATAATTCACTGAACTTTCAATTATCTCGTAAAGGTCACTTAAGTTTCAATTATTATCTATAAGTTACTCAACTTTAAAAAATTACTAAATAAGTCGCTCAACTTTTACGGAATTTCAAAGTTGAATGGCCTATTTGGTAATTTTTAAAAATTGAGTAATCTACATGAGACAATTGAAATTTATGTAATTTATTTGATTATTTTTTAAAGTTATCTTTTAGTGAATAATTGAAATTTAAATGATCTATTTAATTATTTTTGAAAGTTAACTGACATACAATAAAATTTACCCTTGTTTTAATCCAAGAAGTTGTTGCGCACAACCCCAAAATTTAGGCGAATAACAAAAATGTAGTATCTAATGGAATAGGTAAGGCTGAGTCAAAATAGATAAAAAACTCTACGGTATATACATCCATGTGTCTTACTTACATTTGTGTCCTTTTAGATAGGGGTGTTCATTCGGTCGGTTCCGTTCAAACCGAACAGAATAAGACCAAACCGAACTAAACCAAACTGAATAAGATTTGAACCGAACCGAAACTATGTCAAAACCGAATTTTAAACCGAACCGAACATAACCGGGTTTATTTCGGTTTATTCGGTTAAACCGAATTAGAGTGATATATGAATAATTTTAAATCAAAATTAACAAATTTTAAATAAAATAATGATTCTATTAATTAATAATAATATATATTTAAGTTTAAAGTATTGTAAATTAGCAAAATTAGCAATAAAACCTATTAGTTCGGTCGGTTCGTTTTATTCGATTTTTGATAACTAAAACCGAATAGAACCGGTTTAACCGAAGAACTCAAATTTTAAAACCGAACCGAACCGAACCGAACTGACCAAAGAACCGAACAAAATCAACCGAAATTGACCGGTTCGGTTCGGAAACCGAATAAACCGAACCGAATGAACACCCATACTTTTAGATGTTTACCTTCGACTTTTTATGATGGAAACATGCCTGAAAGAATTGATGTAGGGCCAAATATTTTATTCAAAAATAGCAAATGTCCCAAAAAGTTGCCCTAATAAATAATGATGTACAAAATATTTTTCCTGCTTATATGAGAAGCGGTAAAATCAAAATTATCAGGAAAGGAAATGATTGTACTGATTATGACATAATATCTGATGAGTTATATGCTTAATTGATCAACAAGATAAATACCACAATGTCGCTCTTTTTTTTTATTAATGGAGGTTTGAAAAATGGAATTTTTAAAATGGAAAATTCAAACTAATCCCCAATTTGCTAATTTTGACCTTATTTATTTTCTCTTTTTTCTGATATAATTGAGAAGATTTGAAGTCTTACATTTATTTCTTTTGTGCATTGCCATTTGAGTTTTCAATTTTTAATTTTTAATCATGTTCATGATACTTAAATGGAGAATTTGACTCTTTAACCTAATTCTTGATGTACTGACAATTTTTTTTTGAAGAAAACCAGTTTCGCCGAGTTTCGAACCCACAACTTTTGAGTTGGTGGGATCGATGATGCCTTACCACTCTACTAAAGGTAGGTTTGCATACTGACAAAATATTTAATGAAAATTTATTAGTAATATTAACTTAAGCACCACACTCGAGTATTCTAGGGATAATTAGGGTGGGATTCGGGTATGGTCCAACATGTGTTGAATGATGCTCCATCCAACATATTAATAACCATCCGATTGTAGTTTGTGATAAATGATGATTTTACGCCGTTTAACCCAATATAGAAATGCATTAATTTCTTATTTAATGAGTGATTAAGTGTAGAAAAAAAACACATACTGTGTATGATTATAATATATAGATGGAAATAGAATCATTCAAATTATAAATAAGAAATTATAAAAAAAATGATGATTAAATATATTATTTTTTTCCTATTCTTACATGATATTTGTATAGATAAAAAAATTTCAAAATTTCAAAGCTGTCTAATTTTATTTTGTCGTGTATATTTTGCTTCCTATTATTTTTATATGTACTTTATATTAAAATATTGTCAAGAATATTCTCCTAATTACTACACATATATAATTAATTGGAAAGAAAAATGATCTTTATTGGATAAACGGTGTTAAGTCACTCTTTATCACAAACTAAAATCGTATGGTTATAAATATGTTGGATGGAGCCTCCTCCAACACATGTTGGACCTTACCCTAATCCATTGGGAATTGATATTGGTAGGTAGCAAATTGTTGAGTACAGGTGCCAAAAAAATATAAATTACTATTTTACCCATACAATTAATTATGTCTCTTCTCAGCACAATATTACCAAATGAAAATAATTCTTTATTTGCTCCTTAATAAATAGATCTCACTCATATACATTAATTACCTTCCTATAATTAGAGAAAGTGGATGAATTAGGCAGTAAACTTCTTCATAATTTTCTTACTAAGAATTTTTAATTAAATAATCATCATCATGTATTGTTTTATGAATATTCTAATATTCTATTGTAGCTGTAATGTTTGAATATTGTTTCAAGTTATGATTAAATATTAAAATATTTTCAAATTAAATAATCTCAATCATATGTTTGTATATTGCTTTAATGCTATAAATATAAATTTTCTGCTTAAATATTAGAATATTGTTTCAGAAAAAAAATATTGAAGAACATAATATGAACATATGGGCAATTAAATTCGTAAATACAAAAGATCTACTACAGATATGAAGAATATATTATTTTTTTCTAATCCTGTATGAAAATATATTGTTATAATTAATAGTATCTATTAAGAAAATATGTGTGCATCTTTCTAGATACAAACTTCTATGTTTGTAAAAAAGAAAATAGAAACTTTTAATTACATTCTAAAAAGTTTTTTGAATTTAAACAATACATTTGTTACAACATAATTTTTTTTTAAATGATGCATTTATGAAAAGAGCAAAATTGTCATTAAATAACTATGGATGTGTACTCATCAATTTGTTGCCTTCCAATATAAATTCCCTAACCCATTAGGGTGTAGTATATAAATAATTAGAGAGAGAGAGACTTCATATGAACAAAAAGCAGAAGATAAGGACATATGTTCACACAGAGAGATTGTTGGAGTATTGACGATCGAAACCCTAATTAGATCAATCTAATTCAAGATTGTTTCCTATCCGATCTAATCAAGGTAACACACTCAATTTAGCCTCTACTCATATGGATTCGTAAGTTTTATTTGAGTTATCTCAATTATTCTTGCCTCAAAATTACGTCAATTATTTGTTTCCTTGTTTAATTAGATCTTTCTCTTTCCTCCCAATATTTGAAACTTCAACAATTGTCTTTTCTCTTTCAACTTTCTAGCTTTTTGGTTTCTAATTGAAGGAGCAAATCTGATCCTAAACTTTTGATTTCGATATTTTATGAGATAAAACTTATATAATCTACTAAAAATTCTAAATTACTAGTGATATGTTATCTTAAGAACTTAGAATCAATTATCGAATATATTATCTAATTGTAGGAGTAATGGATGAATCAGTTATGCTAGATTGGGATCAATTCCAACCCCTTTCGCAGATAAATCAATCTACATCATGTGATAAGTTTTTTGAAGATCCGTCTCTCTTTACAAACTGCTATACGACCGGCCCCACAACAGCGATCAGAAATAATGCCTCTAATGATGAGCAAGCTGGTTTTCTCCAACAAGGGAATAACTACTGGAATAGTCACAATACAAAACCAATCACCTTGGAATTTGGTGGGAGTTTCCAGTCAAGAAATATCTGTACAGGAGAAAATTTAATCTCTAGTAATGGTATAATTAAAGAGAAGAACGAAGCATTTGGTTATAACAACAAGAGGAATTTACAAGGAGGCAAAATAGTAAATAATAAGGGGATTGTACCAACAAATAATACTAGCCAAGATCATATTATTGCTGAAAGAAGAAGGCGAGAGAAGCTGAACCAACGTTTTGCTGAACTCTCTTCAATCATTCCTTGCCTTAAGAAGGTTCTCTCTCTCTCTCTCTCTCTCTCTCTCTCTCTCTCTACGATTAATCACTCTTCTAATTTTTTCTCTATGCAAGAAAAACTATTAGTTTTCTATTTTTTTTCTATCTTGGATACTAACATATTGATATGGAGTTATTAATTATAATATTTCTACAGCTACATCCACAACATTTTTCCCTATTATTTATGTCTACATTCTAACTCCGGTTTAAGCGTGTGAAAGATTGAAGTATGATTTGTTTGTGAAAGTGAAGATTAGCGTCAAATTATTTAGTACACATTACCATAGTTTGACCGAAATTACTTTTTTTTTTTTTTTTTTAAGTTTCCTCGTGTGTTACATTTTTCCCTATTTAGTACACATTACAATATTTTTCCCTATTATTTATGTCTACATTCTAACTCCGGTTTAAGCGTGTGAAAGATTGAAGTATGATTTGTTTGTGAAAGTGAAGATTAGCGTCAAATTATTTAGTACACATTACCATAGTTTGACCGAAATTCCTTTTTTTTTTTTTTTTTTTTTAAGTTTCCTCGTGTGTTACATTTTTATAAGAAATAAATGGAAAATATTTTATTCTTTTATTTTGTAGGTATTATTTATTCTTAGTTGCAATTTTTTTTTTGTATCCACGATCTCTTAACTTAATCAAGATACTATTAGAATAGAACCCCTCGGTCAAATTAAGTTCCTCTTATTATGAAAAATATTATTCATGATACAATTAAATTATGAAACTTAAAATATCATGGTTCCTAATTTAGTATGCTAAAATCCCTTAATTAGAAATATTAACCAAAAGATGCATAATGAATGAATTTCAAACACCATTTTCGCATAAAATATTAGACTAACAGTGTCTTTTATATTCCAGGCAGACAAAAGCTTCCATATTTTTTAGATAAATAACGCCATCTTTCTTCATTTTGCAGACAGACAAAGCATCAATTCTTATAGATGCTGTTAGGTACGTAAAGGAACTCGAAGACAAAGTGGAAAGCCTAGAAGCTCAAAATCCTAAACCCATCGACTCTGCGGTGCTTGTAAAGACCTCTTCCTTCTCATCCAGAATCGATGACAGCTGTTCCTCTTTTACCGAGCCTCTGCCGAGAATTGATGTGAAGCTTTTGGCAAATAATATGCTTGTAAACATCCACTGTGAAAATATTAAGGGTGTTTTAGTGAAGATCTTGTCGGAGATTGAGGAGCTTAATTTCACTGTTACTCATACTAATCTTATGCCATTTCCGAGTTGCACCGTGTTTATAACTTTAACAGCTCAGGCAAGTATATCAAAACAATATTAATTATTTTTTTATTTAATGAACTAGACTCACATTCTTATTAGGAAATGTTAGAAAAATAAATAATCACACAAAGAAAGGGAAAGTAATTTCAGATTCTATTAATTGAATAATTGTACAAAGTGCAGAAGAAGAGAAGAAAGATGGAATTTAAAGGAAAAATATCCGTACAAAATTTTAGGGGTGTTCATTGAGTTGAGCGGATCTAGATCAAAATATAAACCCAACCCAATCATATCGGGTTTGTATTTTTTCAACCAGATCCAACCTTTGATACTTCGAAACCCACCCAATCCAATGAATTTAAGCTCAAATCCACGAAATTAAGTAATATATGCTTTAAAATTTAGCAAATTCGGCAATATTTATATCGTTCATATATTTTGATATAACATATAAAATAATTATAAAACTAAAGATTTCATTAACATACTATTCAATAAAAGATTATTCTATAATTAAACACCATGACAAAATCAAAAACATATTTCACCACATAATTCTCATTGTTTTATTTTTAATAAAACATAATTCTCTCTAATTGGAATACTTATATTTAACATTTTTTCTTTAATAATAATTATAAAGTTTTATTTATGTTAACATTTCATTATAAAGTTATAATTTTAGATTTGAAAGAATATTTTCTATGACACCGATTGTATTTGGAATAAAAAATAAAATATCTTATATGTTAATTAACTTGTATAGATTGGGTTAGATTAAAGTGATTTTTCAGTTGCAAACTCGCAATCCAATCCATTATTCTGGGTTATTTAAAATATTAACCCGACCCAATCCAACGACTTTAAAAGCCGTTTGGGTTGGACTGGATTGGGTGGGTTGGAGATTCTCTTGTACACCCTACAAAATTTGAACTCTCAAGAAAAGAAGTATTAATTGAATTCTTATAATATGAAAGGAAATGTCTCCTGCAAACATTATTCTAGAAGAGATTAGACTCCAAATAATAGCCTTGTAGTTTTTTTTGGGTCACAACTTGTAAACAGAAGAACTAAAATTCAATAAGATTTGGATGTAGGACTTTAGGCCTACTCCTTCCAATAAAAAAACATATGAAAGGAAATGTCAAATTTACATTTGCAAGTATATATGTAATAATAATGCACCATCAAGATATCTAATCAAAGCATGATTAGCATCAATTAAGTTTTTTCTTTCTATTTTTTTTTATCTGAACCATAATATTAATCAGGGTTTTCTATAGGAATTTTCAGATTGAAGAAGGATTTGATATGAGTGTGGAAAATGTCGTGCGGAAACTGAACTCAGCTTTGGACCAGTTCAGGTCAAGAAACTCTAATTAAAGAAGGTAATTATTCGCATATTTTGATTTTTGAGTTTTGAGAGCCTCATATCACCTTGTAAACTCCTGTCACTGATAAGCAAGTGAAACATCATGTAGTGATAAGAGAAATGTTCAACAACGCATTTTGTATTTCATATTTCGCTTAGCATTTGTGAGTGACAGTGTAAAGTGGGGTTAAACGAGAAAATACTTTTCTCTTCCATTTTTCTTTTTTGAGTGTAAAGTGTGATCCTCTCTTTGTATATAGTGAATATTTCATGATCATGCATGTAACTATCAAAACCTTTCTGGTCTTGGGATCAGAAGGATAATAGTAGACATTATTGTGCTCCTTAAAATAATAATGTAAAATAGATTGAGCTGCCTCTGCATGAGGATTTTATAAATTAGGTTGTACAAAAAAGATAAGACATGAGGATTTTAATAGGTTGGTATGTTGCGTCTTCCATAAAAAAGTTAAGTAAAATAATAAAATCACTAGCTAGGGCTGTTCTGATCTGATATCCAGATTGTGTGAAGTTGGCTGAACATCGTATAAACTAAACCATGAATTATTTTGATCACAAGAGATTCTTCTTTTCTTTGAATACAGATTTCGTGGGATTCGTATGAGCTGTACGCATTTCATATTTGATTTGGAGAGATTTGGGTTGTTGAAGAATCTTATTTATGTATTCTAGTCTAAGAGGATATGAAGTACATGATTAAGTAAATCTACTTTCTCAATTGAGCGGATATGAAGTATATCTTTTTCTTTTTTTAATACTTTTCTTAGATTATTGAAGGCCTTGCATGTGATTGTGGGCCGGGCCAATAGTATATTGCTTTTATAGAAGCTAAATATTTTTGATTTTTTGTTCATAGAAACAATATTTAATATTACGTGTTTTATGAAAGATGACATAGTTATGGCCTTATCATTTAATATCATTTCTATTTTTATGTTTTTTGTTTTTTCATGAAGAAAAAATTGTTTTTTATATATTTATATTTTTTATATGGCCTTATTTAATGGGAGATATGTCCACCCGACGTCAAGCTCACTGAAGTGACCTTTATCTTTTTAACATTTTTAACAATGTAGAAGATATAACAAATGCCCAATAGTCTAATTGTAGAATATATGACATTTGCAGCAAGAGATCGTAAATTCAAGTTCTGACAAAAATAAAATATTTAATACATATTTATTAAAGTCTTTCAACCCATCATATATGGATTGAATCTCACAAAAAGAATAGGATAATTTTACCATAGGTCCATAGGCTACTAAACTTTCAAAAAATGATCAAATAAGTTATCTAACTTTCAATTGTTCCTAATAACTCATTCAAATTTTGATTTGTTCAAATTAGGTCACACGATTAATTTTTCTTCCATTTATTAACGGAATTGACACGTGTATGACATTGACATGTCACCGCTGATTTGAGCAGTCTACATCATCACCGACTTATAACTTAAATAATCATCTCAAGTTTACCAAAATCATATGAGGTCATCCAACTTTACATTTATTTCATCACATGTCACTCAAGTTTGATATTTTATCATCAAACTCCACTCAACTTTAGGAATAAATTATGAGAGATCACTCAACATTAAAAATATATTACATGAGATCACTCAACTTTACAAATATATCATAATGGATCACTCAACTTTAAAATATGTCACCAGAAGTCACTATCTTAAATTTTATGTTGGGTTTAATTTGTTGAGACTATTATAGTTCATGTGGGATTTGTTGTTTCTTTGAATATATTAATTATGATTTTAGCAAAAACAAAATAGTTACAAAAATTATCTTTATAAAATATAGAAAATACTTTTATGGGTAAAATGTAAAAAAAAAAATTATATCATTTAAAAAAAATTATAAAAGAAAATTCAGAAAAATACTTTTCCAAAAAGTATTTTTCGAATAGAATATTTTTTCAAAGAAATATTTTTATTTAAAAAAAATATTACTTTTCAAACAATATTTTATAAAAACATAGTTTTTTCAAAATGAAAGTATTTTATAAAATACTTTTCTAAAAATTATTTTTTTTATAAAATATTTTTTCAAACATAATTATTTTAAAAATGAAAATGTATCTTTGAAAAAAAATTCTTTTCCGAAAATATTAGTATGGATTTTTTTTAAAATATTTTTAAAAACGATATAGAAAAAATTTAGATTTTTTTTCTTCATTTTATAAAATTGATATTTTGTAACTATCTCGTTTTTGCTAAAATCATGTAATTAGTATTCAAAGAAAAATAAGTCTCAATGAGCTATAATCATGTCAACAAATTAGAACCAACATTAAATCAAAGATAGCGACTTCTGGTGGCATATTTTTAAAGTTTAGTACTCCATTGTGTTATATTTATAATGTTGAGTGACCTTCTGTAATATATTTTTAAAGTTAAGTGACCTTCCGTGATATATTTATAAAGTTGAATGACCTCCCATGATATATTTATAAAGTTGAGTGACCTTTTGTGATAAAATTTCAAAATTGAGTGACATGTGAAGAGATAAATATAAAGTTGGACGACCTCCAGTATTTATGGTAAACTTGAGATGAATATAAAGTCGGCGATGATGTGGACTTATCAAATTAGCAATGACGTGTTATACATGTGTCAATTCCGTTAATAAGTGGATGGAAAATTAATTGGGTGAGCTAATTTGGACAAATCAAAAGTTGGATGACCTATTAGGAACAATTGAAAGTTGGATAATATATTTCGTCATATTTTTGAAAGTTGAGTGACGTATGGTGAAATTACCCAAAAGAATATAATGTTGAAGATATAATAGTTGCAAGATAATATGTTGTACTTTATAACAATGGTATTTTATAAGGGTCTTGTTATTGCGCGCTGCATTTGCGGACGCCCCATGCGCGACTGACGTCAGCCAAAATGCGACGGTGCCACGATACGTGTCGGTCCAGTGCCTTTCCAGCTCAGCATGCAGCGACGGGGTGAACATAGAGTGCAGCGACAGAAACAGTATATAGATAGTATAACATTATGATAAAACGGTATATATATAACAATATATAAACCAGACAAGAAAATAGTATACATATAGTATAATATTATGATAAAACAATATATATAAATCATATGAAAACAATATATAGATATAATATAGTACAGACAAATAATATATGTATATAGCAAATGTATAATTTAGACAAACAGTATATATATCACTATATGTTGTAATAATAGATATGATATAACTTTATAAAACAATATATATAGCGATATATAATTAAAACAAAAACAAGTATATAATAACAATGCAAGATGTAATATATATATATATATATATATAACAAATTTTTAAGTCAATAAAACAGTATATAGCATATCTTGTCGCGCTGGAGAAAAAGGGGACAATAGGGAAAAGATTGAGAATTTCGGCTACTGGGAAACATGTTACGTCCATGTCATCTCCAACCTTGGAGTGACCAGGTCGTCCCCAACAGTGATGGAATTTCCATTTTCCCATTTTATAATTTTACTACGATTATGTGCTAATATGTCGTTGTGTATTAATCTTGATTTATGTATGCAGCAGTTGAGCGATCCCACGTTTACCTTGAAAAATTGCACCTTCTCTCTTGAGGTAAATTAAAACACGTGAGGCTTTTAGATAATTTAATACATAAAGACGTAGGTAATTAAAACACGTGAGGCTTTTAGATAACAATTTAATACATAAAGAGGTTCCAGATTGTTTATGATGATGACCAATCATAAAAATTAAAATTTCCTAGAATCTCTATTCATTTTATATTAGATTTTGAATGTATGACGCACCATGGAAGATATGGTGATGTTTTAATTATTGCATTTAGATTATGTTGAGTAAACAAAAATAACTCTGACAAAAAAGCTGATCGCTAGAGCATAAAAATATGGGACCGATGAAATAGCTGGTTGGCAAAAGAATATATTTTCTATCGGGGTAGGCTGATTTTGATCAATGAAGTGCTAAAAATGGCTAATCAAGAAACATACATGAAGGAATTTTATTATGGAAAAGAACAAAAAAAGGCAAAGGATACAACGGGGGCAGGGGTGCTAGGTATAATAAAAAATCAACCTAATATTTTTAATCAAATCGTACTGACTAAATGGATGAGATTCTACAAGTGATTTGAAAACGTCTGTTGGACTTATTTACTGAAACAGGTTATTATGTGTGGAAGTTGAGAAAATGATAAATGTCCTATATATATGGAATGATATATTAAAAAAACTGGACGTATTTTTATTAAGTACATATATCAAGGTAAAAAAATAAAAAAATGACTAGTTGCTAGAGTGCATCATGGCGAGGTTCAAATTGACATTGCCCAATCTTTAATCATTTGCAAATTGCAATAGAAAAAGTGGGAACTCTCAGAATCTCTATATCAGAGTGACAATAGTGTTCTTGCTTGCAGGAATGCTTTAAAATTAAGATAAAATCTCTCATATGCCTGCACTAGAACTTAAATTTTTAAGAACGAATATTAATGAAGTAGTTTCAAACGATGGTGGTGACGAAATAGCATGGAAATGAGATAAAGCTGGAAAATTTTCACTTACAACTGTTTATAAATTTTTATCCATGGGAGTCCTCTCAACAACTGATTTTGTTAAAAATATCAGCACTAAGTTAGTTAGGTCTAACCTAAATATTAGGCATAATATGGAGAATTCTAGAATCAACTTAAAAGTTTAAGGTTGTGGCAAAATATCAAGAGTTTCTAGATATGCAATTTCCAGAGATGGGTACAAAGATAAATATTCTAGAAAGATCTCTAGAAATATCTAAGATCTAGAATCATCTATCCACTAGTATAAATAGAGGATGCTAATAATCATTTGTCATCAAGCCATCAAGTTTCCTCAAGATATCAAGCCACAAACAAAGAGTCCTCTCAAATAAAGAGTGTGAGTGATTGTTATAGTTATTTAGCTGGAGGTTTAATAATATAGAAATAGTAGGGTTATAATTTTTGAGATTTAGTAATTGAGTAGAAGAGACATATTATAATATTATTGAGCGAATAATAAAAAAATTATATTAAAATATCGTCTCTCTACTCTACAGATTTAAGAAAGAAAAAATTCTACTTTGAATCCAAACTCGTGAATCCAAATAGAATCCGCGCATGCATGAGAAAAGAAGACCGCATCATTTGCTCCGGAAAAAAATCACTGGATAGAAGTGCATATCCCTGTCCGGCCTGACCCCAGCTTTGTTGGAGTCCAAGGCTTATTTTAAAAGGGCGCAAATTTATCAAATATTAGACCAATTCAAACTTCAAAATAGTACGTTTCTACTATATCAAAAAAATGGTTTTTTTTTTGCACTCCAAGAAGAAAAATCAGTGAAAGATGGACAAGAGAAGAAGAAAAAAATTCTATGATTCAATACACGAATTCATTAAATGCTGTATTTTAAAATAGGCCAATAAAGATGGACTTCTAATCTAATTTAACTCTAAACTCACAACAAATATAATACTATTGCATAGATGAGGCTCCTTCAAATTTTGGAGTCCTGAACCCCGACATTGTGGGTCTTGGAATGGGGCCGGACCCCCTCTCTCTCTCTCTCTCTCTCTCTCTCTCTCTCTCTCTCTCTCTCTCCAGAGTCTAAGTCCATCTCTCAGAAACAAACTTCCGCCACTACCACCCTAATCGTGAACCCGCCTCACCTTCGTCGACTCTTGATTCAGATCCATACAATTGCAGTCCTCGCTTCCCATCTTTTCTATTGATGTCTTCTTTTTTTTCGCTTGAAGCTCATGAATGAAGTCGAGTCGCATGAAGCCGGAGCTCTCTCCTCTTCTCAGACCAAAAGAACGAAGCACATAATTCTCTCCTACTCTTTCTTGCGAGCTACCTCTATCGCGATTCCTCTCCCACACAAAGCTCTTGACAAGCGACTGCTGAGATGCTATCTTATTCGTGTAATTCTTTTAATATTACGTTTCTATATTTAATTCACGTATTAGTTATCCTCTGTATATTTTGGATATAAGAATCAAGATAATGATTAATATATCTCTTAAGTTTTAAGAGAGGAGAGCTTGAGGGTGAAACAGGTGGTTATTCACAGGCGATCTCCCAGGATATTCTAGAGTAGAGCTTGCAAAAGAATTGCAGAGCTGAAATCGATGGTGAGAAACTGTGAACCAACGAATGACATTTTAAACTGTACCTAGTGATATGTAGGATGTTTATAGAGATAAACATACTTCAGGTAAGAAGCTACATATCCACACTAGTATATTCGTAAATTGGATGATCATGTTCTACTGATCATAGACATAGGGATGTCAAGTCTGGAATATAGGTATGTGTTAGAGAACACATATTGGACTGACCACACTATGAGAATATGCATGGTATATGTTATTAGTGATTCTCATATGAATAGTGTGCTTGTTCCTATGACTTGAGATTACTATGGATTCCTGTATGTGGAACTGCATACTTTAATATGACTCTACGTCATCTGTAATGGGATGACCATTACGGTCATCATTAGGTATGCACTAAATCATGACGAGGAATGTGAGTGACCAAGATGGGATTTGTTTCTCTCATCAAGAGGGAGATATCATGGTCCCATGATGAACTAGGACTGAAGAAAATGCCATGTTCAAAATGGATTAACATGTGTTGTTAATATCATTTTGTTTTTACTCAGTCTAATTCTCGATCAGGAAAGAGACTTTGATCAAACTGAAGGATGACATACTTCCATGTCTTGTGATCAAGATATATATCATAGAACAAAAGGAATAAGCAAACGTCTATTCATATAGGTTTATGATCGCTGATCATTTCATTTAACATGGATAGTCATGACATCAGTCTAGAGGTTACTCATGACTTACAATCTTTAGAAGATTGTTGCCAGTGTTAAATGGAACCTACACGGTCACACAATGAACTCCATTCATACGGGATGAAAATAGCTCAAAGAGCCAATAGATGTGGACGCAGGGGATTGAGGTCAACAGTTGTACATATGACGTATAAATTGGTGATCGAAATAATTAACTATTAGATTGTTCATTATGCAAAATAGTGCTATTTCGTTGTCAACAGAATAGTTTCGTTCTCAACGGAATAGCTCCGTTCGGAACGGAATAGATATGGAAACTGTAATGACCTTGGCTGCTAAGTTTTTGATTTAAGAAATACCTATTCCGTTGGCAATGGAATAGTTTCGTTGGGAACGAAATAGGCGCAATTTAGGGTTTTCAGTTAAGGTAACTGAGCAATCATTCGCCTCTCTCTCTAGTATAAATAGAAGGGTAGCCCCTCTCTATTGTATACACAATTCTAAAACCTTAGATGCCGTCACAAATACATAAAGAGAGAGACAGAGAGAGAGAGAGAGAGTTCCGTGAGGTAATTTCAGAAAGTATTTCCGGACTCGTCTAGCCGAGTTCGGTTATTCCATTTGTCTGAAGTTCATGTGGATACGAGTAGAGATTCTCTAACTTGCGAGCGATTGTTCTTCATCCCTAGGAGAAGGAAGGAGATTTGCGGAGTCGAGCTTCAGGAAGAAGAAGGTTATAAATCAGAATAGTTCAGACCTATATCCGTTCTTCTTCTCACGGATAAGGAAGATCCGAGGTATACATTTTAATAGCTAATATCGTACTTTTATTACCTTATTGATGATCCTAGGGCGGGTTGAATTCATAGGTTCCGCTGCACATGTAACGTACATGGCTATGGAAATTTTATGGTTTTAAAATATTATTTCAAAACATCACGAAAATAGGTTCTGGGAATATAATATTAGATATTATGATTTTCTAGAGTTTCGAGAAATAGTTTTTCGAAATCTGTTTTGGAAACGGTACTAAAACAAAAGAAAACAAATTTTCCAGGACGATTTTGTTCCCAACAGAATAGTTCCGTTGAGAATGGAATAACGTTGGAAAACTATTAGTTTTTCAGCGTCGATTCCGTTGAGAGAACGGAATAGTTCCGTTCCCGACAGAATAAGGCTGAATTTTATAGAAACCCTAATTTTTGTTATACATGGAATTTAAATATATAAATACGGTATGAGCCTTAGATCTGTGATTGTTCTATGATGTATTCTTGTGTGAATGCTTGTAATTTTATTTAATATCTATGGCAACCAGTGAGTTGTCCAAAGTTGTAATTATGGCAACCTGTGAGTTGTCCAAATTTATAAATTAATTTTTGTACCAATATGATAGCTGTTAAGAAAGATATTATATCAAGACTACAAGACAAAGATCTTGGCGTAATCTTCAGAAGGTGGCATAGGATCTTTGCACACACAATGAAGGGTTCGTTGAAGATTACAGCTGCAATCTAGAGATAGATCTAGGATTAGGAACCTCATGATTGCTCGTGAGGAATATGCTCATACTATATTTATCTTGTTTCTGTGATGTTTATATTTATAAATCTAAAAACAAAATCATTCAGAATATTAAGTAATGAAATGCCTCCCATGTCACTATAACTCTCAGTACTCAAACAACTTTCCACATGAGGTCATGCCAGAGCTGGGCGTGTGGGGGATTGTCTTTGGAAGGGGGCACACGAGAAGTAGTGACTAGCACAGATCATGCCTGAGCTGAGTGTGCTGGAAACAGCTTTGCCGATACTCATACATGGTTAAACTTAACTGTGTAAGCAAGTCAGACTTGGGCTTAGGGCACAAGATGGGATAATACACCAATTATAAGATACTCATTTCATAAAATGCAAGAGTTGCATATGATGCAATTGAAAAATGTTCCTACCTAAATAGTTGAGCATTGAGGGTTGTGCCGGAGCGCACTTAATACTCAACGAAATACGAATCTTGACTCACTATGAAATTTCATTTAATTGAAGTTTCTTACTCAATACTACTGAAGGTAGTTGATCTGAAAAAAAATAGTTGGAGTGACCATATAAGAAATACCAAAACAAAATAACCCAATGAATAAATAATAATGACACTTTACATTTGAACTTTTAGAATAATGGCAATCAATAACAATTCAACTGGGTTGAATTTGCGATCTATCCTTGAGAAGGATAAGTTCAATGAGTCTAACTTCCTTGACTGGTTTAGAATCCTGAGAATTATTCTCAAGGCTGACAATAAACTCTATGTCATAGAAGAGACTTACCAGAGGAACCATAACAGGGAGTAGGGAGCCACAAGGGCTGTCCGGGACGAGTATGCTAAATACGTCAAAGATGACATAGAGATAGCTTGCCTCATGCTAGAGACCATGACCTCTGAGCTTCAGAAGCAACTAGAGGACATGGGTGCTTATGATATTATCGTAACTCTCAAGGAAATATTCCAATAGCAGGCTAGAGTTGAGCGCTACAGGACGACCGTCTCTCTAACTGATACGAAGATGGTTGAAGGTTAGCCTATGAGTGCTCATGTACTCAAGATGAAGAGCTATCTTGATTAATTAGAGAGGCTGGGTTCAGCTATGCCCAGAAAATTGGCGGTTGACATAATTCTCAGTTCCTTGCCTCTTAGTTTTAAGCAATTCATCATGAACTATAATATGCATTAGATGGAGAAATCCATCACCGAGTTGCATGGGATGTTTAAGAACACACAGGAGGACATGAAGACAAATGTTGTCAATAATGTCCTAATGGTTCACAAGAAGAAGGGTAAGAAGACCAGGAATAAGAGCAAGGATAAAGGCAAGGTGTTGCCTAAACCCAAGATCAAGAAAGACAATGACGAAGTTTGCTTCCATTACAACAAGGTTGGGCATTGGAAGAGAAATTGCAAACTCTATCAGGGTGAAATCAAGAAGGGTAGTGTGACTACTGCTTCATGTATTTTTGTTATTGAAACTAATTTACTTTCTCCTAAATCTTGGCTATTCAATACCGGATGTGGAACTCACATTTATAATGATGTGCATGTACTATAAAGGAGTAGAAGATTAGCTAAGAGCGAAGTCGACCTGCGTGTGGGAAATGGAGCAAGAGCTGCTGCATTAGCCGTAGGAACTTATTTATTGACTTTACCTAGTGGACTTGTATTAGTACTTAATAATTGTTATTTTGTACCTGTTATGAGCAGAAATATTATTACTAATTCTAGTCTAGCTTTGAATGGTTATAAATTTATTATTGAGAATAATAATTATTATATCTTACAGGATAATCTTTTCTACGGAAATATTCTATTAGAAAGAGGTCTTTATGTACTAGATCTTAAGAAAGAGAATTACAAGTCCATCTATAAGATTAATACTAAATGATTTAAATCAAATGACTCAAATCCGACATACCTCTGGCATTGTCACTTAGGTCATATAAATGCGAAACACATTTCTAAACTCCACACTCATGGCCTTTTAAACTCACTCGATTTGGAATCATTTGAGACGTGTGAGTCTTGTTTACTTGGCAAGATGACTAAGAAATCTTTCACAAAAGTTGGTGAAAGGGTCAGTGACTTATTAGGACTCATACATACAGATGTATGTGGACTAATGAGTAAGTGGGCTAGAGGTGGGTATCGGTACTTCATAACCTTCACGGTTGACTTCTGTAGATATGGCTATATCTACTTAATGAAGCATAAGTCTGAATCCTTTGAAGTGTTCAAAGAATTTAAGAATGAAGTACAAAATCAACTAAGCAAGAAGATTAAAGTATTTCGATCTAATCGAAGAGGCGAATATCTTAGTCAGGAATTTGAGGATTATCTCAGAGAATGTGGAATAGTTTCACAACTGACTCCTCTAAGTTGTTGAATGGAGTGTCCGAAAGGAGGAATTGAACTTTATTGGATATGGTTCGATCGATGATGAGTCAAACGAGTCTTCCAACATCTTTTTGGGCTTATGCTCTTGAGATAGCTGCATTCATACTGAACAAGATTCCATCAAAGGCGGTTCAAAAGAATCCATATGAGATATGGACGGAGCCCAAAGTTGTCTTTTCTTAAGATTTGGGGATGTGAGGCTTATGTCAAACTTCAAGCTTCCGATAAACCTGGACCCAAGTCTGATAAGTGTTTGTTCGTGGGATATCCTAAAGAGAGAAGAGGATATTACTTTTACAACCCATCGGAAAACAAAGTGTTTGTTGCCCGAATGGTGCTTTCTTGAAAGAGAATTTGTCTCCATGAGAAGTAGTGGGAGACTCACGTACAGTTACAGAACCTGTGATGGAAGACCAAACAAGCTCTCAAAGAGTTGGTGAGCTTGAAACTCAACAGACTCACCGTAGGTTTAGTAGGATTCGTTATGATCCCGAGAGATACAGATATCTCGTGTCTAATGATGATGATGTTATATTCATATATGATGAGCCCACATCTTACCAACAGGCTATGAAGAGTCATGACTCTCAAGAAATGGTTAGAGGCCATGAGAGCCGAGATGCAATCCATACAAGACAATCAAGTTTGAAATTTAATCGATCCATCCGAAAGCTTGGAGACCATCGGATGTAAGTGGGTCCTTAAGAAGAAGACCAACGTGGATGGAAAGGTACAAACATACAAAGCAAGGCTTGTGGCGAAAGGTTTCAAAGAGCAAAAGCGCATGGAAAAGATTCCATACGCCTTTTGCCCTTATCACATGGTGTTTTTCTCAGTAAGACATAATGTCCTGCAAGTGATAAAGAGCAAAAGCACATGGAACAGATTCCGTATGCTTCCGCTATAGGATCTATCACGTATGCCATGATATGTACTAGGCCAGATGTGTCATACTCATTGAGCGCGATAAGGAGGTTTTAGTCTAATCTAGGTGAAAGTCACTGGATAGATGTTAAAAGAATCCTTAAATACTTACGAAGAACTAAGGACCTGTTCCTAGTCTATGGTGGTCTGGAAGTCGAGCTCGTTGTAAAGGGTTACACCGACGCAAGCTTCCAGACAGACTCAGACGACTTTAGATCATAATCAGGTTATTTATTTTGCCTAAATGGAGGTGCAGTGACATGGAAGAGTTCCAAGCAATGTACTGTAGCAGATTCTTCAACGGAAGTAGAGTATATAGCCACTGCAGAAGCGGCTAAAGAAGTTGTTTGGATAAAGAATCTTTTGGAGGAGCTAAGAGTAGTTCCGAGCATCTCGATACGAGTGAATCTATATTGTGACAATAATGGAGTGATTGCACAAGCAAAGGAACCGAGATCTCACCAAAGGTCGAAGCACATATTGCTACGCTTCTATCTAAGCAGGGAGATCATACGAAGGGATGATGTTAAAATATGTAGAGTGTCATCGGACGACAATGTCGCCGATCCATTAACTAAACCACTCCCGCAAGCAAAACATGAGGGTGATGTTAGGTCTATGGGCATAAGATGCTTAGAGTTGGCCTAGTGCAAGTGGGAGACTGTAGGATTAGTACCCTAGGACAAATGTATTTGTGCTAGGAAATAGATTATGTATTAAGACAATATTATTATTATTATTTCAATAAGGGTTGTTTGTTATATATATCTGAGTGTATGAGTTGTAAATTTACATTTACATATCTTATATCAACCTTGAATGACACTTTGGCTTCACGTCATCAGAATATGTGATTCTTATAGTAGAATTGTGAACCAACGAATGCCATTCTAAACCATCCAAAGTGATATGTAGAATGTTTATAGAGATAAATATACTTCAGGTAAGAAACTACATATCCACACTAGTATATTCATAGATTGGTGTAGGATTAGTGCCCTAGGCCAAATGTATTTGTGCTAGGAAATGGATTATGTATTAAGACATGATTATTTATTCAATAACGGTTGTTTCTTATATATCTGTAGGTATGGGTTGTGAATTTAATTTCTTATATCAACCATGAATGTCACTTCGGTTCACGTCATCAGACTAAGTGATTCTGATAGTAGAACTGTGAACCAACGAATGACATTCCAAACCGTCCCTTGTGATATGTGGGATGTTTATAGATATAAACATACTTCAAGTAAGAATCTACATATCTACACTAGTAAATTTGCAGACAGGATGAACATATTCTGTTGATCATGGACATAGGGATGTCAAGTCCGGAATATTTGTTCGTGTTAGAGAACACGTGCTGGACTGACCACACAATGAGAATATGCATGGTATATGTCATTAGTGATTCTCATATGAATAGTGTGCTTGTTCCTACGACCTGAGGTCACCATGGATTCCTACATGTGGAACTGCATACTTTAATATGATCCTACGTCATCCGTAACGGGATGATTATTAAGGTCATCATTAGGTATGCACTGAATCATGATGAGGAATGTGAGTGACCAAGATGGGACTTGTTCCTCTCGACAAGAGGGAGATATCTCTGGGCCCCCTGATGAACTAGGACTGAAGGAAATGCATGGCCATGCTCAAAATGGATTAACATGTATTGTTAATATCATTTTGTATTTACTCAGTCTAATTCTCGATAAGGAAAGAGACTTTGATCAAACTCAAGGATGACATATTACCGTGCCTTTTGATCAAGACGTATATCGTAGAACAAAAGGAATAAGCAAATGTCTATTCAGATAGGTTTATGATCGCTGATCATTTCATTTAACATGGGTAGTCATGACATAAGTCTAGAGGTTACTCATGACTTACTATCTTTAGAAGATCATTGCCAGCGTTAAATGGAACCTACACAGTCACACAATAAGCTCCATTCGTACAGGATGAAAATACCTCAATAACAATTATACATGTGATGTATAAATGGGCGAAAGAATAAATCAAATATTGAATATTTGATTGTGCTGGAATTACTGTTCACGCGCAGGAATTACTGTTCACGCACATAAATTACTGGTCACGCATTCGAACAGAACACATATGGTATGTGCTGATTTGCTTGGCGGGCAAGCATCGTTTTTATGGAAACGATGGTCCATTCGAAGCAGGAATTACTGTTCACGCGGCAGGCAGGATTTGTTTCCTTAACGAAAGTTGCCATTCTTTCACCCCTCTCTCTAGTATATATAAAAGGGTAGCCCCCTTCTATTCGACACACAATTTGGAAACCTTAGAGGCCATCTATTACATAGAAAAAATAGAGAAAGTTTTGAGAGATTTTCGGAAAGTATTTTCGGACTTGTCTAGCCAAGTCCGGTTATTCCATACATTTGAAGTTCGCATGTATACAAGTAGAGGTTCTCTATCTTGAAAACTAGCGAGCGATCGATAAGATATCTAGATCTATGAGGAGCTAGGTAGTGGTAAGATATTACACTTTCCTAACATGGATCATTATCGCAATTAATTTATTTCGAATACAGTAATTTGGAAAGAGTTCCAAATAAGGTACTGTAACTGAAACAAGACCATATTATCGCTTTAGAAGCGGAAAATAGGTATGCCTTGATCTTGGAACTTGGAATAGTCCTGATTGCTCTTAAGACCTGACAATCTATGTTATGAACAAATAGTCACTCAGAATGGAGCAACAAGGATACATGCGCATGTTTTGGAAGTTCTCGACTAATTATAGAGATCAATAGTAGTCGTTACAAGTTTGCAATATAAATTTCTATAATCTGGTGGGCATATATTTCCCGCTAGTAGAACATGGAGGTCATATTGCCTAATGAGTATTGGATGCTTAAGATTGGCCTAGTGCAAGTGGGAGACTGAAGGAAGTATGCCCTAGGCCAAAGTGTTGGACTAGAGATTAGATTATGAGAAATACGTTTATTCAGTTCATATATGAATGAGTGTATGGGTGACTAATATGTCTACATATATTAGATCGACCATGAATGACACTTCGGGTTCATGTCATCGGAATACGTGATTCTGATAGTAGAAATGTGAACCAATGAATGACATTCTAAACCATCCCTAGTGATATGTAGGATGTTTATAGAGATAAACATACTTCAAGTAAGAAGCTACATATCCACACCAGTATATTCGCAGACTGGATGATCATGTTCTGCTGATCATGGACACAGAGATGTCAAGTATGGAATATAGGTGCATGTTAGAGAACGCGTACTGGACTGACCACACTATGAGAATATGCATGGTATATGTCATTAGTGATTCTCATATGAATAGTGTGCTTGTTCCTACGACCTGAGGTCACCATAGATTTCTGTATGAGGAACTGTATACTGTAATATGATCTTACTTCATCCGTAATGGGATGATCATTAGGGTCATCATTAGGTATGCACTGAATCGTGATGAGGATTGTGAGTGACCAAGATGGGATTTGTTCCTCTCGTTAAGAGGGAGATATCTCTGGGCGCCCTAATGAACTAGGACTGAAGGAAATGCATGGCCATGCTCAAAATGGATTAACATGTGTTGTTAATATCATTTTGTATTTATTCAGTCTAATTCTCGATCAGGAAAGAGACTTTGATCAAACTCAAGGATGACATATTACCATGCCTTGTGATCAAGACATATATTGTAGAACAAAAGGAATAAGCAAATGTCCATTCAGATAGGTTTATGATCACTGATCATTTCATTTAACATGGGTAGTCATGACATCAGTCTAGAGGTTACTCATGAATGACTTATGAACTTTTGAAGATCGTTGCCAGCTTTAAATGGAACCTACACGGTCACACAATGAACTCCATTCGTACGGGATGAATATGCACAGAAATTGGTGAACGAAATAATCAACTATTGGATAATTGATTGAACAAAACAGTGTCATTCGTTGGCAACGGAATAGTTCCGTTCCCAACAGAATTTATATGGAAACTGTAGTAACCTTAGCTGCCAAGTATTCCGTTATGGAAAAATCTATTCCGTTGACAACGGAATAGGCGCAGATTAGGATCTTTAGTTATGATAACTGAGCAATCGTTCGCCTCCCTCTCTAGCATAAATAGAAGGGCAGAGTCTCTCTATTCCAGATAATTCAGAAGCCTTAGATGCTGTCTATTACACAGAAAAGAGAGAGAAAGTTTTGAGAGATTTTCGGAAAGTATTTCCGGACTTGTCTAACCAAGTCCGGTTATTCAGTACGTCTGAAGTTCACGTGGATACGAGTAAAGGTTTTCTATCTTGAGAACTTACGAGCGATCGATCTTCATCCCTAGGAGAAGCAAGGAAGTCGCGAGTCAAGCTTTATGAAGGTGAAGGTTGCAAGTCAGAAAAGTTCAGACCTACATCCGTTTTTCGTCTCGCGGATCAGGAAGATCCGAGGTATAAATTTTAATAGTTAATCTCGTACTTTTATTCCGTTAACGTAGATCCTAGGGTGGGTTAAATCCATAGGTTCCGTAGCGCATGTAACGTACATGGCTATGGATATCCTAACATAGTCTACCCTCTTTGCTTAAGAGTGCACATTTCCAGGTTTGCAATTTTTTAGCACACTTTTCAATAAGACCCTTGTAGTCTTCAATTTTTGATTTTTTGTAGTGTAACGGAAAATCGAGATATTGTATTGGTAATTGAACTTGTGGACAATCCAATTCTGCCTCAAGTTCCTATACCACATTGTACCCCTCTAGTATAATCATGAATTCGGATTTATCGTAAATTATTTTGAGTCCTGAGCTACAACCAAATGAGTTTAGTACTACCTTGAGTCTTCTGATGGATTTAAACTGATTCTAAAAACCCTAAAACTTGATTTAAATTTAAGCTTGAGAGCAAGCTTGGTTTAAGTGTGGTGAGAATTGTAATGTATTTTTTTATACACATTCTTGGTTTTTATCATATGGAATTCACCCTTAACTCACATAAAATGTATGTAAAATATTTAAAATTAATAAAAATTATTTTTGAAACTCTTAATACACTTTTATGTAATTTTTCTGGTAAAAAGACCAAGAAAAGGATATTTGGATAACTTAATGAATAGTCAACTCCAAATGAAGGGCCGATTTGGAAATCTTGGGCCAAGGATGGCCGAATTCTCGACAAATCTCCGTAAAACCAATTCTCTTATAACTCTTACCCACCAACCATTAAAGCCAAAACCACAAAAAGACAAAAAGTCAAACCCCAGAAATCGCTCGGTTGACCAAGAGTGAACTGTCCCAAATGGGGGTCAAACGGGATACCAAATCGAAGAGCTCGACGAGATGAATACAATGGTGTAAACCTAACTAAGAAAAGAACTTTTAGAACTCCTAGAAATAATGATAGAAGATCCGGTAAACCTGGCCATAGTCAACCTTTGATCAAGCCAACCCTTATCTCGACCAATTAAAATGAGACATGTGTCCACTTTCTTCTTCTCAGAATCCGTTCAGCACAAAAGTCATGTCAAAATTGTATTTTCCATGGACGAACAACATTGTGACACATGGCAAACTCGTTATCCTCAGAAATGATGATGACACATGGAGTTCCTTCATCCACATGCTGACAAACCAGATGAAAAGTTGTATGATGATCAATACGAGAATTTCTTCCATCTAGTAGAAACACGACACGTGTCGATACAATCTGGCAAAATGCGTTTGAATTTAACGGTTCAACCAACCTTCTAGTTTCCCGAACATTGGACATCTCTGTTCGCAGAATAACACACGATTCAGAAAATACTGGACACTCTGGTGACAGGAAATTGAGATGAAGATGACTCACTTTCTGCGAAAGCTATAGATGATCAGTACGATGATTCATTTCTAACGAATGAGCAGATGACACGTGGAAAAACATGTTAATGGAAATGCGTAATGAAATGAAAAATGGAGGCCTCCGTTCGTTCTATAACACATGAATCAGTAGGTAATGGACTATGCAGTGGAATTAAATGGAGGGATTTCATCACGCGTTTTCTACAGTACCTGTTGTGTTCAGTCCGAGGATTCCATATTCCAGCAATCAGAATATGACACATGGCAAGTCAGTTTCTCTCTGCCCCAATTTGAGTGTGACACGTGTACAGGCCATTGAAAGTGGATGAGATAGGGAAATTTGAATATAAAAGAAGAAAAAAAAATAGTGTTACGCATCTCCCAAGTTACTACCCCAAAACAAATTCGGATGAAGCTAAATTTTTAGTCACACAACCCTATTTTCAAATCTTTTCTAGGTTAAATTTCTCTATATATTAACCACCCTTTCTCTCTCTAAGACATCCATTCTCACATCCATTTTTACATCATCATCCATTCATTATTACATCTTCATTTTCACCATTCTTCTTCTTCTTCTTCTTCTTCTTCTTCTTCTTCTTCTTCTATTCTTTTCCACCATTAATGTCTACAAAGCTTCAAACCATAAATTGTTGAGAGTAAAAAGAAAACAAGATTTTTAGAAGGAGAGAAGTTCTTAATCTAGAAGGAGCAAGTGTTAGATCAACCAAAAATGGAGGGGGGGATCGAGAACAGTTATCATCTTTAGTCTTTCATTTATTATATCTTTATTTTCTTTATTTCTTTCTTTTTGGATGAATAAAATGACTCAAGAATTTGTAAATATGATTTTTGTGGACATGAGTGAGTAGTTATTATAGTAGAGAAACACTTTTTGTGTGACATTTGTTGATGAAGTCTTATGTGAAACTTTGCATTTTATTATGGTATTTTAAGATTAAATTTGGACACTTTTTCATGAGATCTAAAGTTGAGTTATTTGGAAGAATGATTTGATTTGAAATATTTGTGACGTGTTGAGATTTGTTTGAGTAATAATAACTTGGAAGAGTTTTTCTTTTATTCAAATAAGGTTTTAAATTGGGTATTTGTGAAACTCGAAAATAGAAGTTTTTGAGTATATCTAATGTTTGACTTATTTGTTGATTATTTTTTAGAAAGAATCTAGTCAAGCCTTGCTTTTTAAACCTTATTAATAAGTTGCTATTTATTATGATTAAAGATTAAATGTTACATGAATCGTCAATATTTTACTACTTTCTCTTTTGAAAGTTCAAAAACAAAATTTTATTACTTTTATTTTCTCTTGAATCTTTTCGTATTAAAAACATCAACAATAACTTTTGAAACTACAACACTAAATGAAAAATGAGATTAAAAAATTAATTATTTAAGGCCTACCTCCTTGTGGATTGACACCCTAGACTCACATACCGCATATACAATTGAGAAATTAATTAGGGGATTTATAAATAATTTTGCTAAGATTGTGAACTCACAAAAAGACACGATTCACATTTCTTACACCTTGTGATTCATCTTCTTCCATGCGTCATCATCGGTCTCTTTTGGTTTCATCTCTAGTAGCACATCTTCTAGATCCTTCTGGCATAGCAATGCTTCTGTTTGCATCTTCCAGCAGCCGAAGTCTCGCCTATCGAAGCGACTATTGCTCGTCTATGTATCACATCCATTTATGCACCCAAAGGGAATTTTCTTCAAACCTCGACTCTACTACCACTTGTTAAGAATCGAGATGTAACAATAAACATATAAAGCAAAATACATGAACACAAAGATTTAACGTGAAAACCCTATAAGGGCGAAAATCATGGCCACCGACATTCAAACACATTCTTTTAACTTGGAGGAAACAGAAATACAATACATTTATTTATAGTTGTTAGAATAATTAATTAAAACTCTACCCCTTTATTTATAGTGATAGTCATATCTAATAAAAAAAAATAACCAAAAGAATTGTTGCCCCATTTAATGCCTAATTCATGAAAAAAATATAAAGAAAATAAACATATTTACAATTCTAATTATCAATTAAGGAATTACATCATGGCAACTAAATATGGAGAACTTTCCTATCTCCTGTAAGATTTCGAAATATCCACATTGGAGTTTATGTTCCACTCATAAATGAGATAGATATCTTTAGGCCTCTTGATGAATTGAACTGAAGAAATGTATGGCCATACTCAAATGAATTAATAAGAGTTGTTAATGTCATTTATTTTTTGTCCAGTTTAATTTGAGATCAAGAAATATTAATCGATTTATATAAGGATAGCATATTACATGCCTTATGATCGATATAGATATCGCGTGACAAATGGACTAAATACGTGATTGCTGATTAAGTAAATTGGATCACCGATATCACTTAAATTTGGTAGTCATGATGGCTTGCTAGAGTCCGCTCATCATTTATAGACTGTCAACTCTATTGCCAACATTAAGTGAACCTACAGGATCACACAAAAAGAACAAACTAAAACGGGCGCAGAAAATCCTAGCGACTTATATGGTGATTTGCATAGGAATGTCACAAAAGATATTGTCATCTTATGTGATAAGAGGTGATATATATGTATATATAGATTATGAGCACAAAAGATCAAGTAATATAGAAGAGTCTAGATGATGACATGTGGATAAGAATAAATGATGTCATATAGATCTCGTGATGTGTTGAGAGGCAACTCTTCACCTCTATATAACGATATAGAGGACTCCAAAATTTTGAAAAAGAAGATTACTCTCTCTCTCTCTCTCTCTCAGTCTCTCTCTCTCTCAGAATAGTCCTTTCTCTTTTGTGTGACAAAAGAGTGAAATTATTTAGTTTATTTTGTATGACAAAATAATGAAATAGTGCCTTCCTTTGACAAAATGATGAGAGGATATATAGTCGATTTATATACCTTTGTGAGATAAATATAAGAAGAGAAAAATGAGTTTTTTCTTATGCAAGAGAAGAACAAGCTTCTAGCATATATAATGTTCTTGTTCCCATTTTAAGAATATTTGTGTGGATACCGGTAGAGGCGTTCGTACTTTCAGCGCTTACGATCTGTTCGGCCTAAGAAGATGACAAGGGATTGTTGACAGTTTCAATGGAGACCGATTTTGTTTGCCGTAGATGGCTTCCGCAAGATCCGACCTAGACGGCCTTGACGAACGGAAAATCGATTAGGATGGTAACTTGTTTAAAGATGCTTCGACAACACACATGGTTTGAGTGTCACAGATTAAACGAAATCCGAAAGGTATCTTTAAGTTTTATTTCTTTGATTTAACCGATACGCAAGGATCCTCGGTTTGGTTTTGGACAAAATTTTTATTTTCCGCTGCATTTAAGTATGTTTAAAACCCAACAATACTATCAAAGCGACGTGCGTGTTTTAATTAAATTCAGACGGTATATATGAGGTATATACTATATAGATACCATTTATAACTTGGATTTATAATTATAAGGATGGGTGTAACTTCATAAAAGATTGCGACTCGATAAAAGGGTATATGTGATGCATTATGATAATGAAAGAGCTGCGACCACCGGGTGCAATACAAGAGTTTGTGTCTAAGAGATGCGACCAAAGGATATGTTCCAAAAGTTGGGACTAATGGAATTGAGTCCAAGAGTTCTGATCAACGGATGCCACCAATAGGGTGCGATCAAAAGGTTTGACTAACGGGTGCAATCAAATAGTGCGACCAAGAGATACGATCCAAATGTCTCATCCAAGGAATGTGACGAAAGGTTGCGACCAAGAGGTGCGGCCAATAGGTGCGATCGAAAAAGGTGCAATCCCAAGAGTTGCGACTTCATAAAGGGTGTATTGTAGGTTTTATTCTTGAGTTTGGTTCATTAATCGAGTAAATTCTTAACTTAGATTGCTCAACCTAGCATCCAAATCTATGAAATTGTGTATTGAGTGATTAATGATTGTCTGGACACACAAATTATCATTTAAACCCTATTTTTTTTATCAAAAAGTCTTGTTGTTGAGTTTCAATTTTTTTTTCTTTTTTCTGCATTACTTTAGTTCCTGTTAAATTGAGTGTCAAAAAATAAAAACTTATAAAAATTGTTATAGTTTTATTGAAATTCACATTTAATAGATCAAAATCAACCTAAACTTTGTCCAATTCTTATTTATATTTTGTGAGATACAGTTATTTCCTGCAGTCTATTTTCTGTTCCAAATTTGTTTGTTCTCTTTGTTGAATTTTAAAAAAATATTAAACATAAAAATTATAAATTATAAATAGACCTACCTGAACTGTTTCGAAGCGTAAAATTTTATTCTGAATTTTAATCCTGCTATTCAAATCTTATATTTTGAGATACGGTACCATTTTCAACTGTTGCTTTATTTGCTGAACTTTCTGAACTGCGGTCTGTATTTTAAGTTAAAATACAAAGTGTGTCAAATCTGAAAATCTGAATAAATTTGAATTAGGGTTTCTAATTCATGAAATTTTACAAATTAGACCCTAAAAAACTTGATAATTGATTGTGAAGCTATTTAACTTAGCCATTTAACCTGTGGATCGACCCCTAGCTCAAATACCATGTATACACTTATTAAATTGAATTAGGGTAAAACAATTATTTTTGTTAATTTTGGGAATTCGAAAACGACGCATTTTCTCGTAAATTACAAATGACGCCGTTGTCGGGGAGACGGTTTTAATTAAGTTAAAACTAACCCACTAATCTTTTCTCTAGTGTTGTGTCTTTCTTATTTTGAAGGTTTTTAGGTCAAAAGATGAATCGGAAAGGCAAGACGTGAAATGACGGGAAGGCAAACATGGAGTGGATGGCCCGATGAGGGCTATTCATGGCAAAGCAATGAAGGCTACATCCAACAACCACAACCTTCCTATGGGCACTCTTACGAGCAAGGAGGTTTCTTCAACCACTCCTCCATCCTGGAGCCGAGGGATGAAATGTTGAACCAATCCTGGGGTTTCGAACCTCAGGTGAACCTCCAAAATCTGTATACACCCGCCACACCAACCTATTCCTCTTAACCTTAACTTGACCAAAACGAGTACCATCATCCAAACCAAGGGTATGAACAACCTCAAGGTTCTTCAGATTTTTTCGAGTCGATGAAAAGCATGATAAATGCCATGTCAACCTCAATGAAAAAAATGTCAACCTCAATCGAAAAATGGGATGGTAGAATTGATGCTCTAGAGAATACCCATGGCTCAAGAACCCACTCTCCAACCTTATCATGAAGAAGCTATCCATTGTGATGAGGGTTTCAGTGTCTTTGAAGAAATGAGGATTGAGGGTTCTCCTGGTGATGAGGGTTCTAGGGTTTTTGAAGAATTGGGGGTTGAGGGTTCTCATGGTGATGAGGAGAAGAAAATATTTGAGGAGGAAAAGCATGAGGAGAAGGGGGACACCAACTTTGTGGTGGAGGAAAATTTATTTAATGGGGAATGTGGGTTAAATGGGGATTTAGGGATTGTGTTTTGTGAAAACAATGCAAATCAGGTGATGACTCACTGGTTGAACCTTTCCACGCTTCGAGTGCCACCAAAATCCAAGATTTGGTTAAAGAAATTATAAATATTTTTGAGAAACTATGGGTCGAGGACGAGAATGTGTCAAACCATGACTCAAAGATTGAAACTTTGGAAGAACCGACCATCCCAAAACTAGAGAATATTCCACAAACTTCTCCAAAACTCGTGTCTTGTCAAACCATATATTACACCAAGCTTTAGATAAGCGGTGTGATGTACGTCGACCTTCCAACCAACAAAAAAGTGAATCTGAATATTGAGTTGCCCCTCTCAACTAAAATCGACTCCAAACTCCTTTCAAAACGAGGAACACCACGTCATTCTCGCTGCAAAACCAAGGGCAGGAAACGCCAACCGAATCTCTTCCCATCGTGTGAGCTTCCTCAAGGGTTTGCTCACGTTTACGACCCATTCGAGAGAGGCTAACACAAAGGCGTCGAGCTCGAGACGTAAACGGGAGCGCTTGGCGAGAGGCAACTCGTCGTGTCAGGTCATATTTTTCCTTTATTTTCAATATTTCTTTTCACAAAAAATTACTTCATTTCACTTGAACTTGCAAAAGTTTAAGTGTGGTGAGAGGAGGTATTGTAACTTTTTGTGTCAAAAAAAAAATAAAAATAAAACTAAAAATAAGAAAATTTAAAAATATGAAAAATTTAAAAATACAAAAACAAAAAAAAACTCATAAAACCCATAAAAATTAAAATTTTTGCTTTCATTTCATTTTTCTTATTTTTATAAATAAACTTATTTTGCTTGGATTTGTAAATATCAAAAGGCTTTTAAAAGAAAAATAAAATAAAAATGTGAAAAAAAGTGAAAGAAAAGCGTTTTTGAAAAGGAAAGATTTTTGAAACCAAGTCCTTCAAGTATAGAATTTTTGAAAAGTATAGTGTTTTGGTAAATGATGAACAATTTTTGAAAATTTTTAAAGGACATTAAATTATTTGCCATAATATTTCCTATTCCATCTCAATCCATCTATACTATCCATATAAAGTCCATTAAAGGTTTGAAAATCTCACAACGTGTTCATCTCCTCAATATTTTACGACAATATATAATGTCTCCAGTCTTTAGTACTGTATTGAAATTTTTGAAATTAAGTCTATCTTATACACTATAGTTTTGGAAAATATCTTGATTTTAACCAACCATTCGGGCCTGTTAATAACATGTGCGACCAGTTTCTAAATTCAGAGAAAACAAAATTTTGGCCCTGTATATTATCTCTCCAGCCCTATATATTATACCATATCCCGTTGTAAATAAATAAACGAGATTAAAAATAAAAATCTTTTTCAAGTGTTAAAAGCACAACTTTTCTCTCGAGAATTGATTCATGGATATCGTATCAGACTTTTAACTTGTTTGGGGGTGAAGTAAAAATCGAGTTGAAACCTTGGGGTAAACTTTAGAGGGTTAAAGTATAAAAAAAAATTTAGGTTACTATCTTTTGGAAAATGGATAATTGGGATAAAAGATTGGTGAGTTGAGGCGACTTCGAAGTTTTAAAATTATTAATGGACATTCACCGACATTCGTGTATTATTATAATAATCGACTAATAATATGGCAATAATTTAATCTCTTTTCAAATGGATTTAAACTGATTCTAAAAACCCAAAAACTTGATTTAAATTTTGGCTTGTGGGCAAGCTTGGTTAAAGTGTGGTGAGATTTATAATGTGTATTTTTATACATATTTTTAGGGTTTTTATCATATAAAATTCACCATTAAATCATAAAAATATTGGAAAAATGATTTAAATTGATTAAAATTATATTTGAAACTCGTAATACATTTTTGTGTGATTTTTCAGGTAAAAAGACTAAGAAAATTATATTTGGAGGATTTGACTGAAAAGTTAACTCCAAATAAAGGGCCGATCTACAAATCCTGGGCGATAGATGGCCGAATGTTTGACAAATCTCCGCAAATATCCTACACACACCTCTACAATTCTCCTATAACCCTTACTCATCGACCATCCAAGTAAAAACCTACAAACTCCACAAAAAGATGAAAAGTCAAACCCGAGAAATCGCCCAGTTGACCAAAAGTGAACAGTCCCAAAATGAGTCAAATGGGATACCGAAACGAAGAGCTCGACGAGACAAATCTAACGAGAATTGGAGTTTCAATTGGATCGAAAAACATCTTTTTATCGGGTTTTGATTCATGAGTTCTTGGTTTTTTTTCGAGTTTATCAAGACTGGTGGTTAATTGAAAAATTCAATGAAAAAGGAAGAGAATTAGAAGAAAAGACTCAACAGGAAGGTTACTGGAGAATTTTGGATGATAGACTATGTGTTTGTTGGAGTTGAAAACGATCGAGTGACGAGATGGAGCTCTAAACAGCCATTAATTGCGAAACCTCGAAACTATCCGAGGTATAGTTGGTTTTTGAGGCATAGGTTGAGATATCCTCAATATTTTTCTATGATTCTAGTTTCTGTAGTTTCATAAGAGAGTGGGGAACAATTTATATAAAGGTCATTTCAGATGAAAATTGATTAAAAATGGGGTTTGATCTCGATTTTGAGTTATGATTTTGCGAGGGTGATAAGTTAATCTATACTCAACGGTTTTGAGTGATTCAAATTGCTACACGATCATGAGTAGTAGTAGAACATAACTGGAGTAATAAAGAGTGTTGATATTCAAGGAATTTTGGAGTTTGAATTCGAGTTTTAAGAGTAAGTAAAAATGGCAGAACTGATGGATATGCTTTGAAAGGAGTTGAAACGACTCAATTTGATTGTTTTGTGATGTTTAGTACTTAATTCTCACTGTTTTGTATTTTTTATTGAAATTGGACATGAAAACCTATTAATTAAGTATTTGTTAATCATTAAAATATATTTCTAAGTTTCTTGTTTGATTAAATTAGTTTTTGGATTGTATTTTTGGGATATAAACTTGAAATGGCTGTTTTAGGTTTTATGCTTGAGTTTGGTTCATTAATCGAGTAAATTCTTAAAGAATTTGGTGGAGATCGGCACTTTCAATCCACTTACCGGCAAATATGCCCTCTTCTATATACTCACCTTAGGCGGAGTCGGCTTTACCGTCTGGTGGACCCACACAGACCATATGTTCTACTATCCAGTCAGAGATGTCACTGTGTTTTTCAATCCCGAGAGTGTAATTTTGGATTACAATCAAATTCATCTAAAACAATGCGAAATAGGGGAAAGTTGGGAAGCTATTAACTTGCATACCTCTACTTATCCTTTTTTATACGAACTATTCATTTCCAATATTCACGAAACAGAATTTAGCCTTGCTCAACCTAGCATCCAAATTTGTGAAATTAATGATTGCCTGGACATGCAAATTTCCATTTAAACCAAATTTTTTTCATCAGAAAGTCTTGTTGTTGAGTTTCAGTTTTTTTTTTCTGTATTACTTCAGTTTCTGTCAGTAATTTCCTGTTAAATTGAGTGTCAAAAAATAAAAACTTATAAAAATTATTATTGTTTTATTAAAATTCACATTTAGTAGATCAAAATCAACCTAAACTTTGTCCAATTCTTGTTTATATTTTGTGAGATATAGTTATTGTAAGTTTGTTATTTCCTGCAGTCTATTTTCAGTTCCAGATTTATTTGTTCTCATAGTTGAATTTTTAAAAAATAAAAAAATAAAAAATAAAAATCATAAATAGACCTATCTGAACTGTTTCGAAACGTAAAATTTTATTCTGAATTTTAATCCTGCTATTCAAATTTTATATTTTGAGATCCAATACCATTTTCAACTGTTGTTCTATTTGCTGAACTTTCTAAACTACGGTCAGTATTTTAAGGAATTCTCTTAATCTGTTTGGTGAAATATTTTGAAAACTGAATTACTGTACAAATTTGGTGATTTTTAGAGTTACGGTGATTTTTCTATAATTTTCTGAAGTTGACTCTTGCATTGTGTGAAATTAAAAAAGTTGCTGGACTAAACTGATATTTTCTTGAAATTTTTGAATAAATCCTCAATACCAATAACAAACCACTGGGAAGATCTCTCTTCATAGTTTTCATGGACATATAATTTGCTGAATTTGAAGTTGGGTTGACCTAGTTTTAAGTTAAAATACAAAGTGGGTCAAACCTGAATTAGGGTTACTAATTTATTAAATTTTGCAAATAAGACACTAAAAAATTTGATGATTGATTGTCAACCTGTTTAACTTAGCCATTTTTCCCGTGGATCGACCTCTAGCTCAAATACCACGTATACACTTATTAAATTAAATTAGGGTAAAATAATTATTTTTGTTAATTTTGGGAATTCGAAAATGACGTGTTTTCTCGTAAATTACAAATGGTGCCTTTTTTACTTTGGGTAGTAATTTGGGAGATGTTTAGCACTCTTTTTCCTTCTTTTCTAATCTAATTCTGCTTGGGTTCACTCTTGGGAGTTCTCTAATATTTTTTCTCTTAAGCACCCGAGTTGACATCTGGCGCTCTTTGATTGGAGCAGAGAAAACTACCTTTCCATGTGTCAACCAGCCATTGGGGGGCAGGATTAACCTAGTACTGAACCCACTCGATTTCTGAGAAAATGATGCCACGTGCCACTATTTAATTCGATAAAATCATCCTCATACTGAATCTTGGACTGATTCCCATAGAATTTGCAGAAAATACGTCGGGTTCATCTCCAATTCTATCAACCGGATGGTCCAATTCTTGCTGATGCTTGTGTTAAAAAATGCACCTGAGGTACCCATTATCCCAATTATTGGAGATCATCAAACTTGGCATCTCTGAAACACGTTTTGTGATTAAAAGAGGCTCCATGTGTCGAAGGTTGGTTGGCTGGATAAATCCTCATACTGATAAGATTCTGAAGTTGCAGAAATCACATTCCATCCATTCCCCCTTTATTTTAATAGGAGAGTCCTTTTAATGATGAAACGGGTGCTATATGAGAAACGGAGGTATCCAATCAATGTTGGAAAGAGAGGAAGGTCACTAGGTTACGGATAAACGTATTTTGTCAGATGCGTATTGACACGCGACGTGATCTGATTGGCGGAATAAGAATCTCGTACTGATGAGAGTACGTCCCTTGTCAGGCGCGGCAAGATATCCCCCAATGAATGAACGCCACGTGTTAGACTAATTGATGATGGTAACAATATTAGCCAGGGGTCACTTCCTGATTCGCTGCTTTCTAATTGAATCTGCCATATGTTAGCCTCTGATTGGCCTAGAATTAATTCGCATTTAGCTGCTTGAATAATTTAGGGAGACCAAAGGACACGTGTCCCGTTCTGATTGGTTGAAAAAGGAATTTGACCTTCTCAAAGGTTGAATTTGACCAAGGTTGACCAGATTTTGTATCGTATTTTCTGATAATTTTAGAAAGTCATTTTGTGCGAGGTTTGTACCGTTGGATTAGTCTAGTCGTTCTCTTAGATTTGGTATCTAGTTTGACTTCATTTGGTATTGTTGACTTTTGGTCAACTTGGCGATTTCTTGAGTTTGACTTTTCATCATTTTGTGGATTTTGTAGATTTTGGCTTCGATTGTCGGTGGGTAAAGGTTGTAAGAGAATTGGAGAGGCGTGTGTATGGTTTTTGCGGAGATTTATCGAGAATTCACCCATCCTTGGCCCATGATTTCCAGATTGACCCTTCATTTGGAGTTGACTTTTTTCAAAATCCTCAAATATCCTTTTTGTGGTCTTTTAACCTGAAAAATCACATAAAAGTGTATTAAGAGTTTCAAAAATAATTTTTATTAATTTTAAACACTTTTCATACATATTATGTGATTTAACGTGAATTTTATATTATAAAAACCTTTAAAATGTGTATAAAAATACACATTACAGTTGCGCCCTCTTTAGATTTTTCTTTTTTTCAATCACGGATTCTTCTATTTGTGTTGGAGGGGTCAACGAGTGGACCCTTTAGTCTTCTGTTGAGAGGGGCCAAGGAGGAATCCGCTGTGCTCCCCATCTCGATGATGTAAAAGTCGGCTGGGAAAACTAGACAGTTCACCCTAAGCAACACCTCTTCCACAATTCCTAGAGGTTCGATTGCAGAGCGGTTTGTAAGGGTCACCATGACTCGAGTATTATTTTATCGAATTTCTCGTCGAGAGAGGGAGGCTGAGTGGTTGATGAAGAAGGTTGAAAAGGTTGTTGTTGAGGTTGCGCATTGGGTGAGTGTAAAGTTCTTGCATTTGTGGTGATTTTTGTTGTTGAGGGAATTGTTGTTGAGTCTTGAAGAATCAGTTTTCTTGGAGAATCGGTTCGTTTGGAGATCGCTTGGAGATCGGTTTGTGAGACTGGTTAGGTGAAACATACAAAGGATCGGGTTGGAAACCGGTTTGGAATCGGGCAAAGAAAAGCGTCAACCAAATTCGCTTTCGATCATCATGGATTAAGCGTAATCTGAAGGTACAAAGTTATGAACTTTTCTTTGATTTAAATGTAATTCACGGAAAAAATGATTTAATAATAATAATAATAATAATAATAATAATAATAATAATAATAATAATAATAATATTTAGTTTTAGGGCGTAAAATATTAGTTAGATGAGTTTGTGAGGAAAAATAATAAATTTAGAGGTAATGTTATACGAAAGGTTATTGTTGTTACAAAATAATAAATGTATGCGAAATTCATATGTTACGATGTGTTTGGAAGCAATTTGTATAAGTAGAGCACATCCAATGATAAAAGTTGATTCCGTCCAAACATCAATTTTAGAATAATTTGATTGATTTTGATGAAATTATAGTAGTACCTGATTTTATGATGTAAACTATTAATTGGATGAATTAGTGAGTCGAAACAATAGATTTAGAATTAATGTTATACAAATGTTATTAATATACTATGAAAATAAAATAATAAAAAATTCAAAAGTAAATAACCCTTCAATTGGTCTATAGTCCAAGTGGTAGAGTGCGATGTTTGTAACTCTAAGAACACAATTGGCACCATATATCTTTTTTTAAATAAGAATGCAACATTTATGGCCTGAAAAACCTGCTTAAACGTTTCTACGAAGGATTGGAAGAAAGCCAAATTGAAGACATCTTAGAAGAGGATTCATCTAAGCCCGGCAACGATTCAATTTTTTGAAACTTCATATCATAAAGACCAATATCATGAGGTTCCTTACAGATTTCTTTCAGCCTGCAAATATCAAACTCTCTAATATCATCTGCAAAGTAAATGCAATCCTTCTTGCTTCCTGCGTATAAACGGTGATTGAAAAGCTTCCAACCATTGTAGCCGACAAATAACATCTGACCATTTAGATTGTTAATTTCTTTCCAAGTGCTCCGAATAGCTTCCTCTTGGTAGTGAATAGCCCCATCTTCGGTCTTATAGTGTTGATGGCCATAATCGTATTGAGTATTTACTAACTTACAAACTTTGAAACCGGTGGTCTTTGTACTGTTTTTAAAATATTCTTGAATTCGAACAACTAACAATAGGTCGCAAGATGATTCTACGAGATATAGTTCATTTCCTTCGTATCCTTCCAACTTTGCAATAACGGTCACATTTAAGCATGGATTTATTTCAATGGCGAAGATTTTGCCCCACCAGTCTACCGCATACAATAGACTTTTGTACATTATTACATCCTTAATGCCATGTATTGAGGGCTAAAGTTTTCGCCATTGATGATCTCCAATTTTACAAAAGGACAATGTTCTTATGGATGAAACCATTGCAACAGGTAAGAAGTTGGCCTGATCTATCACAGGATCGAAGGATATAAAAACTCTGTTGACAAACTTAAAATCATTTGTATCGTCGTTCTTGTTAGGGTATATTGGTTTTTGAAAAGTAGAAATTGGCGGTAGAGGTATTTGTACTCTAGTTAAAGGATTCAATAAATTAATTTGCAAATCATTCATGTCAATTGTAACTAACCATCCATTAGAAGATCCAGGTGTCCATTTATTACTTAATTCCGGTACATGAAGTCCTCCATAGACTTTTTGTTTAGTAATACTATATAAATAATGTACATCATCACCTTCTCCACAAGGTTGGAGGAGCATGGGTAGAAAAGGGTTTCGAATTCGATTTTGTTTCGTTTTGTTTTTCCACTGCGTTATGGACGGTTGAAGTCCAACAGTGGCATCAGATCCAAGTGAATTCGAATTAAATTAAGACAGATAAACCATTTTCGAAATATTTATTTTGATTTTGAGGCGTTATTTTTCAATTGTTGAATTTTTTATCATGAACGGTTGTGACTTCATGAAAGGGTGCATGTGATGTATCTTAATCATGAATGGTGGCAACTTCATGAAAATGGTGCATGTAATGTATCTTGATCATGAACGGTTGCGACTTCATGAAAGGGTGCATGTGATGTATCTTGATCATGAACGGTTGTAACTTCATGACAGGGTGCATGTGATGTATCTTGATCATGAACGGTTGCGATTTCATGAAGGGATGCAACTTCATGAAAGGGTGCATGTGATGTATCTTGATCATGAAAGGTTGCGACTCGATTGAAAGGATGTCACTTCATGAAAGGGTGCGTGTGATATATCTTGATCATGAAAGGTTGCGACTTGATTGAAAGGGTGCCTTGGGTATGTCATGAAGGGATGCATGTGATGTATCCTAACCTTCGGATGGGTGTCTAAATTTTATGAAAAGGTCCGAAACTACGTATATGATACACTAAATAAATTTTTAAAAGATGTATTCAACACATCAAGTTTTAAAGAAATTTTGAGTTTCGGTACTATATAAAATAAAATTTCTTCAGGGGCTGCCCCTTGAAACCATGCAGGGGCTCTGCCCCTTAACCATGTCCGCTGACCAAATCACACCACGCACTCACGCATAGATTAATTGAAGACCCCTAATTTCATATTCATAACGCCTCATACATATTTCATAAAATGGTTTAAAGTACAACATAATGCATATAACATGGCCTATTAGATATGTGATAAATGGTTGTGATTTGTGTGTGATGATGTGATATATGTAATATATGTATGTATATAATAACGGGCATGGTTCCGTTCTTGGTTGATGTGATATAATTTATTTTGATGGTTAATTGTGATGGGCATGGTTCAGTTCATTTTATATATAATATAACTACCACGATCATACGCATCATGGAGATGAAAGAGTTCACCGTCCACCTCATATGCATCATGGAGATGAAAGAGTTCACCGTCCACCTCATAGACATCATGGAGATGAAAGAGTTCATCAATGCCTTGTGGTTGAATGTATCTTAGGAAATGATCTTAATGATTGGCTCATTTAGATCATCAAGGCCATGTTATATCATATCATATTTATTTTATCTGTGTATGTGATGTTCTGTGATGAAATACATGATAAAATAAAACAACTAAAATAAAAAGGTTAAACATAACAATCCCTCATATAGTATTGAATCATAGAAATGCCTCCCATGTATCTATACTTATCATCCCTTCGATCATGCAAAATTTGGGTATGCAAAAGCATAGTGAATTAGCATAATCTTAGGGTGATAAGAAGCGAGAAATGGTGATTCTCAATATTTAGACATGGTTAGATTCAACTGAACTATCAAGTCAGACTTGGGTTCGGGGCATATGATAGGATGCATACGCCGAGCATATGATACTCATCCTATGGATTAATCAAGAGTTATATGAGATACAATTGGAAACATTCCTACCTAAATAATTAGGTTCTAGGCGATGAGCCAAAGCTCACTTGGAACTTGATGAAATATGGATCTTGGCCCACTATGAAATTTAAAGTTAAAATTTCTGAATCAATACATTTGGGGTTTATTGATTTGAATAAAATATTGGGAGTTAAAATTATATTAAAATATCTCAAATCACACATTAATATAAACTAGCATTTAATTCTGTGTAAAAAATGGTAACAAACAACACATCAACTTTAACATTGTGATCTGTCCTTGAGAAGGACAAGCTCAATAGGAAAAACTTCCTCGACTGGCATCGAAATTTGAGAATTGTTCTCAAACAAGAAAGGAAGAACTATGTCCTTGAAAGGCCCATTCCTGACCAGCCCGCTAATGATGCTGATCAAGAAATAATAGACACTTATGTCAAGCATACAAGTAACTCTAATGATGTGACATGTCTCATGTTAGCCACCATGGATGCCGATTTTCAAAAGCAGTTTGAAAATTTAGAGGCATTTCCAATGTTGGCACAGCTCAAGGAAATATTCCAAGAGAAAGCTATAAATGAGAGGTATAATGCACATTGTGCATTAGCAAGTTGTAAGATGGTTCCCAACTCCTCAGTGAGTGCTCAAATTCTGAAAATGAAGGGGTACCTTGATCAACTTGAGAAACTAGGGGCAAAGGTTGGCAATGAGATGGCTACCGATTTGATCCTTAGGTCTCTTCCTCCGAATTTCAAGCTATTTATAATGAACTATAATATGCAAAACATGGACAAGAGTCTCACGGAGTTGCGCGGCATGCTGAAGAACTTCGAGGGGACTATGAAGACAAATGTTGTCAACGATGTTCTCTTGGTTCAGAAAGGCAAGGGTCAGAAGAGAAAAATCAAGGGCAAAGTCAAGGGAAAACGTAAGGGCAAGGTGTTGTCCGAATCTAAGAGCAAGAAACCAAAGGAGGGTGTTTGTTTCTTCTTGTAACAAATCAGGCCATTGGAAAGGAAATTGCCGGGCCTACTTAAAGGATCTAAAGAAGAAGAAGAAGAGTAGTGAGACTACTGCTTCAGGTATTAATATTATTCAAATTAATTTATCTACTTCCTCATCTTGGGTATTAGATACCCGATGTGGTACTCACATTTGTAATAATGTGCAGGGGTTACAAAGGAGTAGAAGATTAGCGAAAGGTGAAGTTGACCTGCGGGTGGGAAATGGAGCAAGAGTTGCTGCATTAGCCGTGGGCATTTATTTATTATCTTTATCTTCTGGACTTGTAATAAATTTAAATAATTGCTACTATGTACCTGATGTGAACATGAATATTGTATCTGTGTAGAGATTGATTTTGGATGGTTTCAAGTTTGTTATTGAGAATAATAACTTTACCATAAGTAAAGAAAACATTTTCTATGCGAATGCTCAATTAGAAAATGGTCTGTATGTTCTAAATCTTAATCATGAACATTACAAGTCTATCTATAGCATTAATACAAAGAGATTTAAATCTAATGATTTGAATCCGACATATTTCTGGCATTGTCATTTAGGACACATAAATAAGAAACGCGTTTCTAAACTCCACTAATATGGACTTTTAGACTCATTTGATTTAGAATCATTTGAGACGTACGAATCTTGTTTATTAGGTAAGATGACAAAGGCTCCTTTCACAAAGAGAGGTGAGAGGGCAAGTGAGTTATTAGATCTCATACATACAGATGTATGCGGACCAATGAGCTCACCAGCTAAAGGTGATTTTCGATACTTCATTACTTTTACTGATGACTTAAGTAGATATGGATATGTTTACTTAATAAAACAAAAATCTGAATCTTTAGAATTATTCAAAATTTTCAAGAGTTAAGTAGAAAACCAGCTAGTAAGAAAGTAAAAGTACTTCGATCAGATCGAGGTGGCGAATATTTATGCCTAGAGTTTGACGATCATCTTAAAAATTGTGGAATAGTTTACAACTTACTCCTCTGGAACACCTCAATGGAATGGTGTCTCGGAAAGGACAAACCGAATTTTATTAGATATGGTTCGGTCTATGATGAGCCCAACAGATCTTCCGATATCCTTTTGGGGTTATGCCATTGAGATTGCCGCGTTCATACTAAACAGAATTCCATCAACAGTTGTTCAAAAGACTCCATATGAGATATGGACTGGGAGGAGTCCCGCATTGTCTTTTCTAAAGATTTGGGGTTGTGAAGCTTATGTGAAGCGTCAAATTTCTGACAAGTTAACACCGAAATTTGATAAATGCTTATTTGTGGGATATATTACAAGAAACTATAGGATATTACTTTACAACCCATCCAAGAACAAAGTGTTTGTTGCACGAAATGGTATCTTTTTGGAAAGAGAATTTATTTCTAAAGGAACTAGTGGGAATAAAGTATACCTTGAAGAAATTCAAGATCCACTAATTGGCAATGAACAGCCATTGGAAGATCTACTAGTCTCTTTAAGAGTTGAAGCGTCTGGTCTTGAAACACAAGATGCTCCTTGTAGATCTGGAAGAGTTCGTCATGAGCCCGAGAGATATGGATTTCTCATGACTGATGATAAAAATGTGGCGCTCATAGATGATGAACCCACATCTTACCAAGAAGCTATGAAGGATCCTGATTCTCATAAATGGTTAGAAGCCATGAAAACTGAAATACAGTCCATGTATGATAATCAAGTTTGGAACTTAATTGATTCACCAGAAGGTTCTAAGACCATTGGGTGTAAATGGGTTTTCAAAAGGAAAACTGACATGGACGGAAATGTGCATACCTATAAAGCAAGACTTGTTGCGAAAGGTTTCCGACAAACTCATGGTATAGACTATGATGAAACTTTCTCACCAGTTGTCATGCTTAAATCTATTAGTATTTTGCTTGTCATAGCCGCATATTATGACTATGAGATATGGCAAATGGATGTCAAAATGGCTTTTCTTAATGAAAATTTACTCGAGGATGTGTATATGACACAACCCGAGGGTTTTGTTGATCCTAAGAATTCTGGTAAGGTTTGCAAATTGCAGCGATCCATTTACGGATTAAAGCAAGCATCTCTGAGTTGGAATCTTCGTTTTGATGAAGTAATAAGAGGTTTTGGTTTTATCAAAAATGAAGATGAACCTTGTGTTTACAAGATGGTTAGTGTGAGCGCAATAGTTTTTCTAGTACTTATGTAGATGATATATTACTCATTGGAAATGACATTCCGACTTTAACAAATGTTAAGACATTTTTAGGAAAGTCTTTTGCAATGAAGGACCTAGGAGATGCCGCTTATATACTCTGCATTAAGATCTATAGAGATAGATCTAAAAAGCTCATAGGTCTAAGTCAAATTACCTATATTGACAAAGTGTTGACACGATTTCGAATGGAAGATTCGAAAAGAGGTTTCATACCAATGTCACATGGCATAAAATTGAGTAAGACTCAATGTCCTAATAATCATGAAGAACGAAATCGCATGAATAAAATTATGTATGCTTCGGCTATTGGAACTATCATGTATGCCATGCTTTGTACTAGACCGGATGTATCATATGCATTAAGTGCAACTAGCATATATCAATCTGATCCCGGTGAAAGTCACTGGACAACAGTCAAGAATATTCTGAAGTACTTGAGAAGAACTAAAAATTCATTCTTGGTTTATGGAGGATTTGAAAGTGAGCTAGTAGTAACAGGTTACACGGACTTAAGCTCTCAAACCAATAATGATGATTTTAGATCGCAATCTGGTTATGTGTTTTGTTTGAATGGAGGTGCAATAAGTTGGAAAAGTTCCAAACAGGACACTGTAGCAGTTTCTACAACAGATGCCCTAGGCCAATATATTTGAGACCTCGATGTATGGATTGTGTTAAACAAACATTGTGTCTATTTAGAGATATTTTATATGATAAATACATATTGGTTATTTTATTCTTATTACTAAAATGAACCTTGAATATGATATTCAGCTTTATATTATCAAAGTATGTGACTTTGATAGTAAAACTATCAAGTATTATGAATGATATTCTAAACCATCCCTGGTCATTCATAGGATGTTTGTGAGAGAAACATACTTTATGATAAGCTATAAATGTACATCAGTATGTTAGTACTGATGGTCACGTTTTACTGATCATGAATAGGAGTTATTAAGTCATTAACGTAAGTATATGTTGGAGACCATATACTGGATTGTCCCACTGTGAGAGTACTACATGATTTGTGTCATTAGTTATTCTCAAAAAAGAATGTATATGTAATCCTTAGACTTGAGATTATCTCAGTTTCCTACATGAGAAATTTTATACTTTAATATAATCTAACATCGTCTTTAACCGGGCGATCATAAAGATTATAATTAGGTATATAATGAATTATGCGGAGGAAAGAGTTTAATTAAGATAGGATTTGTTCCTCTCATAAATTGAGAGAGATATCTTTAGGCCTCTTGATGATTTGATTGAAGAAACGCATGGCCGTGCTCAAGTGAATTAATAAGGATTATTAATGTCATTTCATATTCAATCAAATTCAGTGTCAAGAAATATTTATCGACCAATGTAAGGTTGACACATACCATGCCTTATGGACGATATAGATATCGTGTAACAAAGGGATACAATGTATGAACATAAATTAGGTTTGATCAAATCATCCATACTTGCTTAATTTGGGTAATCATGATGTCTTGCTAGAGGCCGCTCATGATTTATAATCCATTGTGGTTATTGCCAACATTAATTAAACCTACAGGGTCACACACAAAGAACAACTATTGAGACGTACACAGAAAAATCATAACTTATGTGATAAGTTGTATGAAGAGCTACATAGTCAAGTGACACATCCAATCCTACATCTTATATGATAAGGTGTGTTGCATATAGGGTTACATAGTTACCATGCACATAGGATATGAAACTCATGGACTATATAGGCACAAGAGACACCCCAAAATGATTGATGAAGGCATATTATTTTCGTCCAACTTTTGTGAGACAAAAGGAGAGAAAAATCCGAAAATTATTCTCTTGGTATTTCTGTGAGAAAAATGAAGAACGAATACTAGCATATATCGTTCTTTATCCGTTCAAAGGGGTTATTCATGTGGATACCGGTAAAGGACGAAGCGAAGTGTGACGTCTTTGTGATTCGGGTTGAAACTGTGGTTTTGTTTGGAGAATCGGTTTGCTTAGAGAATTAGTTCGTTTGGAGATCGCTTGAAGATCGGTTTGTGAGACTGGTTAGGTGAAACATACAAAGGATCGGTTTGGAAACCGGTTTGGCATTGGGCAAAGAAAAGTGTCAACCAAATTCGCTTTCGATCATCACAGATTAAGCGTACTCCGAAGGTACAAAGTTATGAACTTTTCTTTGATTTAATTGTAATTCACGAATCCTTCTTTTGGGTTTCGAATTCAATTTTGTTTCATTTTATTTTTCCGCTGCGTTATGAACGGTTGAAACCCAACACAACCATCTTCTACTTGAAGCTCGACTCGCGAACCTCCTTGCTTCTCCTAGTGATGAAGTTTGGTCGCTCGCAAGTTCTCAAGATGGAGAACCTCTACTCGTATCCACGCGAACTCCAAACGCAGGGAATAACCGACTCGGCTAGACAAGTCTAGATATACTTTCTGAAAATCTCTCAAAACTTTCTCTCTCTTTTCTGTGTAATAGACGGCCTCTAAGGCTTCTAAATAGTCTGTTGAATAGAGAGACTCTACCCTTCTATTTATACTAGAGAGATTCGAACAATTGCTCAGTTACTATAACGAAAAACCCTAATCTGTGCCTATTCCGTTGCCAACGTAACTATTCCGTTACCAACAGAATAGGTATTTCCATAACGGAATACTTGGTAGCTAAGGTTATTACAGTTTCCATGTCTATTCCGTTGGGAACAGGACTATTCCGTTGCCAATGAAATGGTACTTGTTTGTTCAATCAATTATCCAATAATTGATTATTTCGTTCACCAATTTATACATCATATATATAACTGTTTTGAGGTGTATTCATCCCGTACGAATGTAGTTCATCTTGGGGTTGTTTTGTTTTGAGAACAATTATCAAGTTTCTAAACTAGTCAAGGAAGTTAGACCCATTGTGCTTATCCTTCTCGAGGATTGATCACAAATTCAACCCAGTTGAATTATTATTATTTGTCATTATTCTACAAGTTAAAATGTAAAGTGTCATTATTATTTATTCATTGGGGTTGTTTTGTTTTAGTGTTTCTTATATTGTACTCCGACTATTTTCTTCAAATCAATCACCTTCAGTAGTATTGATTCAGAATCTTCAATTAAATGAAGTTTCATAGTGAGTCAAGATCCGCATTTCATTGGGTATTAAGTGCGCTTTGGCGCAACCCTCAATACACAACTATTTAGGTAGGAACATTTCCAATTGTATCATATACAACTCTTTCCTTTTATGGAATGAGCATCATATGCCCGGTATATTATTCGATCTTGTGCCCTGAGCCCAAGTCCGACTTGCTTGCTCAGTTAAGTTTAACCATGTATGATTATCAGCGAAATAAAGTCCAACACACTTAGCTTTGGCATGACCCATGCTGGACCCCATTTCCCGCATACCCTCCTTTACAAAAACAATCCTCCATATTCTCAGCTTTGGCATGACCCACATGGAAGATGTCTGAGTACCGAGAGCTTCAGTGACATGGGGGGCACTTCCTTACTTAACATTCTGAAGGATTTTTTTTTAGATTTATAAATATAAACATCACAGAAACTAAGTTAAATATGGTATGACCCTAATCCTCACGAGAGATCATGAGGTTCCTAATTCAAGATCTATCTCTAATAGTAGGAGTAATCTTCAACGAACCCTTCGTTGTGTGTGCGAAGATCCAATGCTATCTTCCGAAGATTGTGCCAAGATCTGTTGCCTTGAAGTCTTGAAATAATATCTATCCTAACAATTATCCTATTAATAGAAAAAGGTAATTTACAAATTTGGACAACTCACAGGTTGCCATAATTACAACTTTGGACAACTCACTGGTTGCCATAGATATCAAATAAAATTACAAACATTCACACACAAGATTGTATCACAGAACAATCACAGATCTGAAGCTTATACTATATTTGTATATTTAAATTCTATGTATAACAAAAATTAGTGTTTCTCGCAAAATCAACATTATTCCGTTCGAAACGGAATTATTCCGTTCTAAATGGAACTATTCCGTTCTCAACGGAAGTACTCCGTTCTCAACGGAGACGTGCTGAAAATTCGTATTTTCTTTTGTTTTAGTTCCATTCCCAAAACGGGTTTCAAAAAACTAATTCTTAAAACTCTAGGAAATCATAATATCCAATATTGTATTCCCTTAAACTATTTCCGTGATATTTTGAAATAATATTTTTCAAAACTCTAAAATTTATTATACTAGAATTTACTAAATTTCCAGCCAAGCTTCTGAATTGTGTGTGGAATAGGGAGACTCTACCCTTCTATTTATACTAGAGAGAGGGGCGAATGATTGCTCAGTTACCATAACTAAAACCCTAATCTGCGCCTATTCCGTTGCCAACGGAACTATTCCATTGTCAACGGAATAGGTATTTCCGTAAAGGAATACTTGGCAGCTAAGGTTATTATAGTTTCTATATATATTTCGTTGGGAACGGAACTATTCCGTTCCCAACGGAATGGCACTGTTTTGTTCAATCAATTATCCAATAATTGATTATTTCGTTCACCAATTTATACATCATATGTATAACTGTTTTGAGCCATATTCATCACGTATGAATGGAGTTCATTGTATGACCGTGTAGGTTCCATTTAACACTAGCAACGATCTTCTAAAGATCATAACTCATGAGCAACCTCTAGACTGAAGTCATGACTACCCATGTTAAATAAAATGATCAGCGATCATAAACCTATCTGAATAGTCATTTGCTTATTCCTTTTGTTCTATGATATAAGTCTTGATCACAAGGCATGGAAGTATGTCATCCTTAAGTTTGATCAAAGTCTTTTTCCTGATCGAGAATTGGACTGAATAAATACAAAATCATATTAACAACACATGTTAATCCATTTTGAGCATGGCCATGCATTTCTTTCAGTCCTAGTTCATCAGGGGGCCCAGAGATATCTCCCTCATGACGAGAGGAACAAATCCCATCTTGGTCACTCACATTCCTCATCGTGATTCAGTGCATACCTAATGATGACCCTAAAGTATGACATAGGATCATATTAAAGTATGCAGTTCCACATACAGGAATCCATGGTGACCTCAGGTCGTACGAACAAGTACACTATTCATATGAGAATCACTAATGACATATACCATGCATATTCTCATAGTGTGGTCTGTCCAGTACGTGTTCTCTAACACGTACCTATATTCCAGACTTGACATCTCTATGTCCATGATCAGCAGAACATGATCATCCAGCCTACGAATATACTAGTGTGGATATGTAGCTTCTTACCTGAAGTATGTCTGTCTCTATAAACATCCTAAATATCACTAGGGACAGTTTAGAATGTCATTTGTTGGTTCATCATTCTACTATCAGAATCACTTATTCTGATGATGTGAACCCGAAGTGTCATTCTTGGTTGATATAAGGTTTACATCCACAACCTATACACACAGATATAAGAAACAACCTTTATTGAATAAATAACAATGTCTTAATACATAATCCATTTCCTAGCACAAATACATTTGGCCTAGGGCACTAATCCTACAATTTTTACCTTCTCGGAGACATCTCAAGATCTTTGGGATTCTCTAAAGGAGATGTACGGTCAATAAAATAACTCAGCCCGTATTTTCCAATTAAAACAAGATATTTCACAAACTAAACAAAATAAACGGTATGTTATTGTATATCTTGGATCCCTTAAAACCAACTGGGATGAGTTATCCCTTTTTCTACCAACATCAATAGACCTAAAAATAATTCAAAAATGCATTGAACAAGATAAAAAATTTTAGTTTCTTGCCGGTTTGGATTCCGAATTTGAACACATTAGAATCCAAATATTGATGGCTCATGAATTGCCTTCATTTAGTAGTATTGTTGCTACAATGAACCGCGAAGAGACATGAAGGAAAATCATGAATACTTCTCAAAATAATGAAGAGAATAGTGAAAGATCTGTTTTGGTAGCCACCAAAACTAGAGATGAGTCTAATAAAGATTCTAATAGTTTTGGAGGAAACAAAAGCTCCACCAGTTTCCGTAGCGGGGGGGGAGAGATAGAGGAGGTCGTCCACCTCTAAGATGTGATCATTGAAACATCTTACGCCATGTTAAAGATAGATGTTCGAGATTTCATCCTCATTTAAACCCTACCAAGGAGAAAGTCGGTGATGCTCACACTGGACAAGTTGCGGTCAATGCACAAGTTGTGAGCAATGATCCACATATCTCAATCGAATGATTACCAAATGTTGCAACAATTGGGTAAATCTAATGTTCCAACCAACATCCTAATAATGAAGGTAAATCTATAGCTTTTTTAACTAATACTAATCATTCAAGTACATGGGTAGTAGACTCAAGAAGCATCAGATCACATGGCTAGCAATATAAAATGCCTAAAAAATCTAAAGAATAATCATAATACAAAACCAGTTTCTATAGCAGATGGTTCCTTAGTGCCTATACATGGTATTGGTGTCACAAATCTTTTTTCAAGAAATGTCCAAATCTCTCTTAGCAAAACAACTCGTGATTTAAATTGTAATGTAATATTTTCACCAACTTCTGTGACATTTCAGGACAGAGCAACGGGGATGAAGATTGGTGGCGGAAAGTTACATCAAGAATTATATCTAATAGAACAACGAAGTCAAGCTTTCACAGCCAATGCAAACACAAAATCAAACAAAGGCAAATCGTGGTATTGGAGAGTTGGGCATCTATCAGATAATGTTTTGAATGTATTTTTTCTTTTTTTCTTCTAATTTAGACTCTAGTTGTGATATTTGTCGTTATTCTAAACATTCTCGGTTGCCTTTTAAACTATCTACAAATAAATCTAACAAACAATTTGAATTGATTTATTTTTATGTGTGGGGTCCAGCTCCGGTAGATTCTTATGATGGTTTTAAATATTTTGTTACATTTATTGATGATTGCTCACATTCCACTTGGCTTTACCTCATGAAATCTAAATCTGAAGTATTTTATATTTTTAAAGAATTTATTAATTTAGTTACCAATCAGTATGGTGCCAAAGTAAAGATTCTTTGTACTGACAACGGAAAAGAATATGTTAACAAAGATTTCTCTCAGTATCTAAAAAATATAGGAATGATTCATGAAACAACATGTGTTGGTACACCTGAACAAAACCGAGTCGCCGAAAGAAAACCTACATTTCTTGGAATTACTAGATCATTATTATTTCAAATGAATGTACCTAAATGTTTTTTATTTTTTCTTTCAATGTAGCACTTTTTTGAAGAATAATTAATCTAATAGAACTATTCTGAAAATAATTTAGTATCTAGTACTTCTGCCAGAGCTTCTGGCGGAACTAAAGTGGTTCTGTCAGAGGCTCGGGCGAAATTCATGATTTTTTTTTATTTTTGTTGATTCCGGTCATTTAGCACCCTTAAACACTCTTAATTAAGGAAAAAACCAGTTCTACCATAGGGTCTAGTGGAACTAGAACAAAATAATTTTTGGCCCAAACGGCCCAATTTAGATGGTGCAATTGGCCCAAAAATAATGAATTCATAGGTTCTACCAGAGGCTCTGGCGGAACCCGCATTACTCCAATTTTTTAATATAAATTTGATGAAATAACAAGTTCCGCCAATCCGTCTGGCGGAACTATAAAGAAATAATAGGTTCTGTCAGACCCTCTAGTGAAACTATGGGCATTTGTTAATGTACAATTTGAAGGCTAGTTCCACCACTGACACTGACAGAACTACAAAGATTAACATGTTCCACCAGACCCTCTAGCAAAACTATGAGCTTTTTTAATTTGTAATCTGATGACTAGCTCCGCCACTGCCTATGACGGAACTATAAAAATATAAAATGTTCCGCTAGATCCTCTGGAGGAACTATGGACATTTTTTAATTTGCAATGTGACATGAATCTGACCCAAAAAAAAAGGTTAGTTCTACCACCTCCTCTAGCGGAACTATAAAGAAATAACAGATTCCGCCAGATCCTCTTGCGGAACTATGGACATTTTTTAATTTGCAATCTGACATGAATCTAACTCAAAAAAAAAGTCTAGTTCAGCCACCTCCTCTAGTAGAACAATAAAGAAATAACAGGTTCTGCCAGATCCTCTGGTGGAACTATGGGCATTTTTTAATTTGCAATATGACATGAATCAGACCCAAAAAAAAAGGCTAGCTCCATCACCTCCTCTGCCAATGTACCTGGCGGAACCTGTCCCAGCATCCCTGTCTCTTCTGGACAGGTCTGGACCCAAAAAATTTGAAAAATAGCCTAGTTCTGCGAGACCCTCTGGTGGAACTAGTTCAATGATTGGAGCCTCTTATAAAATGAGGAATCTTTCTCTCCCTCCCCATATTCTAACATAAACGCCGCCCCCCCCCAAAAAAATAGTTTTGAGGTGATTTTTAGGTGTATTTGAGGTGATTTTGATCCAAACAAATAGAGAAAATAGAGAGAAATTAAGGAAGAAAGGAAGCAAGTTGAAGAAAAGGAAAATGGAAAATAGGTATTCTATTATAGATTTTTTCAAAAATTAAATAATTTATTTATTTTATTATAGATTTGTTGTTAATTTATTAAAATATTATTGCAATTAGTAAAAAAAAGGGCACAAAACTCTCCAATTTTTGTATATTACAATGGTGTTATTATAAATCTACCGAACAGATACAATTACGACCCCGACGAACCGGCTTATATTCCAAAAAGTAGAACCGCAAATTGGGATTATGACCAACTTTGTAACGAAATTTATGAGAATCTCGGTTGTTCATGTAGTGATATTCTTTTAATCTGATGTCGGCTTCCTTCCATTAAGAAAGACATTTGGCATTATAGGTTAGTGAAAATTATGAATAATACACAATTGGTTAATTTTACGAAGCGCATCATAAGGGTTGGGATGGAGAAATTAGAAATATATGTTGATCACGTCCAAAATAAAGAATATCAGATAGGAGCTAGTAGTAGATCAAATGTAATTCCAAATGCAGACGGAAATAAGATATAAGAACCCGTAGAAAATGAAATAAATAATGAAAATGAGAACTCATTTGTGACCTTTGATATGGCACGTGTGAGCAATAATATACTTCTCGAAATAGATAATGATGAAAATGAATTAGATGAGGAACCAGAAATGGGGTCAGAGGATTAGGAATAAATTTATGGAGATGACAACGAAGAAAGGGAGAGAGTGAACCATCATATGAGATTTTAATATACGGAAGAAGTTAGGACGGTTAGTGTAGTGACTTTCGGCGATGCGCCGGCAGCAGAATTTGAAGATAGTTCAATGTGAGAATATGCGATAAATTATGTCCTATCGGGTATTAATATAAGTGAAAATGATGATGAAATATTATATAAGGGGCGTATATTTGAAACGAAATTAAAACTACAATCGGCTGTAAGAACATACATTGTCAAGCATCACCGAGAAAGAGAGATACATTATGGTATGCAAGCTTAAAGATGAAGGTAGTAGAGGATATAGTTGGAGGATACACGCTTCGGTTAATAAAAAAAATTTATGGGAGATTAAAACATTTAGACAACCACATGTATGTATTATTAACCAGACACCTAGAAAAACCAAACAGTAAATGAGTATGCTTGTTGGAGGGCTAATTTTAGGTATCATTAGAGCAGATTTAGATGTGAAACCCATAACCATAATAGAACCCGTTAAATTGAAGGTTGGACATACCATATCATATTGGAAGGCTTAGCACGCAAATCAACACGTGTTTCGATTCTTTTTTGGGGGTTGGAGGGAGGCTTGTAATTTGCTCGCTGAAGTGATGGCGGCAATAACATCAACAAATCCTGGTACTCAGTATACATTTAGAACTGGTGCTCCAAATAGTGATGGTGAGTTGGAGTTTGAAGGTCTTTTTTGGGCATTTGGGCCATCACTCCACGATTTTCAGTTTTGCAAGCCCGTCATAACAGTAGATGGAACATTTATATATGGAAAATACCAAGAAACATTACTGACGGCGATTATACCGATGCAAATGGTCAGCTATTTCCTTTAGATTTTGCTTTAGTTGAGAAGGAAAAGCATAAGACATGGGAGGTGGTTTTTTAATTGTTTTTGTGATGTTCTCGAACAAGAAAATATGTATTGTATTATTTCGGATAGGCATACTGGCATAATTAGTGCAATGAAAGGGAGAAGGTGATAGCCGCCTTATGGTTATTGCATACGGCATCTTCAAGCAAATTTTAGTACCGTTGTAACAGAAAACATAATGGTTCCTGTTGGGTTTCAGACGTGCATAACACAGAAGAAAACAAAAATTTCGTCCAAAACCAATCCGAGGATCCGTGCGTATCGGTTAAATCAAAGAAATAAATCATAAATATACCTTTCGGATTATGCTTAATCCGTGACGCTCAAACCATGCGTGATGTCCGTGCGTCTCTAAACCGGTTACCGTCCTAACAGATTTTACGTCCGTCTAGGCCGTCTAGGTCGGATCGTGCGGAAGTCATCTACCGCACACACAATCGGTCTCCGCCAAAACTCTCAACAAACCGTTCTCATCTTCTTAGGCCGAATAGATCACAAGCGCCGAAAGTACGAACGCCTCTAACGGTGTCCACACGAACAAACTTCTTAAAACGGGAAGAAGAACAATATATATGCTAGTAGCTTGTTCTCCTCTTGCATAACAAAACTCTTCTTATTTTATCTCACAAAAGATGTATATAATTCCTCTCATATAATCGCACTCTTTCATTTTTGTCATACAAAAAGAAAGCACCCTTTCATAATTTTGTCATACAAATTAGAAAGTATATTTTCTCTCTTTTGTCTCACAAAAGAGAATGAGAAATAATGAGAGAGAGAATGATGTGTTGTATATTGAATTTGGAGCCCTCTATGTCCTTATATAGAGGTGAAGAGTCATGTCTCTTCACACTAAAAGATGTGTATGACATCACTCATCATTATCCATATGTCATAATCTAGACTCTTCTAGATTACATGATCTTTTGTGCTCATAGTTTTTATATACATATATATGACATCTTATCACATAAGATGACAATATATTTTGTGACATTCTTATGAAACTCATCATATAAGTCGCTAAGAAATTTTGCGCCCGCTTTAGTTTGTTCTTTGTGTGTGACCCTGTAGGTTCACTTAATGTTGGCAATAGACTTAAAAGTCTATAAATCATGAGCGGACTCTAGCAAGCCATCATGACTACCCAATTTAAGTGAATATCGGTGATCCGATTTACCTAAACAACAATCACGTATTTAGTCCCATTGTCACACGATATCTATATCGATCGTAAGGCAGGTAATACGTCATCCTTATATTAATCGAATAATATTTCTTGATCCCAAATTAAACTGAACAAGAACAAATGACTTTAATAACTCTTATTAATTCATTTGAGTATGGCCATACATTTCTTCAGTTCAATTTATCAAGAGGCCTAAAGATATCTCTCTCATTAATGAGAGGAACAAATCCCGTCTTGATTGTACTCATCCCTCTAGATGATTTATTGTATACCTAATCATAACCGTTATGACCACCCGGTTAAAGGCAGTGTTAGATTATATTAAAGTATAAAATTACTCATGTTAGGAACCGAGACAATCTCAGGTCAAAGGACTATAAATACTTTATGTTACAAGAATCGCTAATGACGTAAAACATGTAGCATTCTTATGGCGGGTCAGTCCATATACCTATGTTAATGACTTGATAATTATTTATCCATGATCAGTAAAACATAATCATCAGTCAAATAATATACTGGTGTACATTTATAGCTTGTATATATATATATATATATATATATATATATATATATATATATATATATATATATATATATATATATATATATATATATATATATATATATATATGTATCGCAAGTATATTTGTCTCCACAAATATCCTATAAATGACCAGGGACGATTTAGAATAGCATTCACAACACTTTATAGTTTTACTATCAAAGTCACGCACTTTGATGACATAAAGCTGAATTGCATATTCATGGTCTATTTTAATTATATTAAAATAACCTATACGCACATATTATATGAAATATCTTAGAATAAATATTATGTTTGTTATTACAATCCATCATCTAGGTCACAAACACTTTGGCCTAGGGCATAACACCATCAATCTCCCACTTGCACTAGGCCAAATCAACCTAGTATCTCATACTCATTGATCTATGTGGTATCACATACCAGTTGAGTTCTTAAATGGATTATCAAACATTGTCATATGCAAATACTTTGCATATTTTTATGTCCACCATAATATAAGAAGAATACTTAATCCTTCTCAAGTATATAATCATACTCTTGATTATTATTTAGTGACTTTCACTAAGATTAGACTTATGTGTGCTTGTTACACTTAATTCACATCATATGTAATTATGCTCCCACTGAATTTCTTGTCAACATAAGATTTATCTTTAATTTTTGATAAAACCAAATTGTTTGGTTATTTCATCAAATAATAAATATTCACCTAGAGATGTTTGCTTTAATTCATAAATGAATTTATGCAACTTGCAAACTCTTTTCAAATTTTTTTAGGATAGACAAAACTCCCAAGTTGTATCATATACATACTTTCATATGTTTCTATTAAGAAACAACGTCTCGACATCCACTTGGCATCTTTTATAGTCATACTATGAACATATGCCCATGAAAATTCTGAAATACATAAGCACGATGACTTGGAAAAATATTATCATAGTCTATACTATGAGTTTAACTTAACCACAAATCTTGCATTATATGTTTGCACATTATCCATCTCGGTCTTTCTTTTAAAACCGTATTTCCATCTGATGGATCAATCAAATTCAAAACTTGATTGTCTGACATGGATTACATCTCAACTTTCAAAGTCTCTAACCATTAGAGCCTTGACTCATCATAGTCTATTAGTAGAATGTGAACTCATCATCAATGAGTACGAAATTTTTATCATTAGTCACGAAAAATCTATATTTTTTCGGGCCTACGATAAATTCTAATAGATCTACATGAATACACTTATGTTATATGCTCGGACTCTTCAACATCTTGAGAGTCTAGTTGATTAATTGCAGACTCAATCACTAGTTGAAATCTGAATTAATTTGCATCCGAGCATTACTGTCAGTATGTGGAATTTGAAGTTTTCAAATTTACTCCCACTAATTCTTTTGGAAACACTTCTTTCAAAGAGATATAATTTTCGAGTAACAAACACTTTGTTCTCATATTAATTATAGAAGTAATATCCTTTACTTTTCTTAGGATATTCCACAATAAGCACTAATCCGATTAGATGCATGATGCTTCAATTAAGTATCATATCCTCAAATCTTGATAAAAGATAATCTTGATACACCTACCAGTCCATATCGCATATGGAGTCTTTTATAACTGCTTTAGATGGAATTATATTCAGTATGAACGCAATAAGAGCGTAACCCCGAAAGAAATAAAAGATATATTTGACTCATCATAATCGAAAGATATCTAATAAAGTTCGATATAGTTATCATAATGATCAAACACTTGGTTCTCGACTCCTTGATCTCATCAAAGAAATTTGATTTTTCGAAGCCAAGTTTTATTCTCTACTTCGTTATAGTAACTTTCGAACTTTTCAAAATATTCAAATTTATTGTTTCAATAAAGCGATGAAGTAGTTTTCTCTAGCACCTTCACTCATTAATGAACATACATCACTATGTATGAGAGCCAATAAGTAACTTGCTTTCGCCTTACTTTGTGAAAGACGTATATGTCATCTTGTCTAATAAATAAGTTACACATGTTACAAATGATTCAAAATCAAATGAATTTGAAAATCCATCTTAATGGATTTAATAAATGTTCATCTTATTTAAGTAGACCAAGCGACAATGCTAGATTTAAATTCTTAATATTAATGTTATAGATAGACTTATAATTATCTTGTTCGATATAACAGATAAGGTAATTTTTCTATTGGAACATTTCCAAAGAAAATTGACATTTGTGAATGGTGAAATTATTATTCTCAATAATAAATTAATAACCATGCATAGATAAACTCGAACTATAGATAATACAAAATTTACTGTCGACATTAAATAACAATTATCTATGTCGGCGATAAATCCAAAAAGACAATTTAAATAAATGAGTTACTTGAGAAAATGCAACAACTTTTGCTACATTTGTCACTCATATGTTAACATTATATTAACTCAATAGTCTGCAACTTTGTCAGCACATTTTCACAAATGTGTGATTCACATCGTGTATCTAATACACATGATGTGAAATAGACAAGTTAATTTCTATAACAAAAATACTTGAAGCGATAGTCACACTATTCTTTCATTCCCTTTTTCATATCTTCTTGAGAAATTATGGTTTCTTTCAATGAACCGATTCACTGCAAAAGATACTAATTTCTTACCTAAGGCCGAAGCCTCGGCAACATCTTGCCCTTATCTTTGGGATTACTCTTTACGATTTTTTTTTAAGCACGAAAACATCATTGACAACACTTGTCCATGTTCATTTTAAAGATTATAAGCATCTTATGCTATCTGTCCTTCGGACCTATTGTGAGAGATAAATAGATATACTATTCGAATTGAATAATATTCAAAGACTATTATTCTTTAAATATTTCATATAATGGCTCTCACTATTTTTAATCAAATCAATAACCCTCAATCGCATTGATTCGGAAACTTTCAATGCATGAAGTTTCATAGTGAGATACGATCCATATTTCAATTAAGTCCTAAGTGAGCTTTGGCTCATCACCCAGAACTTAACTTATTTTGGTAGGAATAATTCCAATTGTATCTCATACAACTCTTGAACAACATAGGATAAGCATCATATGCCCGACGTATATATCATATCGTATGCCCCGAGCCCAAGTCCGACTTGATAGCCCAGTTAAATCAAACCATGTCTAATCATCGGCAAAATAGTACCCAACACACTCAGCTTTCGCATGACCTATGTTGGCTCCCATTTCCCGCATTCTCTCCTCCTAAGATTGTCCCTACATACCCAGTTTTGGCATGACCTATGCAAGGTCCATCAGAGTATTGAGAGATTTAGACTTATGGAAGGCACTTCATGACTTAACATTATTTTAAGGGATTTTATTTAATATTATATGTAATTATGCAATCTTCAAAGAACATCACATGTACTAATAGAATAAAGATAATAACGATGATATATCATGGCCTTCATCTTTATGAACTAACATAAAGATTTCCTAATATATATTTCATCTCCATGAAATTTTTCTTAGATTGTATTTGAAAATCTTATCTCCATATATAGAAATCCATGAACTCTTTCATCGCCATGATGTGTGGTTAAAAATGAACTTGTCATCTTAATGATGTATTCATGATGGACGATGAACTCCATCAACTCCATGATGGATGTGTTATGCCTAATGAACTCTTTCATTATATCAACACGTATCGGCAAAAATATCAAATATAAACATAGTCATATTATGTTTCGATTATTTAACCATTTATAAAATTATATATATATATATATATATATATATATATATATATATATATATATATATATATATATATATATATATATATATATATAACGCTTATGAATGCGAATTTGGGGCACGGTTGTCATTTTCTACATTTGACAAGTTAAAAACCAATATTTGATTGGGTCAACATTCGACTCGGTCAACGATCAATATTTGACAAGGTCAACAGTCAATGGTCAATATTTTGAGTAGGTCACGATCAACTTTTGACCAATTCAATGGTCAACAATCAAGGGGTAAATTAGTGTAGTCAACTGTCAACAATTAACAGTCAATACAATCAACAGTCAACATAGTCCACAGTCAATACAATGGGTCAACAATCAACTATCAACATGATCAAGATGGTCAACACTTGGTCAACTTTGTCTATACACATTTTTCTACACATTAATACATCATAGGCATCTTTTCATGAATTCAATACATCACATGCAACTTTTCATGAAATAATGCATCACATGCGCCATTTCAAAAAGGCAATTCATGGTATGCACCCTTTCATGAAGACACAACTATTCAAGAGGTCGCAACTCTTGCGATTGCACCTTTTCGGTCGTACCTCTTAGTTGCGCATGTCAATTATACCCGTTGGTCGCACCTCTTGGTCGCAACCGTTAGTCGCAACCTATTGGACGTGATATTTGGATCATATCCATTGGTCACACCCTTTAGTCACACCCTTTGGTTGCACCCTTTGGTCGCACTCATTCGTCGCAACCTTATGGACGTGACATTTCGATCGCATCCGTGGGTCACACCCTTTAGTCACACATTTTGATCGCACCTATTCGTCGCAACCTTATGGACATGACATTTGGATCGCATCCGTTGGTCGCACCCTTTGGTTGCAACCTTTCGTCGTGTCTTATGGATGTGATATTTGAATCGCATCACTTCGTCACACCCGTTAGTCGGACCTTTTGGTCGCACCCTTTGGTCGCAACCTTTCGTCGCATCTTTTGGATGTGATATTTGAATCGCATCCCTTGGTCACACCCGTTAGTCGCACCTTTTGGTCGCACCCTTTGGTCGTATCCGTTGGTCGCAACCTTTCATCGCGTCTTTTGGATGTGACATTTGAATCGAATCTCTTGGTCACACCCGTTAGTCGCACCCTTTGGTCGCATCCGTTGGTCGCAACCTTTCGTCGCGTCTTTTGGATGTGACATTTGAATCGTATCCCTTGGTCACACCCGTTAGTCGCACCTTTTGGTCGCACCTTTTTGTCGCATCCGTTGGTCACAACCTTTCGTCCCGTCTTTTGGATGTGACATTTGAATCGCATCCCTTGGTCACACCCGTTAGTCGCACCTTTTGGTCGCACCCTTTGGTCGCATCCGTTGGTCGCAACGTTGCGTCTTTCGGATGTGACATTTGAATCTCATCCCTTGGTCATAGCCGTTAGTCGCACCCTTTGGTCGCAACTCTTGGACTCAACTTTTGGGTCGCTTTCCTTGGTCGCACCTTTTAGACGCAATCATTGGTCATGACCTTTGGATCATATTTCTTGGTCGCAACTCTTGGATGCAACACTTGGACGCAACCTTTGGATCGTATCCCTTGGCGGCATCTTTTGGACACAACTTCTGGATCACATCTATTCATCGCATTTTTTGATCCCATCTCTTGGACATAACTTTTGGATCATATCCTTTGGTCATATCCTTTGGTCGCATTCTTTGGATGTAACTCTCGGATCATATCCATTAATCGCATCTTTTTTATTAAGAATATTGAACACTTGAATACTCTATATGCAAGCCTTATAATTAGAAATCAAAATTATAAATGGTATCTAAATAGTATATGACTTGAGAACTATTTATCCAAGACCAGTAAAACATAATCATCAGTCAAATAATATATTGGTGTACATTTATAGCTTGTATATATATATATATATATATATATATATATATATATATATATATATATATATATATATATATATATATATATATATATATTTATTTATATGTATCTGATGTTGGGTTTCAGACGTGCATAACGCAGCGAAAAATAAAAATTTCGTCCAAAACCAATCCGAGGATCCGTGCGTATCGGTTAAATCAAAGAAATAAATCTTAAAGATACCTTTCGGATTACGCCTAATCCGTGACGCTCAAACCATGTGTGTTGTCCATGCGCCTCTAAACCAGTTACCGTCCTAATCGATGTTTCCTCCGTCTAGGCCATCTAGGTCGAATCGTGCGGAATTCATCTACCGCACACACAATCGGTATCCACCAAACCTCTCATTAAACCGTTCTCATCTTCTTAGGCCGAATAGATCACAAGCGCCGAAACTACGAACGCCTCTGCCGGTGTCCACACGAACAAACTTCTTAAAACGGGAAGAAGAACAATATATATGCTAGTAGCTTGTTCTCCTCTTGCATAAGAAAACTCTTCTTATTTTATCTCACAAAAGATGTATATTTTCCTCTCATATAATCGCACTCTTTCATTTTTGTCATACAAAAGGAAAGCACATTTTCATAATTTTGTCTATACAAATTAGAAAGTATATTTTCTCTCTTTTGTCTCACAAAAGAGAATGAGAAATAATGAGAGAGAGAATGATGTGTTGTATTATAAATTTGGAGCCCACTATGTCCTTATATAGAGGTGAAGAGTCATGTCTTTTCACACTAAAAGATGTGTATGACATCACACATCATTATCCATATGCCATCATCTAGACTCTTCTATATTATATGATCTTTTGTGCTCATAGTCTTTATATACATATATATCACATCTTATCACATAAGATGACAATATTTGTGACATTCTTATGAAACTCATCATATAAGTCGCTCGGATTTTCTACGCCCGTTTGAGTTTGTTCTTTGTGTATGACCCTGTAGGTTCACTTAATGTTGGCAATAGACTTGACAGTCTATAAATCATGAGCGGACTCTAGCAAGCCATCATGACTACCCAATTTTAAGTGAATATTGGTGATCTGATTTACCTAATCAATAATCACGTATTTAGTCCCTTTGTCGCACGATATCTATATCGATCATAAGGCATGTAATACGTCATCCTTATATTAATCGAATAATATTTCTTGATTCCAAATTAAACTGAACAAGAACAAATGACATTAATAACTCTTATTAATTCATTTGAGTATGGCCATACATTTCTTCAATTCAATTCATCAAGAGGCCTATAGATATCTCTCTCATTAATGAGAGGAACAAATCCCATCTTGATTGTACTCATCCCTCTACATGATTTATTGTATACCTAATCATAACCGTTATGACCACTCGGTTAAAGGCAGTGTTAGATTATATTTAAGTATAAAATTACTCATGTTGGGAACCGAGACAATCTCAGGTCAAAGGACTATAAATACTCTATGTTACAAGAATCGCTAATGACGTAAAACATGTAGCATTCTTATGGCGGGTCAGTCCAGTATATGGTCTCTAACATATACCTATGTTAATGACTTGATAACTATTTATCCATGATCGGTAAAACATAATCATCGAGTCAAATAATATACTGGTGTACATTTATAGCTTGTATATATAAATATATATATATATATATATATATATATATATATATATATATATATATATATATATATATATATATATATATATATATATATATATATATATATATATATATATATATATATATATATATATATATTTATATGTATCTCGCAAGTATATTTGTCTCCACAAATATCCTATAAATGACCAGGGACGATTTAGAATAGCATTCACAACACTTTATAGTTTTACTATCAAAGTCACGCACTTTGATGACATAAAGCTGAATTGCATATTCATGGTCTATTTTAATTATATTAAAATAACCTATACGCACATATTATATGAAATATCTTAGAATAAATATTATGTTTGTTATTACAATCCATCATCTAGGTCACAAACACTTTGGTCTAGGGCATAACACCATCAATCTCCCACTTGCACTAGGCCAAATCAACCTAATATCTCATACTCATTGATCTATGTGGTATCACATACCAGTTGAGTTCTTAAATGGATTATCAAACATTGCCATATGCAAATACTTTGCATATTTTTATGTCCACCATAATATAAGAAGAATACTTTCTCCTTCTCAAGTATATAATCATACTCTTGATTATTATTTAGTGACTTTCACTAAGATTAAACTTATGTGTCCTTGTTACACTTAATTCACATCATATGTAATTATGCTCCCACTGAATTTCTTGTCAACATAAGATTTATCTTTAATTTTTGATAAAACCAAATTGTTTGGTTATTTCATCAAATAATAAATATTCACCTAGAGATGTTTGCTTTAATTCATAAATGAATTTATGCAACTTGCAAACTCTTTTCAAAAAATTTTAGGATAGACAAAACTCCCAAGTTGTATCATATACATACTTTCATATGTTTCTATTAAGAAACAACGTCTTGACATCCACTTGGCATATTTTATAGTCATACTATGAACATATGCCCAAGAAAATTCTGAAATACATAAGCATGATGACTTGGAAAAATATTATCATAGTCTATACTATGAGTTTAACTTAACCACAAATCATGTATTATATGTTTGCACATTCTCCATGTCGGTCTTTCTTTTAAAACTGTATTTCCATCTGATGGATCAATCAAATTCAAAACTTGATTGTCTGACATGGATTACATCTCAACTTTCAAAGTCTCTAGCCATTAGAGCCTTGACTCATCATAGCACCTTCACTCATTAATGAACATACATCATTATGTATGAGAGCCAATAAGTAACTTGCTTTCACCTTACTTTGTGAAAGACGTATATGTCATCTTGTCTAATAAATAAGTTACACATGTCACAAATGATTCAAAATCAAATGAATTTGAAAATCCATCTTAATGGATTTAATAAATGTTCACCTTATTTAAGTAGACCAAGCGACAATGCTAGATTTAAATTCTTAATATTAATGTTATAGATAGACTTATAATTATCTTGTTCGATATAACACATAAGGTAATTTTTCTATTGGAACATTTCCAAAGAAAATTGATATTTGTGAATGGTAAAATTATTATTCTCAATAATAAATTAATAACCATTCATAGATAAACTCGAACTATAGATAATACAAAATTTATTGCCGACATTAAATAACAATTATTTATGTCGGCGATAAATCCAAAAAGAAAATGTAAATAAATGAGTTACTTAAGAAAATGCAACAACTTTTGCTACATTTGTCACTCATATGTTAACATTATATTTACTCAATAGTCTACAACTTTGTCATCATATTTTCACAAATGTGTGATTCACATCGTGTATCTAATATACATGATGTGAAATAGACGAGGTAATTTCTATAAAAAAAATACTTGAAGTGGTAGTCACACTATCCTTTCATTCCCCTTTTCATATCTTCTTGAGAAATTATGGTTTCTTTCAATGAACCGATTCACTGCAAAAGATACTAATTTCTTACCTAGGGCCGAAGCCTCGGGAACATCTTGCCCTTATCTTTGGGAGTACTTTTTACGTTCCTTTTAAGCACGAGAACATTATTGACAATACTTGTCCATATTCAATTTAAAGATTATAAGCATCTTATGCTATTTGTCCTTCTCAAGGACCTATTGTGAGATATAAATAGATATACTATTCGAATTGAATAATATGCAAAGACTATTATTCTTTAAATATTTCATATAATGGCACCCACTATTTTTAATCAAATCAATAACCCTCAATCGCATTGATTCGGAAACTTTCAATGCATGAAGTTTCATAGTGAGACAAGATCCATATTTCAATTAAGTCCTAAGTGAGCTTTGGCTCATCGCCAGAACTTAACTTATTTAGGTAGGAATAATTCCAATTGTATCTCATAAAACTCTTGAACAACATAGGATAAGCATCATATGCCTGAACTATATATCATATCGTATGCCCCGAGCCCAAGTCCGACTTGATAGCCAAGTTAAATCAAACCATGTCTAATCATCGGCAAAATAGTACCCAACACACTCAGCTTTCACATGACCTATGTTGGCTCCCATTTCCCGCATTCTCTCCTCCTAAGATTGTCACTACATACCCAGCTTTGGCATGACCTATGCAGGGTCGATCAGAGTATCGAGAGATTTAGACTTATGGAAGGCACTTCATGACTTAACATTATTTTGAGGGATTTTATTTAATATTATATGTTATTATGCAATATTCAAAGAACATCACATGTACCAATAGAATAAAGATAATAACGATGATATATCATGGCCTTGATCTTTAGGAACTAACATAAAGATTTCCTAATATATATTTCATCTCCATGAAATTTTTCTTAGATTGTATATGAAAATCTTATCTCCATGTATAGAAATCGATGAACTCTTTCATCGCCATGATGTGTGGTTAAAAATGAACTTGTCATCTTAATGATGTATTCATGATAGATAATGAACTGCTTCATCTCCATCATGGATGTGTTATGCCTAATGAACTATTTCATTATATCAACACGTATCAACAAATATTTCAAATATAAACATATTCATATTATGTTTCGATTATTTAACCATTTTATATCAAATATAAACATATATATATATATATATATATATATATATATATATATATATATATATATATAAGGCTTATGAATGCGAATTTGGGGCATGGTCGTCATTGTCAACATTTGAAAAGTCAAAAACCAATATTTGATTTGGTCAACATTTGACTCGGTCAACGATCAACATTTGACAAGGTCAACGTCAATGGTCAATATTTTGACCAGGTCATGATCAACTTTAGACCAATTTAATGGTCAACAATCAAGGGGTAAATTAGTGTAGTCAACTGTCAACAATTAACAGTCAATACAATCAACAGTCAACATAGTCCACAGTCAACACAGTGGGTCAACAGTCAACTGTCAACATGATCAACATGGTCAACACCTGGTCAACTTTGTCAACACACATTTTTCTACACATTGATACATCATAGGCATCTTTTCATGAATTCAATACATCACATGCAACCTTTTCATGAAATAATGCATCACATGCACCAATTCAAAAAGGCAATTCATGGTATGCACCCTTTCATGAAGACATAACTATTCAAGAGGTCGCAACTCTTGCGATTGCACCTTTTCGGTCGTACCTCTTAGTTGCGCATGTCGATTACACCCATTGGTCGCACCTCTTGGTCGCAACCGTTAGTCGCAACCTATTGGACGTGATATTTGGATCATATCCATTGGTTACACCCTTTAGTCACACACTTTGGTCGCACCCTTTGGTCACACCCATTCGTCGCAACCTTATGGACGTGACATTTGGATAGTATCCATTGGTCACACCCTTTAGTCGCACCCTTTGGTGGCAACCTTTGGTCGCGTCTTTTGAATGTGACATTTGAATCGCATCCCTTGGTCACACCCGTTAGTCGCACCTTTTGTCGAACCCTTTAGTCGCATCCGTTGGTCGCAACCTTTCGTCGCGTCTTTTGGATGTGACATTTGAATCGCATCACTTGGTCACATCCGTTAGTCGCACCTTCTGGTCGCAACCTTATGGACGTGACATTTGGATCGCATCCGTTGGTCACACCCTTTGGTCGCAATTCTTGGACTCAACTTTTGGATCGCTTTTCTTGGTCGCAACTTTTAGACGCAATCCTTGGTCGTGACCTTTGGATCATATTTCTTGGTCGCAACTCTTGGATGCAACACTTGGACGCAACCTTTGGATCGTATCATTCGGCGGCATCTTTTGGACACAACTTCTGGATCACATCTATTCATCGAATCTTTTGATCCCATCTCTTGGACATAACTTTTGGATCACATCCTTTGGTCATATCCATTGGTCGCATTCTTTGGATGCAACTCTTGGATCATATCCATTAATCGCATCTTTTCTCTTTCAAGAATATTCAACACTTGAATACTCTATTTGCAAGCCTTATAATTATAAATCAAAATTATAATTGGTATCTAAATAGTATATATTACATATACCGACTCAATTTAACCGAAACACGCACGTCGTTCTGATACCACTGTTGGGTTTCAGACGTGCATAACGCAGCGGAAAACAAAAATTTCGTCCAAAACCAATCCGAGGATCCGTGCGTATCGGTTAAATCAAAGAAATAAATCTTAAAGATACCTTTCGGATTACGCTTAATCCGTGACGCTCAAACCATGCGTGATGTCCATGCGTCTCTAAACCGGTTACCGTCCTAACCGATTTTACGTCCGTCTAGGCCGTCTAGGTCGGATCGTATGGAAGTCATCTACCGCAGACACAATCGGTATCCGCCAAAACTCTCAACAAACCGTTCTCATCTTCTTAGGCCGAATAGATCACAAGCGCCGAAAGTACGAACGCCTCTACCGATGTCCACACGAACAAACTTCTTAAAACGGGAAGAAGAACAAGATATATGCTAGTAGCTTGTTCTCCTCTTGCATAAGAAAACTCTTCTTATTTTATCTCACAAAAGATGTATATAATTGCTCTCATATAATCGCACTCTTTCATTTTTGTCATACAAAAAGAAAGCACCCTTTCATAATTTTGTCATACAAATTAGAAGTATATTTTCTCTCTTTTGTCTCACAAAAGAGAATGAGAAATAATGAGAGAGAGAATGATGTGTTGTATATTGAATTTGGAGCCCTCTATGTTCTTATGTAGAGGTGAAGAGTCATGTCTCTTCACACTAAAAGATGTGTATGACATCACTCATCATTATCCATATGCCATCATCTAGACTCTTCTAGATTACATGATCTTTTGTGCTCATAGTTTTTATATACGTATATATCACATCTTATCACATAAGATGACAATATATTTTATGACATTCTTATGCAACTCATCATATAAGTCGCTAAGAAATTTTGCGCCCGTTTTAGTTTGTTCTTTGTGTGTGACCATGTAGGTTCACTTAATGTTGGCAATAGACTTAACAGTCTATAAATCATGAGCGGACTCTAGCAAGCCATCATGACTACCCAATTTAAGTGAATATCGGTGATCCGATTTACCTAATCAACAATCACATATTTAGTCCCTTTGTCACACGATATCTATATCGATCATAAGGTATGTAATACGTCATCCTTATATTAATCGAATAATATTTCTTGATCCCCAATTAAACTGAACAAGAACAAATGACATTAATAACTCTTATTAATTCATTTGAGTATGACCATATATTTCGTCAGTTCAATTCATCAAGAGGCCTAAAGACATCTCTCTCATTAATGAGAGGAACAAATCCCGTCTTGATTGTACTCATCCCTCTACATGATTTATTGTATACCTAATCATAACCGTTATGACCACCCGGTTAAAGGCAGTGTTAGATTATATTAAAGTATAAAATTACTCGTGTTGGGAACCGAGACAATCTCAGGTCAAATGTTATGGATTCGTAAACTTTAATTTCGAATTTTCATAATTGCAAGTTATACATTATTAGATTGAAATAAGTATTAAAATTAAAATACTCGCGGCGAAGCGCGAGCATTGTCCTAGTTAAATTAAAAGCTGAACATAATAAAAGACTTTACTTTTAGTTAACAATAAATTTCAAATAATCGTAGTGCACATCAAGATTTTTTCCAGTATTTGTAATTTTATCGAAGAGATTTCACTTTCTGATTTCATTTAAGTTAAAAATAAGGAGAGATTTTCCTTTCCGAGTTAACTTGCATACTGTTTTAAAAAAGAGAAATGTGCAAACACGACAATACCGTAGCAAGATGCACTGTAGATATACTGTTTTGTTTCATTTTATATACTGTTTCCTCATTTTATTTCATGTTTTGCCATTAAATATATTGTTATTTATTCTTTGTGTATTTCTTATTTTTTTACTTTTATATATTGTTTTCCCATTTTATATATTATTTTTTCATTATACTGTTATGTATATATTGTTATTAAAAAATAAATTATATATACTGTTATTGGATCCCGTCGTGAGCAGTCATGCTACAGTACGTCGTGCAGTAACAGGTCCCTTAAAAAATATCTTTGCATACCTTTTTGTTTCATACACTTCTTTTATGTTCAATATACTGCTTGGCTAAAAAACTCGAAGTGCGCTAGGAGTACTCTAAGGAAGTGATTTATCATGCATCTTGCTTAATTTATTATGTTAATGTATATTCTGTGAAGCTCTACTTGCTGAACCTTTAAAAGACGTTATTTTTATTAGCTGAACACCACCATATCATACCATATACAAATGCATATATCTTTTATCATTTCTTTATGTCTGAATTTTTCACTGAATAGAAAGCATATAAACAGGGCCGGTCCGGATGTTTTGGGGCATTTTGACGATTAATTGATTTGAAATATTCAAAATAAGTAAAAAGTAATTATCCGCTCTATTATTATTCAATATTATCAAAAACAAATTCAAAGAAAAATGTTATATAATAATAAATTAGTTTTAAATTTGATGTACATAATTCTACTAAATTTGTATTGAACACATTTTCAAAAAGAATATATGAGAAAAAAAAGTAAGGAAAATAAAAAAACTACCTCATGAAAGACTTGTACTTGATACCTATAATAGATTACGGACTAACTTTCTAAACCAACTATACTAAAAATCGATAGTGATCAATTGATGCATATTTTCCTTTTATTCAATGTTGTAGAAGAGGCCTTTATTTTCCTGAAAAGTGACATTTGACGGTTGGCTGTCTCATATATGACAGGGACGACCTTTCATATAAACCCGATTCTATGCATTTGAATGTCGTATTCCGAACGATTTGAACATTATTAATAGTTCATAATTCTTAAAAAATTTCAGCTACCACATTAAGTCACGTTGACTCTTTAAATCATCACCATCAACTTTTAATATAAAGGTTCTAATCTATCAAATTATATTTATGAATTTACTAAGCATCACTCATTTTCACAAGAGCTCCAACAAAATATTATTATTTAAGAAACTATTTTTCCTCTAAGAAAAAAAAATTTCTTAAAGAAATATTCTGGAAAAAATTCAGAATTTTTTTAATAAAATTATATTTTTAGAAAAATATTATTTTCAAAAGTTTTTCATTGAATTATTTTTTAGAAAAATACTTTTAAGAAAAATATTTTGTTTTGAAAACATTTTTACTGACAAAATTAATTTCTTAGGAAAATATTTTTACAAAATAGTTTTTTAATAAAATATTTTTTTTGGAAATCTTTTTTCACAAACATAAAAAATATTTTCATAAAAAAAACTTTGTTTAAATAATGTTTAAGAAACAAATTTTTTAATTGCAAAAGAGACTCAAATTACAAAATACCCCTTATTTTCAAAATTACAAAAAACCCCCTATTATTAGAATAGATTTAGCACCATCAATTTTTTTAATTGCAAAAGAGACCCTACATTATTGAAAATTACAAACAAACTATTATTTCCAAAATTGCAAAAAAGAAAAACCCTTACTGTTAGATTGGAGTTTGCATCATTAGTTTTAATAACTTAATCACTTGAAAATTTTAAATATTAAATTACAAAGAATCCCCTACATTATTACTACAAGTACAAAAAAAAACCTCCCATTATATAGGAGTTAGCACCATTAGTTTAAATAGTTTAATCCCTTAAAAACTATTTTTTTATGAATATTTGTATGAAAATTATTTCCCTTAAGAATATTTTGGAGCAAAAACTATTTTGGAATTTGTTTTTATCAAATTTTTTTTAAAGAAAAATATTTTGTTTAGAAGAAAAATTTAGGAATCATTTTTCATCATTTTTGTCAGTAAATGTTTTATTAAAAAAGTAGTTTCTTAGAAATAAACTCATTAAGATAAATTTTTTTTTATAGAAATATTTTCTTAAGAAAAATATTCTCTTAATTTTTGTTTAAAATATACTTTTTCAAACAAATAAAAAAGAATTAATGTGCAAAACTTTTGTTAAACAATGTCTGTAAAATAATAACATTTTCTTGAGAGAAAAATATATTTCTAAAAGAGAAATATTATATAAAAAATATTTTTCAAGTGATTAACTATTAAAATACGTGTTAACTTCAAAGTAACAAGAGAGGCTTCTTTGTACTTTCAAGCATTATAGACAACGTTCTTATGAAATAAGAAAAATTATAAAGCAAGTACATCACAAATAAGTCTCGCATATTTATACTACAAAATACGTAATAATTTTCATTGACAGATATCAATCAAGGATTTCTTGAAGTCTATATTTAGCAAATTCAAATACATAAAATGTAAATAGACCATTAAAACCCTTGATCAATTAACTATATTTCTAATTAAAAATATTATCATATTATTTACCATATTATAATTTAATATTATCAAATATTAATACAAAAATAAGAACAAATATTATAGTACAATGTTATTAATTATTTGTATATTATGATACATCAATCAAATCATTTTCATCTGCAATAAAAAAATAACATATCTTTACATAAAATAAAGTTCTTAAGTGGCAATATGGCATGATAATGATTCATTTGCATAATATATATGGTAATATCGCTTGCAGTAACTATACGTTCTTTTATATAATAAATATTTTTTGGGATAAATGTATCGTTCATGTACTCTATTGTTGTGCATGTTTAATCCATGTTCCTAAAGGAAAAATTTCTAGGATCTATCCATATCATATACCTAAGCAAGGTTAATTGAATTTTTAAAAGATTCTCTATTGTAATATATCATATATATGTCTAATGGATAAATATTTTAGATAAATTCGATAATTAATTTTCTAAATTGTAATCAAGTTTTGCAGTTGGGCTATGAAGTATCTGTTTGGTGTTTTCATGTAAAGTGTTGTTGGGAAATTCATAGCCATGTACGTTACATGTGCAGTGGAACATATGGATTTAACCCGCCCTAGGACCATCGTTAAGGGAATAAAAGTACGAGATTAACTATTAAAATTTATACCTCGGATCTTCCTGATCCGCGAGATGAAGAACGGATGTAGGTCTGAACTTTTCTTACGCGCAAGATTCTCCTTCCTGAAGCTCGACTAGAACAAACTCCTTGCTTCTCCTAGGATACTTGATATGCTCTAACTATTATAAAAGCTCTGATCTATTATGCAAAATCTTTATTTAATTAAGTATGATTTATTTTACAATAAGGTTAGACTGACTGACCTCAATGATCGACCAGTTACCGACAGCCAGCGTGACTCCTCTCTCTTCTCCACATCGGAGCAGTAAAACTCTCGTCGCACTAAACGCTATGTTACCTCGCTGCACTCGTCACTCACTCCATATGGAAACCCACAAATGAGCGCTCGGATCTCCAAATCTTGCGGCCATCTCAGCTTCTCAAATGGAAACTGCACCACCGAGCAGCAAAATAGGAAATTTTGAGAAGCAAGACACGAGCAGCAAACCCTAAACACGTTGAAGCTTCTTTACTCTTTCTTCTCTCTGTTCTTGAGTCTAGTATGAAGCTTTTTTTTTCATTTTTTGGTTGAATTAGTATCCGTTTGTTTTGAATCAGTGCTTTTTTGAGTTAATTGGAGTTTAGTTGCATTAAATTAGTGAATTTTCGGTGTAATCTGAGTTGAATCTTGAGTCTAAAATCTGATAAGCAACTCTTTTTTGTATGATAGGAGTTTAATTAATTTAAATCACTAATTCAGTAATTTGAGTTCAAATTATTGCAAAATTAGTGAATATTTTTCAATAATTTAATCTGGTAAACTTTTTTTGTCAAATTTGAGTTTGAATTAGTGAATTTGAGATTAATTGGGATGAGTTAGTGAATTTTTTGTGTTGTTTTAATTGATTTATGATTAAATTAGAATTAAGTGTTCTTAATGTAGGTGAATAATGATTATTTCATGATATTAATTTATATTTTTTCAATTGTCGTTGGAAAGAAAAGAAAAAAAATCAATTAAGAAGTAACATTTATACTTACAGCTTATGTCTTATGGATTTGTCTGTACCAGTCTCTACGAATCTTATATTATATATTACTAATTTAAAGGCATCAAAATTGATTAAATCAAACACCACTTCTAGTTTCTACTTTCATCTTCTCTTTTTCTAATTTTTGTTTCATTTATAAAAAAATACAACATATAATCAGAAAAAAATACCGTTTTTATGATTTACATGTTGTATTTTTTTTTATAGATGAAACAAAAATTAGAAAAAGAGGAGATGAAAGTAGAAACTAGAAGTGGTGTTTGATTTAATCAATTTTGATGCCTTTAAATTAGTAATATATAATATAATATTGGTAGAGACTGGTACAGACAAAGCCATAAGCTGTAAGTGTAAACGTTACTTCTTAATTGGTTTTTTTTTTCCTTTCCAACGACAATTGAAATAATATAAACAAATATCATGAAACAATCCTTATTCTAACAGAATAATTGGAGGAATATGAATATAGAGAGAATAATTGTGTGAGAAAGAAAGAAAGAATTAATGAAGAATTTTATTCATTGAATTGGATACTATTACAATAGCTAGGGGTCTCTTTATATAGGAGAGAACCATACTAATTTCCAAAATAAATTACCTAAATAAAATATACAATTACCTAAAATACAATGCAAGGATGGAAACAATTCACCTCCTTCCAATGTCTAAATATTTTCCAAATATTTATTTATATAGTCTAAATATTTCCTAAACAACAATACCAAATAGAAAATAGATTATTGAGAGATTTTGAGTCATATATAACAATCTTTACCTTGACTCAAAATCTCACCAATGACTCAAAGTCGTACTAGCGACATACCGAAATGAGCTCCGCACAATAATTGAACTTTGCGGACGGCAAAGGCTTTGTAAGCATATCTGCTGGATTATCGGCAGTAGCAATCTTCTCGATCTTCACTATCTTCTTCTTGGTGACTTGTCGAGCAAAATGAAACCTGACATCAATGTGCTTGCTTCTCTCATGATACATCTGATCCTTCGCCAAGTGAATCGCACTCTGATTATCACAATAGATTGTAGTAGGACCACCAAATGTCGAGATTTCTCCAAGCAAGCCTTTAAGCCAAATTGCCTCCTTAGCGCCTTCAGTGATCGCCATACATTCATCTTCTGTGCTAGATAGAGCAATGGTGGATTGCAGAGTAGCCTTCCAACTAATAGCACATCCGCCTAAGGTGAAGACATAACTGGTCAAAGATCGTCTCTTATCAAGATCACCCATAAAGTCCGAGTCAACATAACCCGTCAGCCCTTCGTCGTTCCTCCCAAACTCCAAACGAGCATTTGTGGTTCCTTTTAAATAATGAAGAATCTACTTAACCGCCTCCCAATGTTCTCTTCCGGGACATGACAAATAGCGACTCACCACACTAACGGCATGAGCAATGTCAAGTCTAGTGCAAACCATCAAATACATCATACTACCAACCGCACTAGAATATGGAACTCGTGACATGTAGATCTTCTCTTTCTCGATTTTCGGACTCAATTGTTTTGACAGTCTGAATTTGGTCGCAAGAGGGGTAGAAACCGGTTTCACATCATTCATGTTAAACCGATTCAACACTTTCTCAACAAAACCCCTTTGTGAAAGATATACAGTTTTCCATTCGGCCTGTCTCTAGTGATCTCCATTCCGAGAATCCTCTTGGCAGCCCCTAAATCTTTCATCTCAAATTCAGAACTTAACTGACTCTTCACCCTTCTAATCTCCTCCTTATTCGACGTCGCGATTAGCATGTCATCCACATAAAGAAGTAGATACATAAAAGTCTCATCCGGTAACTTCTTGAAGAGCACACAACTATCATAATTGGATCTACAAAACCCAATACTCTCCATAAAGGAATCAAACCTCTTATACCACTGTCTTGGAGACTACTTTAAGCCATACAGTGACTTCTTTAACAAACACACATGGTTCTCCTGACCCGCAACTTCATATCCTTCAGGTTGTTGCATGTAAATTGTCTCCTCCAGGTCACCATGCAAAAATGCAGTCTTGACATCTAACTGCTCCAACTCTAAATTTCCCGCAGCAACCAACGAAAGTAAAACTCGAATAGAAGTATGCTTAACCACCGGTGAGAATACCTCATTGAAATCCACACCTTCAACTTGACTATAGCCCTTAGCCACCAGTCTCGCCTTATACCGAATGCCGGTTGTGTCGTCCTTCTTCTTGAACACCCACTTGCAACCCACAATTTTCTGCCCTTTAGGCAGCTCAACAAGCGTCCAAGTCTCATTCTTTTGAAGAGATTCGATCTCCTCCTCCATAGCGACAATCCACTTTGCCACTTCACATGATGCTATTGCCTCCTTAAAAGTCGAGGGTTCACCAAACTCCACTTCTTCGGCCACTGCCAAACAATACGCAAAATCAGAGTGTCCATACCTCGTAGGCGGTCTAATGGTCCTTCCAACCCGATCCTTGCTAAAGCATAAGATCGTTGCGTCTGCTGACTCTCCTCGTCTGACTCATCGTCACTGTGAGAATCTTCATCACGCTCCAATTTAGGCGAAGTTACTTGGTCTTGTTGATCCGGAATTTCAAGCTCCACCTTCTTCACAACTATCTCATCCTCCTTAATAGCAGATTCAGACACTTTCGCCCGCAACATAACCGACTCATCGAAAGTCACATCTCTCGAAATGATGAGCTTAGGAGGCTTCGGATCCAGACACCACAAACGATACCCCTTCACACCTGAAGCGTATCCAAGAAAAATACACTTCTTCGCCCTAGACTCCAACTTCCCTTCATTTGCATGCGCATAAGCTGGACATCCAAACACCCGCAATATCGAGTAATCCGCTGGTTTACCTGACCAAACTTATTCTGGTGTCTTGCACTCAATGGACGTGTTCGGAGAGCGGTTGACCAACCAACAAGTAGTATTAATGGCTTCTGCCCAGAACTCCTTGCCTAAACCCGCATTAGAAAGCATGCACCGAGCCTTCTCGAGAAGTGTCTGATTCATCCGTTTGGCGACTCCATTCTATTGTGGAGTATCAACAACTGTTCGATGTCGAACAATTCCTTCATTCTTACAAAATTCATTAAACTCCTTATTACAAAATTCCAGACCGTTATCAGTCCTCAATCTCTTAATTTTCTTTCCCGTTTGGTTCTCCATAAGGGTCTTCCATTGTTTAAAGTTGACAAATACTTGACTCATTTCCTTTAAGAAATAAATCCAAACCTTTCTCGAATAATCATCAATAAACGAGAGCATATAACGAGAACCGTTACCTTTCGAAGGATCATGAGATGGTCCCCACAAATCCGAGTGGATGTAATCCAAAGTTCCCTTCGTGCGATGCATGGCTGTACGAAAGCTGAGTCTCTTCTGCTTGCCAAAAATACAATCTTCACAAAACTCCAACTTGCCAGTACTCTGACCGCACAGTAGACCTCTTTTACTAAAGATCGTCATTCCGCGTTCACTCATATGCCCCAACCTCATATGCCACAACTTGGTATTATCCGAACCTGAGGTAGAGTTAACGACAACGACTGAGCCCGAAACTGTGCTACCTTCTAGAAAATATAGAGTACCGATTCTTCTCGCCTTCATCACTGTAAGAGCCCCTCTAGAAACCTTAAGTACTCCACCTTCACTTTGGAACTTGCAACCGAGATCTTCAAGAGTGCCTAACGAGATCAAGTTTTTCTTTAAGTCGGGTATGTGTTTTACACCTGTCACCGTACGGACAACCCCGTCATGCATCTTGATCCTCACCGTGCCAACATCGGCAACACTACAGAGATGGTCATCTCCCAGAAGAACACCTCCACTAGACGCCTCATATGTGGTAAACCACTCTCGATTCAGGGTCATGTGTTGTGAAGCCCCCGTATCCATGACCCAATTCTTCTCAAAATTCTCCTTCCCATTCGCCACAAAAAACACATAAGCATTACCGGATTCAGTCATATTAGCTTCTTCCGATGGAACACCTTTTTGATTCGCTTTCTGAAACTTGTAACTGCTGGCCTGAAAGTGTCCCCTTTTCTCGCAAAAGTAGCAAGTAATGTCCTTGTGCTTGAATCTCGAACGGGTCTTCTCCGAATTCGGGCTTCTCTCCTTTTGTCTTTCTCTCTACACAAACAACCCAACATCTTGACAGTTACTCTCGGTTATAGACAAATCATTGTCGATGTCGGACTTGACCAGCAAATTGCTCTTCACATCCTCAAGCGTAAGCGCCTCTCTACTATGAAGCATTGTCTCCTTAAACCCTTTATATGACGTTGGTAACGAGCACAACAATACCATGGCTTTATCCTCATCTTCCATCTTAATACTGATATTCTCCATGTCATCAAGAAGAGCGGTGTATTCAGAAATATGGACCTTAATGGATGTACCTTCTGCCATCTTCAAGGAGTGAAATCGCTGCTTCAAACATAACCGGTTGGTAACCGACTTCTGCATGTAGATGTCTTCGAGTTTCTTCCACGCACCGGATGTTGTAGTCTCCATGAGAATTTCTTGAAGAGTCGAGTTGCTCAAATACAATTGTATCGTGGAGAGAGCTCTATCATCCATCATCTCCCACTCAGTCTTTTTAGTTTCGTCCTTCATATCCTCCGGTTTCCCAAAGATGGCGGCCTTCACGCCCTGATTCGATAATATAGCCTTCATCTGTACTTGCCAAAGTGCGAAACTCGTCTTACCATCATATTTCTCGATATCGAATTTGGTTGACATAACCGCACTTGAATTCATGATGATACAAGTCGATTCGTGATTGTCTTGCGGAAGCAAAGAGATGATAGTAACTAGGCTCTGATACCAATTTGTTAGAATAATTGGAGGAATATGAATATAAAGAGAATAATTGTGTGAGAAAGAAAGAGAGAATTAATGGAGAATTTTATTCATTGAATTGGATACTATTACAATAGCTAGGGGTCTCTTTATATAGGAGAGAACCATACTAATTTCCAAAATAAATTACCTAAATAAAAGATACAATTACCTAAAATACAATGCAAGGATGGAAATAATTCACCTCCTTCCATTGTCTAGATATTTCCCAAATATTTATTTCTATAGTCTAAATATTTCCTAAACAACAATACCAAATAGGAAATAGATTATTGAGAGATTTAGAGTCATATATAACATATTCACCTACATTAAAACACAGTTAATCCTAATTTAATCATAAATCAGTTAAAACAACATAGAAATTTCGATAACTCATCCCAATTAATCTCTAATTCACTAATTCAAACTCATATTTTACAAAAAGACTTTAGCAGATTAAATTATTGAAAAATATTCACTAATTTAACAATAATTTGAACTTAAATTACTGAATTTAGAGATTTAAATTAATTAAACTCATATCATAGAAAAAGGAGTTGCTTACCAGATTTTAGACTCAAGATTCAACTCAAATTACACCGAAAATTCACTAATTTAACCCAACTAAACTCTAATCAACTCAAAAAAGCACTGATTCAAAACAAACAGATACTAATTCAACCAAAAAATGAAAAAAAAAAGCTTCATATCAGACTCAAGAATAGAAAGAAGAAAGAGTAAAGAAGCTTCAATGCGTTTATGGTTTGCTGCTCGTCTTGCTTCTCAAAAATTCATGTTTTGCTGCTCGGTGTTGCAGTTTCCATTTGAGAAGCTGAGCGGGTCGCAAGATTTGGAGATCCGAGAGCCCATTCGTGGGTATCCATATGAAGCGAGCGATGAGTGCAGCGAGGTAACAGATCGTTTATGGCGAGGAGAGCTTTACTGCTCCAACATGGAGGAGAGAGAGGAGTCATGTAGGCTGTCGGTAACTGGTCGGTCATTTTGGTCGGTCAATGTAGCCTTATTGTTTAAATAAGTAATAATTATAAATTAAGTTATAACTAATTTTAATTATATGATATCATTTTAAATATTAAATGGCTAATTTCATATAAATGATCATATTATAAATTTTGACCACCACCAGAATCTCTGTATAAAATTATATCACTAAGAAGATTATGAGCCAAAATTAATCTTCCTCAATAATTAAAGAATTGAATTCAAACTTTTTTTTTACAAAATGTAATTCTCATTCAGGAATAGAACTTAATAGGAACTGGGGAGAGCATATCCCCATCTTCAAGATTTTGACCAATTAATATATATCAATAGTATTTTAGTAAAAAAAAATTTAATTACATGCATTTGCCCTGATCCCATTAAATTTAGTCAAGTTATATTGTTGTTCTCATTTAGACCACCCGGATAGACGACCTCAGCCCCTACACCCCCCCAAATTAGCAGAGGGCCGTCTTTTCTTTTTGGCTTTTGGTTTTAGGTTTTTTTGATTCACTTCTAGCATTCTCTAACATAAGGTCGCCTTTCCTTTTTGAGAGAAAAAAATGATTCATAGCTTGAATTCTTAATCTACACTTCCATAGGAAAAAGAAGAGAAGTAATACGACATGTTGATAGATTAAAAAAAATATACATGATGATACTTTAAAATTTAGAAGATTATTTGTTATATATTTATTTATGGGACCTGCTACAGCACGATTGTTCACGACGGGATTCAATAACAGTATATATAATTTATTTTCTAATAACAATATATTCATAACAGTATATATAATTTATTTTCTAATAACAGTATATACATAAAAGTGAAAATAGTATATAAAAATGAGAAAATAGTATATAAAAGTAAAAAAAAATAAGAAATACACAAAGAATAAATAACAGTATATTAAATGGCAAAACAGTATATAAAATGAGAAAACAGTATATCTACAGTGCGTCATACTACAGCCGTGCTACAGTGTCGTCGTGTTTGCACATTTTCCTTTATTTATTTATTTTTGACTGAACAGACTCAGATCTTGCCCGCCTGAGTCAACTCAAGTATATTGAAATGTAGGCAGTTTTTATTTGCGTGAAAGTTACACCAAACAAATTGGCCTTTAGTAAATAAAAGAAAAGAATGAAGACATCAATTATTGAACTAGATGATTTCAATGTGATGTGATCAAATTTTAGTCAATTGGTCCAGAGTTGGCATTATATTTGTAATGAGTTGTCCGAGAAAAAGGCTTAACTTTAGGTGGTATATAAAGTCTCAAAACATAATCATATGCGTATGTACATGACATGCCATCCCTTAAAGATGTTGTGGTGAAAGAGTGGATTGATTGATTTTAGAGTATGTTGTTGTACTTAGTGTTGGCTATTATTATAAGATTATCATAGTTCCAAACCTGAGAATCAGTCTCTGAAAGTTGGGATCGGAAATAGGTCGAATCGGATAAAAAAATCAAATCAACTTGTATAAAAATTAAAATGTTACATAATTATGTAAATCATATATTAATTAGATTGTGAATACAATTCTGATTTAAATCAGCTGAATCAAATCTGAATCGACCAATTTTGTATATCATGAATTGGAGTAAAGAATTTTGAGTGAAATTTGAATTTTGAAATCCAGCTAATGGTTTATTCTTTGGTTTATTCTTTGTTTGCCGGCACATAAGAGCTGGAATTAGCTAATTCTGGTATCTCTCCAGTTCATAAAATTCCATAAAAAGTAATTCTTCAAAAACTTAGAACGTTAAACTCCGGCAAATTATGAAGACGCCAAGACGCCAAGTCACTCCAATGCCTAATTTCTCTCTCTCTCTCTGAAGGCGCTGAATTAGACTCAGACTTTAGGGAATTTGGTGAATTGGTGCTGGGCAGTGAAGCCATGCCTTCTTCTCTAGCAGATATCACCCCAATTCTTCACGTCGTCAGTGAAGTTACCTTTCTAACAATCATTCAACATGGCTAAAATTTCTTGCTTGGTGTTGGAAATTCCAAATGACTGATGACTAGGATAGTGCAGTGTGTTATAATTTCAACCAAATTATTGCAAGGTTGAGTAAATTTCACCATTTCTGCACTACAAAATCAACTCAATTGATGAAATTTGACTTATTCTAATTGAGGGTTGCTTCAGGAAATTTAATTGTCATATATCCATTTTTTATGTTTTATGATATGGATTTTGTATGAGATATGAACTAGATATTATATGGCGATGATTGAAAAAGAGAAAAAAGAAAGAATGTGAAGAACAAATGAGACGGCATTTACAAAAGTCTGGATTTTGTATATTGAATTTTTGGAGGTTAAATTTGTAATTTATCTTTGTACTAAGCTTCTATTTAGTTCCTTATTCATCATCTAATTTACTCGTCAAAAAAATGATTAGAAGGTTGAGATATATATTTACTACTTTTGTCAAGAGCGTTGTATGCAAAGTTACAATTTATTTTTGTATGTAATAATGAATTGTAGGCAATATAAATATTTTGATGAACTATAATCAATTCGTTCATCAATAATTTATATGCAACATATTTTCTATTATGATGTGTGTGATTAGTTAATGAAATTTAATGGAAAAATGGTTAATTTTAATTATTATTCAAATAACAATTATATTCTTAACTACTTTTCTATTTATTACATAATTCCAGAATTTCTCAAACAAACAACAAAAAGAGAATCATGTGTTACATCCCGGAATGAAATTAGAGGAAAGAGACGTTAATTGATTAGTATTACCTTGAATAGCGAGTGTGAATTAGGATTACTTAAATATATCAGTGCATTAACTACTATAACCAACTAAGATTAAGTCTTTTTCAAGATAATATGATGTGAACCTGATTGATTGAGTTATGTAAGTTAATGTACTAGACTCTATCATCATGTTTTCTAGAACTTTATATTTCTAGCATCCAAACAAATATATTGGAATTAGCTACTTCTATAACTTTTTTTCTCCATTTTATAATCTAATTCCATTCTACTAATTATACTTGCCAAATGGCCACTAAAGCAAAAATAGATGATTGTAGATCTTGACATACGCTGCAATTTTTATTTTAATGAAAGTCCGAACGAGACTATTTGCCTACAGTTTAAAGAAAAAAAATATGCAACTCAACAAGAAACTGAAAAATCGATGTATTGGGAGCCAAAATTGATCAACCTTAATAATTAAAGGGGACAAATATTAATATTAATATGTTATTTGTTAATCATGACAAATATAGATGAATTATCATCAGAGGATTTTATAGCATGGACTCTCTGACAAAAATTTAACAATTGGCCCGTAATAGGCTGCATGACCGAATATTTTAGCCCGTTTGAATATAAGGTAATAAGGGTATATGAATTGTCTGGGCCTTGATTAAGAAAATAAGAAGAAAATTAAATAACTAGGGTTAAGCAGATTATGCATTTGCAAAATAAATAGCCAACCACTGCTTGGCTCAGATGGTATGGCGTAGGCGCGGAGCCCCCTCTTTCTAAGAGAGCAAGGGTTCGACACTTCGAGGGGGTCTAGGTATTAGAGGTTGGGTGTGCTTAAGGGCCAATAATCGGAAAAAAAAAATTAAATAAATAATCAAGTGCCGATAGTGATCCAAAAAATTAAATATATATCAGCGGCTGAACCATGTAATTAATTCAGGTTTAAAGGCAACGTAGTGGCTTTCTTCACCATATTATCGTACCGACTGTTACATCTTATCATGGTTCAGCCGCTGATATATATATCCGTTTTCTTACCTGTTACTTTTAGCATCTATGTGTTATTATTATCACTAGATAAGTAGGGACTAAGTCTTTTATTCCAAGTAAATAATACAGTTAAGTTATATATAATCTTCAAATACTTTAAGTTGCCAATTATGTGAATGCAAACTTAAAAATTAATGAAGTTACAAGCTAATATTAAAAATTTTGTAATAACTATGATCATTCTATCAGGATATTGATATCATTAGAAATTCAAATCCCAGGTTGTAGTGAATTTAAGCATGATTAACAAGGAGGGGTTAACGGTAAAAAAATAAATTACATATACATAATATAAAAAAGAGTGTGTAACATAAATGGGTGAGGAGATATATAGAACTAGTCAGTTATTTAGAATTCGTCATATGTACTATACATGATACATTCGTGTATTATACAGATACTTTTTTTTAACCGGTCGAATATTCAGTCAGTTAGCTAGAATTGAATCGGTAATAATTCATGAATTAGGATTTTCGTGTATAACTTTTCATTCATAAATTTTTTGTTTTTCTTATGCCTATTCTTTGTTCAAGAGTTAAGTTTTTCATTTTCTTTTATTTAATGAATAAATTTTACATTTTTAAATTTTATTATACATAATTATGTATTTAATATGTGTATTATTTAAACAAAAATTATAAGTACGTGAAATATTTGTTAGGTCGAGTACATGTACGTCAAAAAGAATATTTTGTAATACACAACTGTTTGTAAATTATGCCATTATGTAATACACAACTGTTTGTAAATTATGCCATTATTGTTCGCAAACTGAGCCACTATTATGAATTTAAGTCCTCATAATATATAATATATGCTAAATAGTAAAATTCATAATTAAAATATAATACTACTAAAATTCTAGGGAATGATCACGATCATGTTCCCTCTAGTCGCTTAGTAGCTAATTCAAAAAACTATTGACATAACAAATCCAACGAAGATCTATGAAATAAAATTTTTGATTTCATGTTGTTGTAAATCCCAGCTAACACAAATTGCACAAGGTTAAAAATCAGTTAGAAAATTGATGAAAGAAAGAAAATTATAGCTAATTATTACATGAATTTGATATGTAATATAATTATATTAAACTTAGAAGATTAACAACTATGATTTTTAAATTTAGCAAATATGATAGTACAAGTGGTTCAAGACACACTCGAATAAGGGAGAAATCTCAAGTTCGAGCCCGGCATAGTTGTGTTTTTTCTGCAAATATGTGGAACGCATGAGACACCGTATAAAAAAGTTAGAAATGTCATGGTTTCAAATTTGTTAAGCTGAAAATGATTTTTTTAATAATATTATTTTTAATTTTGCGCATAGTATAAGATTATTATTTCAATCTTTTATTTATAAACGAAGCTAAGTAAAAAATTTCTCGTTCCCAATTTTCTCTCTTAAAGTATAATATATTCAACTTTATCCTGATTTTTTTATGTTCTCTTCAATTAATATAATAAATAACATTACAGAAAAAAAATAATAAAATTAATCACTAAAATTATTATTTACTATAATAAGTAAATTTATATAAACTTTGTTTCTATTGTAAACTTTATTATCAAAAAGTCACTCCATGTAGAGGTGGCAATTGGGTGGGATGCGTCGGGTTTGGATTGGGTCACTTCGATTTTAGGTCATTCGGGTTACGGATCATTCGGTGTCTCGGATTTTTTGGGTCCCGAGTTATTTGGGTCTCGGATTATTTGAGTCTCGGGTCGTTCGATTCTCAGATCATTTGTGTCTTGGGTCTTTTGGGTTCAGGTTACGGGTTAATCGGGTTGTGGTCATTTGGTTCTAATTTTAGGATATTTCGGATATCTGATCACATGACATTCAGATCTAAATTTCGAGTAATTTGGGTCTTTGTTCAAAGTGATTACAGGTCATTTAGGTCTAAGTTTTGAATATTTTAGGTTAATATTTCAGATTGCGCCGGTCTGTATTATGGATTGTTTTAAGTGTTTTAAGTCAATCAGATTAGTATTTCGGGTACAACGGATCAATGCATCTGGTTAGATGAGTTTGCGTTTTTATTTATTTATTTTTTTTTTACTTTTGGCTAATTTAGATAATATGTCATGCTAGCTAGTCATTTGTTAGTATAAATCGTATCACGCTTTCTTGATTATTACTTCATACGTTTATAAAATGATTATACTATATTTAAGTCTTAGAAATCAATATAAATAATATATAACTTTCTAAAAGAATATATTGGCATTATAAAAACAATAAAATCATATCACACTTGCTTGATTATTACTTCATACATTTATAAAATGATTATACTATATTTGAGTCTTAGAAATCAATATAAATAATATATAACTTTCTAAAACAATATATTGACATTACAAAAACAGAATAAGATATAATAAAATAAATAATACTAACGTAACAATGAAATCAACAGTTTCATGGTCATTCATTCATTATATGTAAGTTTAGCTCATTCCGGTTCGGGTAATTAGACATGTCATTTAGATTCGGGTTTAGGTCGTTCGGGTCTTGGATATTTCGGGTTTTGGGTCGCTCATCTGATGTTTCAGGTTTGGGGTCATTCGGATTTTGGGTCGTTTGAGTTCGGATCAGATCAGATTTTGGTTCGTTGACTTTCAACTTTTTCGGGTTGGATCGGGTTGGTCGAGTCATGCTTTTGGGTCAATTCATATTTTTCCATCTCTAACTCCATTTATACTACTTACTAGCTAGGGCAAGGTCAAACTTAAGCTGTTAAGCTTGGAGACCCTTATCATTCCACTCAAAGTTTGAATAAAACAAGTGGACACACGCCGAGCCACAAGACTCCAAAACTTCACACAAACCCTCAAATACACCCGGTTCACCACACACCAAACACATTCTAATACACCGGCCCACTTGCAGAATAAGAGATTCCCAATACACCGGGTCCATACAATAATTGGTCCGAAACCCGGCCACGCACACGCACATCGTAATAAACCCTTTTCATTTCATCAAGCCCAGTTTTCCGTCCAACTCCCATCTCTCTTTGATCTTAATAGAGGAAAAGAAGAGAATCTGTAGACGGTCGAGCTAAAGAGAGAGAGAAGGAAGGAAGAAAGGATGTGGCGGAGCTGTGTTTCGAGATGCCTCTCGGCGAAGAAGGCGGCCTCGTCGTCGTCGTCGATCGGAAGCCAAATCGGAGCGGCGAGATTCCTAGCCACTGGCTCGGTATAATCTTTTTTTTTTTTTTTTTTCTTTTTTTTTTTGTTGAAGTTAGATTAGAAGTAGTATTAGTATTAGTATTGTGATAGTGATTTTTTCAGTGGTTTGCGATTGTTGTGATTTTTTGGATTTTGGGTGGATGGATTTGGCGATCCATCTTCTCTTGTTATTCGGATGTTAGGTTTGGATTTCTATTTGTTTGCTGATCTTTTGAGAATATTGTATTTGTTGTTTTTTTACTTGTGTGATTTGATTTGATCCGGCTAGTAAATGAAAAAGATGTTACTTTTCCTGTTCATTTGAGTTTTTTAATTTTTTTTTGAATGGTCATTTGAGTTTTTTAATTTTGAAAAATGGATCAAATGATTGATAGCTATTAATCTTTTTCTTAATTAAAAGTTATTTAACTGTAAAGAACTGCATAGAATATTTGAATCTCCTTTGATCTGATCCTCTATTAGCACTAATAATCTCAATTTTGTACTTCTAACATCTCTTTCAGCTATAATTAATTCTTTTTTAACTCCCAATTGCCACTTGGCATCTTTTCTTCCTTTCTTCCTTTCAGTTTTAATCCTAAATCAACAAAACTACACAATTACACCTCGTTAAATATCAAAATCTCCTTTATTCCCCCAATTTCTTAATCCAATGTAATCTAATTTCCTTTTCTTTTTTCTTTTTTTTTTTAATTTTTTTGAACAGTCATATACAGTAGTGGACCATGCATATGATGCTGTAGTGGTTGGAGCTGGTGGTGCGGGTTTGAGAGCTGCTATTGGATTATCAGAGCACGGATTTAATACTGCTTGTATCACTAAACTTTTTCCGACTCGGTCTCACACTGTTGCTGCTCAGGTAGAGTATATTTTGTTTTATTTTGTGATAAGAGTGAAGCTAGATGTTGACTCTAGTTTATGTAGTATTTCACAAGAAGTGATATTTTTGTCACACACAAAAACATTTTGTATGTAACTATTATGTGAATTAGATGTGAGTGTAGATTTACTCTTTTATACTTGAATGATGTTAACAAATTTTGGTATGCTTTTTTGGTCTATTTTAGTGTATTGCTAATATATTTGATTTTGTAAGGGGTAATTTGATATATATACCCTTACGAAAGGCGAAAAGTATCAAATTATTGAATTTTACACTTTTGCCCTTTTTAATTTTGGATTGTTAAATTTGATATATTTTGAGTTAGCAAGAGTTAAGTTCGAAATATACCCTTTTTGAAGGATAACTTTCATGTTTTGAGTTTTGAAAGGGTATATATGAAATCCCCCACCCCTTTTATATTTATTTTACCAACTTAATTAATAATAAAATAATATTTCCAATTTAGGGCGGTATTAATGCTGCATTGGGAAATATGAGTGAAGACGACTGGAGGTGGCACATGTACGACACAGTCAAAGGCAGCGACTGGCTCGGTAACTTCTCATTCAAACCCTCCTTTTTTCAAAATTACAAAATACTCAACAATCACAAATTAATCCTTTTATTTCCTTTTTCAGGGGACCAAGATGCAATTCAGTATATGTGTAGAGAGGCGCCGAAAGCCGTGATAGAGCTTGAGAATTACGGGTTGCCTTTTTCTAGAACTGAAGAGGGAAAGATTTATCAAAGGGCTTTTGGTGGCCAAAGTTTGAACTTTGGAAAAGGTATTTATTTAAAAATAATTGTCCAAGAATTTATATTGATTTATCTTTTGTTGTAATATAGGGTTTTAAGAAACTAGGGGTTTTTGGGTAGAGGAAAGGATGACCTGATTATAAATTACAACATAGCATAATATTTCCTAACAAGTTAGTCTTTTTATAGCGCAAGTATGCAAAAGAATAAGAATAGGAATATTTTTTGCGACATTATTTAATTTATTGTTATTATTTTATTTTTATTAGGGGGTCAAGCGTATAGATGTGCATGTGCTGCCGATAGGACAGGTCATGCTTTGCTTCACACTCTTTACGGCCAAGCTATGAAACACAACACGCAGTTCTTTGTGGAGTATTTTGCTTTGGATCTTCTCATGAATAAAGACGGTATGTTAAAATATATTTACTATGTTATAATATATGTATATATCATTACTAATTTATATATGTGTATCACTATAATATTACTACATTATATGTTATTACAATCAAGTTAAGTGTATATTCTAGAGATAGGAGTAAGTATGTTTAATCTCATACGTTCTACTCTTTTTTTAAATTATGTAATTCTCTTCTCTGTAGAGATATATACATGTGTTGCATTATGTATAGAGTTTTAAATATATTTACTTCTTTTCACATATTTAATGATATATTAATTAATTTAGGTGAATGTCAAGGAGTAATTGCGTTAAATATGGAAGACGGAACGCTTCATCGTTTCCATGCTAGCAATACTATCTTAGCAACAGGAGTAATATAATTAATACCCCTCCAATTAATTATCTACTTTTTTAATCATTTGAAAATCGGTATCTTATATTTAAATATATTATTTTATTAATTAATTAGGGCTATGGGAGGGCGTACTTCTCTGCCACATCAGCACACACGTGTACTGGAGATGGTAATGCAATGGCTGCACGTGCTGGAATTCCTCTCCAGGTCAGCATTTAATTATTTAATTAATATTTTTGTTTCAGGAAAATTTTATTAGAACCCCTGCAGAATTTTAAATTACCATGTGTACCCTTACAAAAAGTGAAATACCATGTATACTGATGCAAAATATCATAAATATCATGTAGTACCCATTACTTTTTTTACTAGTGTGATGTTTTTCTTATAATGTAGGATTTAGAATTTGTCCAATTTCATCCGACTGGAATTTACGGTGCTGGATGTCTCATTACTGAAGGTAACTTAATACATCTAGAAGAACAATTTACACTTCCATCCCTGTATTTTTTTGACTTTTATATGTGCATAGAAATTTACACTCATGTCCCTGCAGAGCACTGAAATTACGCACGTCCGTGAAAATTCACTGAAGCAACAGACTCCAACCAAATATACATTCCCCAAATTAAATGACGTTACAGTATTTAATATCCACAATTGATTGTACATTTCATATTGTATTTTATCTTACAATGTTATAGATTTTCTATTTCCAATTTACTTACCATTATTATTATTAATAATAATAATAATAATAATAATAATAATAATAATAATAATAATAATAATTATTATTATTATTATTATTATTATTATTATTATTATTATTATTATTATTATTATTATTAAGTTTTTAAATATCTTTCTATAGATTGATAAGTGCAGTCAATGGACTAACATCTTTTTCGATATACATCCAACTTAAAATATCTGCAAATTCCACAGAAAAAGACTTCAGAAAACAAGACTAGAACCTATTGATAAACAAACCTGTATCTATTTCCATATATACATTAAACTAAACATTTCTTTCTTTTTTTGGCATGTAGGGTCTCGTGGGGAAGGAGGGATTCTTCGGAACAGCGAGGGGGAGCGGTTCATGGAGCGGTACGCTCCCAGCGCCAAAGATTTGGCTTCCAGAGACGTCGTTTCTAGATCCATGACCATGGAGATCAGAGAAGGCCGCGGCGTAGGTACGTCAGTCAGGATTCAGTAGATAAGAACTTTGCGTTTTTGTTTTTGTTCTTAGATTTTTGTGTTGCTTTCTTCTTTGGCTTGAATATGCTATGTTATGGCATTTGCTCTTCCAAATCTTCAAATATAAAAAATGCTTCACAGCATGACCAAAAAGCATTTAGCATAATGATTGGGTCTACAGTGCAAATATTACCTCTTTAGGTAGTTATACTTAGTTGTAACATCTGCACTATAGACTCTATACATGCTTCCATCGTACTTTTTGTCTTTTTGATCATGTTGTGTAACATTTTTTTAATTTAATATCACTTAAACCGGGATAAATTTGTTATATTTGAACTTCTATGAGGTCAAATTCAATGATAAAAGCACTTTTCGAGTGATAAAGATAAGCTTGATACATTTCGACCACTTGCACACTTTTGTAAGGGCCCAAGGGGCCCAATACATCAGACTCTCTAACCCTTCTTTCAATTTCACTATTCTTTTTTTGTCAATTTTTTTTATTAGGGCCATTGAAGGACCACATATACCTGCACTTAAACCACCTTCCACCGGAGGTGCTGAAGGAACGTCTGCCCGGAATTTCCGAAACGGCGGCCATTTTCGCCGGAGTTGACGTGACCAAAGAACCCATCCCGGTGCTCCCCACTGTGCATTATAACATGGGCGGAATCCCCACTAATCACCACGGCGAGGTATCTGAACTTTAAGCCTAAATTATAAACTCTAACTAAACCCTAATTCAGCTGGTTTTGTTTTTATAATAGAATTTTTTATTTAACGTAGTAGTATATATTCATTTGATAATGAACTGAAAGTAAACATGTTACCTGATCTCTCTCTTCACTATCTTATTCCGGCTCTTCGCACCATGCATTATAACATGGGAGGCATCCCCACTAATCAGCACGGCGAGGTATTTGAAGTTTAATCTTAAACCCTAACTAAACGCTAAATTAGTTTGTTTGGTATTTATTTGGCTGGTTTATAATAGGTTTGTTTTAGAAAGTAGTAGTATATGTATAATTATATATCCATTATAACATGGGAGAAATCCCCACTAATCACCACGGTGAGGTATTTTTGTCAAGTTTAGTTCTGAACCCTAAATTTGAAAATCAGCTTCTTCGGTGTTTAGATGATAGTTTTATAATAGGTTTGTTTGTAGAAAGTTGTAGTGTGTATTCATTTGAGGATTGATTGAAAGTAAATAGATAATCCATTCTTGATCTCTTAAGTCTTAACTATCTTATTTTTCAGTAGGGTGGTTATAGGTTCAAGATATGGACCTATACTGGTTGAGTGGCGGTTTGATACTTCTATTTTGTTTCTTCTTGGCTTTAAACAAATGTTTTATGCTAGGGCTTTTAACTTTTTATAACCCCACTCTAAAAATGATGTCGAAATCTTTTAATGGAGTATCACGGATTATCAAATCTTTGGGGGCTAAACGACTTCTAGATTTGACACGCATGTGATTTTTGTGCAACCAGGTGGTCCATATACAAGGCGACAATTCGGACGCTGTGGTCCCGGGACTAATGGCGGCAGGCGAAGCCGCGTGCGCGTCGGTGCACGGCGCGAACAGGCTCGGCGCGAACTCTCTCCTCGACATCGTCGTCTTCGGCCGGGCCTGCGCCAACCGCATCGCCGAGACCAACAAACCAGGCATGTTCTCAATTCTTATTTTTTCGAACTATAGGTTTAAAATTAAATGCAGGATTAGTCCCTGTACTTTAATTGGATTGCAATTCGACCCTTGTGCTGCTGATTGAAACTTTCTGGTCCCCGTACTTAATAGAATTGTGCACGGACTGAAGTTTATTTGAAATTGTCCCTTGAGGGATAAATGCACTGTTAGTCTGTGTGCAATTATATAAAGTACAGGGACCAAGAGGTTTAAATCAGTAGTACAAGAATCAAATTGCAATTCAATCAAAAGGTGGAAACCATGCATTCATTCCCAAACTTATTTTTGCCTACTAAGAAATCAAAATTTTCTTATTAATTAATTAATTTTTTCTTATTTATTTATTAATTTATTAATTTAATTTTTATTTTTGTTATATGAGTATTCTGAAGGAATCTAAATAAAAAGTAAACGGATTTCTTAAAATACTCAAAAAAGTTGGGGAGTTCTGGAAAACCTATTTCGCTTCTTAATAAAGCAATTTCTGTTTGTTTGTTTATTATTATTTGATGACAACAGGGGAGAAGCTGAAGCCGTTGGAGGAGGAAGCGGGGCAGAGGACGATAGAGTGGCTGGAGCGGCTGCGGAACGCGGGCGGGTTGCTGCCGACGTCGAAGGTGCGGCTCGACATGCAGCGCGTCATGCAGAGCAACGCCGCCGTCTTCCGCACCCAGGAAACATTAAAAGAAGGTTGTATATTTATCTTCTCTTTGTCTCTCTCTCATGCCTTGTTGCACATATATATATCCTCTCTCTCTCTTTCTAGAAGAAGTTTATTTATATATTCTCCCTAGAAGAAGGTTGCATATTCTCTCTCTCTCTCTCTCTCTCTGTAGATGAAGGTTATTTATGTATTATTCTCTCGAGAGGAAGGTTATGTACTCTCTCTAAAGGAAGGTGGTTATATATGTAATATATATTCTACCTCTGGGAAGGTTATGTACTCTCTCTAGAGGAAGGTTATATATGTAATATATATTCTACCTCTTTCCAGAACAACATTATATATATTCTCTCTCTAACACTCATGCCTTTTTGTTTTTATTTCAATAATTCTTTCTTCTAAAATCAACATGAGCATGAGTGGATATTCCTTCCTGCAACAATAATAATGCAGCTATACTTCCGTACCTATTGCAATAATTGCATGTACATATTACTATGGTCCATGTGAGAGAGAACTTTTGTTTTTTAATCTTCTTGTGAAACTAATTGTTATACTTTGGATCTTTCTATCAGGTGTTGATTTGATTGATAAGACCTGGGAGAAGTTCGGTGATGTCAAAATCGCAGATCGGAGTCTCATCTGGTATTTCTTTATTCCCTCTTTACTCATTCTTTTTAAAAAAATATTTCATGTGTGTCCTTGAAATATATGAGAAGTCAAAATATCATTAAATACCCCCCTACAAAATGAGAAATATCATTGATATCCTTACAAAACATAGGAAGAAAACTAAGATATTAAGGGTATGAATTATATCTTTTGATGTTTAATAGGGGTACACATAAAACTTTACCTTATGCTTAGCATTAAAAATTTAAAACTCAACCAAATTTTCTCTCATTATTATTATTTTTGAAGGAATTCGGATCTGATAGAGACAATAGAGCTCGAAAATCTGTTGATAAATGCATCCATAACCATGCACTCAGCTGAGGCTCGCAAAGAGAGCAGAGGCGCTCATGCTCGCGAGGATTTCACGGTTCTTAATTAATTAATTAAATTATTGATTAATTAATTATTCATTAACTTTTGTGACATTTCTAATATTATTGTTCTTTTCTGTTTCCTTTTCGTTTTGCAGAAAAGAGATGATGAGAACTGGATGAAGCATACACTCGGGTCAGTATTTATGATTTAATTTATTATTGTAAAATTTTCAAAGGAGCCCTTATATTATTCAAAATTACAAAAATACCCTCCATTTTTAAAAGAACATTTTCTTTATAAATTGTGCGCTTAATTTTGAAATTATTTTATATTTTGTTAGAATGGAAGCATTTTTTATTTATTCTTCTGTAATTTGAATAATCATTAAAGTTTTGCAAAAAAGACCCTCCATTCTTCAAGAAATTTCATCCCCAATTCCTGATGTTTGAACAATATTTTTATTCATTAATTGTACAATTGATTTGGAAACTAATTTATTTTTTTGTTAAAATTTAGGTATTGGGAAAATGAGAAGGTTAGGCTGGATTATAGGCCGGTCCATATGAATACATTGGACGATGAGGTGGAAACTTTCCCACCAAAAGCTCGTGTTTATTGAGTTCATTTTATTTTAATTTTTTTATTTCGTTTTTTGCCCTTTTTGGCTTGAAATAAAGCAGACGTGTTATTAACGGCGTGTTATTCTCTGTTGAGAAAAGTAAAATAAAAGAAATGGAAAAAAGAGAGAGACTGAAATGGGTTGTGTTTATTGTTCTATGTGAATCGCAGTAACCGCTCGTGCATTTTTGTTGCAAATAAAAGAATATTGGATGTTTTGTTTTGTTTCTTTTTATTTGTTGGGTTATAGTGGAATTTTAAATATTTGGGGGGTATGGGTATTGTATTGTCTATTTATAGTCAATGCTATAGAAGTTATAAATTCAATGTTGGATGTTTATTTATAGTCAATGATAAATGCAACTGTGCAATTTTATTAAAATTTTCCTTTTTAACTATGCCAATACATGGTTGCTTGATTGCGAATATGGTAATGTTTTCTCATGATTTTGTTCTAAACATCTAAAGCATTAGATTCTTGGGACGAGGGTCGATTATGAATATATCCAATTAGAAGTTTAGAACTTGCCACAATCGCGTGTTATTCTCATATAGTTACTGCTGTATGTTATTGAAAAATTATTTGAAAGTTTTTCTTGTTAATTCTCATATAGTTACTGCTGTAAACCGTATCCAGGTAAGAAACTGAGAAGGATGGGGCAAGTTGAGCTGAAGCTGCTCTCTGTGACTGCCAATCTGATTCTGCCATCCTATGCAAAGGAGCCAAGTTGTTGAAGCTGTATACTGTATTAAGTTCTCCGTAAGATAGGTGTACAGCTATGTTGCACGTATACGGACACGGGTGTCGTGTCCGACACGACACGGACACGGTGACACGGCGAATTTCAAAATTCATCAGGACACGACACGTTTTATATATATATTATTATGAATAAAATATATAATTCAATTATTGTATATGTTATTTATGTCGATTTTATTTTATTTTAAAGGATTATACATAATATTTTTACCTTATAATTAGAAAAGTTATACGTAATATTTTATAATTGATACAATATATATAACATTTAAAGTTACACTTTTATATGTACATACAAGATATTTGACGTTTTATATGTTTGTGTATGAAAAATTGATACTAAATAATCAAAATTCACTTTACATATGTAGTTTCACAATTATTGGAATAGAAAAGTGAGATGAACTAGTCTCTAAAATACAAAAATGGTGAAATAATACAATAATTGCGCTAACAAGCCCAATGTTCATGTCTGAGAAGTGTCCTGAGAAGTGTCTGAGAAGTGTCCTAAGAAGTGTCCTGACGATTTTTAATAAAAAAATATTTGACATGCCACGTGGTGTGTCCGAGGAGTGTCCGAGGAGCGTCGTGTCTGACACGGACACGGCCGAATTTTTGAAGTGTCCGCGCAACAGAGGTGTACAGTATTAACTCTTGAAGCAACCAATGTGACAAATTTATTAATCTCTTTATCATCTTTCTAAGTTTGATTAACAATAGCTATTTGCTACGGAGTTTATATGGAAAAATAGTCATATGTATATATTTATATTTAATAAATGGTCTTTTAAATAAAAAAAATTGAAGAATTTGAGATCGGTGCATAGTAAACATTTTTTTTATTAAAAAAGGCCATGCCCTTCCGTCACTTTAATTTATATATTGGATATTTACATCTTATATGTTTAACTGAATCAACTATGTATCTATATTTTTTAATCAATAATTAGTGTAAGGAACTACAAACATCATTTGAGTTGTATAAAAAAAAATTAAATCTTAAACCTTCCTATATACCTGCCCCCCACTAAAAATTCCCCCAATCTACCATTACCACTGATTTTTTTTAGTTTTTTTAATGAAAAAGATGATAAACAAGACCCGTTTATCTTTTTATTTTTTTAATGAAAAAGATGATAAACAGGTCCGGTAGATTGGGGAGATTTTTAGGGGCCAAGTAAACTTTTCCATCTTCATAGCTAGTCAATTTAAAAAAATAAAATCTTAATAGCCAAGTCCAACTACTTCATGAAAAGCAAAAATTAAACAACAAAAAATTGTACACCAAGGGCTGGCAGAATTTGTCATCTAATGACAGTAATCTTTATTACGCTTATCCTATCAGAATTCAGAAACCAGTAAATAAGCAAAATCTCCAGACAGAGAAGAAATCTCATTACTTGTTCCCTTTACTGAGTTATTTTTGAAGTAATCTTATTATTTAAAAAATTACAAAAAAACTGTTTTTATATTAAATTGTACAGTTATCATATACAATTTTACAACTTTGATATTAATATTTTTTATTTTTTATTTCGAACTCCGAAGAATTAATTTTCTTTTTCTATTTATGTGAAATTTGAAAAAAAATATATATTTCTGAACTCTAAGAGTACAAAGTAGAGAAAGAAAAAAGTACAAGTCTATCAAATTAGGCTATTATTTAGTTAATTAATTATTATTATTACTATTATTATAGCAGCATAAATATTAGTGCAGTGTGCCTACAGCTCCCTCCTCTCTCTCTCTCCCTCTCTCTCTCTCCATTTCTTCTCTTTCAAGCTCTCAGACAGAGAAAAGAGAGAAAGCTAAACGAAGGCCAAGATACACAATATTTCTCAATCCTCTATATATTAATCCTCAGTTTGTACTTCCCCATCTTTCTTTCCGCTGAGAGAACTATCTATCATCTTCACAATTTCAATCCTTTTACAGCTCCATCAAGTGATTAATGGGGAAGAGAAGAAAACCCAAAAAGGATCCACCATTATCCATTCAAGAGCCATCTGATCAACCGAAAAGAAAACGCGGTAGACCACGCAAAGAAAAAGAGAAAGAGGTAGAAATGGAAACAGAAACAGAAACAGAGCAAGCTGAAATGGAAAATCTTGAAGATGAAGAAGAAAATGAAGAAGGAAAGGAAATGGAGAAGGTGAAGGAGTCTTCTTCTTCTTTGTCAGCTCCAGTCGCCATGAATGAACGTAAGAATCGAACAAGGAGAAAGAGCCAACAGCCTAGAAGAGCTCCTGATTAATTAGTTCAATCCATTAATGGATTTAGTCTTTTGTAATTAATTGACACTGTTATTGAATCTCATCAGTCTATTTTGTTAGGTTGATCTTGCTTTTCTTTTTTGAATTTTCTGAAGCATTTTTCTGATTGATTGTATTAATCTGTCAATCAATTGATTGTTACTGTTAAATCATGCTTACTGATGCTTTCTTTTCTTGCTATTTTAGTATTTTATGATTACGGAAGTCTTGTCTTTAGTCTATATATTAATGGCTGAAGAAATAGTAAAATTAACGGCTTCTGAAAAGTTCTTGCAATTAAACAAAATATTAAGCATCTTAAGAATTATGGGTTATTTCAATCCTACAGATGAATATGAATTCATGAATTATTATGACGATTAATATTAAATCCCATGAATCTTCTTGAAAAGAAAAAGAAAAAAAGGAGTATTTTTTAATAAAAGATAGTAAGAAAAAGGAATTTGGTTTGACTCTGTTGAAAGTTTGCCTATCCAATAAATTGATATTTAAAGGCCGAAATATAAATTGGCCATTTTATATTTAAAACTTAGAAGTTGACATCTCAACTGGTACTAAATTAATATTTCATTTATCACCTCGGCCCAAAAGCCCAATAATTTATCTGTCTTTTTTCGCTTCTGTTTTGGGAAATTTCATATATGCCCTCAGAAAACTCAAAATATCAAACAATCGTTTCGATCACTCAAAATATCGACTTCATAATTTCCCATGATAATTTTATAAGGGTAAATTTCATATTTTAGTCTTTTTGAGGGACATAAGAAATTCCACTTCATCTTTTCCTTCTCTTCTCCTCTCCCTCACTGTATTAACCGCCATTAGATCAAAACATACCAATTGATATTTCCATTGGTACTAAATTAATGTTTCATTTCATTAAGCTCGGCCGAAAGGCCTGATGTTTTATTTCATATATATCCTTCAACAAACTAGAAAATATCAAATCTTAATATAATTAATTTAGTAAATTTATGCAAATGACTTATAATCTAATTAATTAAAATATTTACATGTGTAGCAAGATGATATAAGTTCAATTCCTGCCAAACGCGATATAACATATATTTAGTAAAAATCTCTCAACCCGATGGATTGAACATAAAAAAAAATTAATTTAGTAAAATTTGGTATATTTTATATCATAAAAGGGTAAAAAAAAATGCAATTATTCAAGTAGTACTCTCATAATTTAAAAATTCGAAAGGGCATATACGAAATTCCACCTTCATCTTTTCTCTCTTCCTCACTATATTCACCGCCATTAGATCAAAACATAACCATTAAATCTAGTTCAATCCCCATTGTTTTTCCTTCTTTCTTTAACCATGGCGGGGATTCTAGCTCGACAAGCCCTTCAATCACTCCGCAGCAGTCAATGGGTACTCTCTCTCTTTCAGATCTCAGCTCAGTTCGTTAATCTTGTCCAGCTGAAGTTACCAGTTTATTGGCCAATAAATCGTTCTAATAGTTGGGGTTTTAACCTTTTGAGCTTGGGAATGATCGATAGATTGGTGTGTATATTAATTCTTTTGGGTTGTTTAGTTGGTGTATTGTTTTGGCGTGGTTAGATTGTAAAGAAAAGGCATAGTTTAAGATTTATTCAGTAACTAATTAGATAATTAAAGTTTTATTTATTAGTTCTGATCATTTGTTCTCACTAAAATCTCTTAGGGTTAATCATTTTTTTGCTTAATTTCGAACCCCCAATAGAAAAACACTCAATTTCTCAGCATCTAAACTGATTTAAAATTGAAATTTTATCTTTTTCCCCGTAAATATCATATGTTGCTAATAAATAATAAAATCAGATAATAAATCAGGTCCAAGCTGGAAAATCTGCAATTGTTTTTCAAAACCAGTGGCAAGCTTACAGTTCGCTCACCAAGCCTTCAGACAGTTCCCTAATCAAGCCTTCAAAGTTCAAAGGTAATAATAATAATAATAATAATAATAATAACAACAACAATAACAACAACAACAACAACAACAACAACAACAACAACTTATTATTATTATTATTATTATTATTATTATTATTATACTGAGTTTATTGTTTTATAAACAGAACTTGAGGAGCGTGAACAACTCGCCAAGGATGTCGCCAAGGACTGGAGTGCTGGTACGCTCTCTCTCTCTCTCTCTCTCTCTCTCTCTCTCTATTTTAATTTAATTTTTTTTCCAATGCAGTATTTGATCGGACCATAAACACTCTCTTTCTAACCGAAATGGTTCGCGGTCTGAGCCTCACTCTCAAATACTTCTTCGACCGAAACGTCACTGTAAGTCTCTCAAATTCATTATTAACTAAGATCACATGTATATAATATAACATAATTTTATTTTTGGAGATTAATTATCCGTTTGAGAAAGGTCCACTGAGTCCTAGATTCAGAGGGGAGCATGCGCTGAGGCGGTACGCAACTGGAGAGGAACGGTGCATTGCTTGCAAGCTTTGTGAAGCTGTGAGTTTTTGATTAATTTATTATTTATTTTTGGGGGAAATACTTTCGTGTGTATAGCCTTGGGAAATATAATTAATTATATTGTCGTGTTGAATTTTCTGTGTTTGAATTGATTTTTTGTGAGTTTGTTGTTTTTAATTTTGGGAAACATGTATACCCTTGAAAAGCTTTGTGAAGCCGTGAGTTTTTTTATAATTATTTTATTTTTTATTATTTTTGACGAAATTTCGTGTATACCCTAGGGAAATCTAAATAATGCGAAATGTTTCAAGTTTGTTCATGAGTGAAGTTGGGGTGTTGAATTTGATGTGTTTTGAACATAAGTATGTTTGGATAAGTTTTATTTTTATGAATTTGTTATCAAATAATGCGGAATCTGTCAAATTTTCTCCTTTTGAAAACTTATAATGTCAAATTTTGGTGTGTTTCAACATAAGATGGATTTAGCGTTTGGATAAATTTGATATTTTTTTATTTATTTTTGGTTGGTATTTTGATACTTCGTGTTTGGAAGCCATGTGAAGCTGAGTTTTATGAAATTAGATATTTTCTTTTGTATATGTTTAAATGAGATATTAAACTGGCTCAATTAGGTTAATTTGGTTCATCACTTTTATCACTTAATGATTTTATTAAATCAGGTTTGCCCAGCTCAAGCAATCACAATTGAAGCTGAAGAACGTGAAGATGGAAGCCGTAGAACCACAAGGTAATCCCAAAACCTCCATTTATACACCCTAATTTAGCAACAATTAACCCTAATTTTCCAATTAGGTCTCAATTTTACCTAAATTAGTCTGATTATACCCTCAATTTCACCACAAGTCAGGTCCCAAGTTTTCCAAAAGCTCCATTTATAAACCCTAATTTTCCAATTGGGCCTCAATTTTACCTAAATTCTCGTAATTAAACCCTCAATTTTAACACAAGTCAGGTCCCAAGTTCTCCAAAAACTTTTTTTATAAACCCGAATTTCGCAGCCCATTAACCCTAGTTGTCCAATTAGGCCTCATTAAACCCTAAATTACACAGTTGAACCTCAATTTGACCTAAGTTTGCCTCACTAAGCCCTCAATTATTCAGTTTAGATTCAATTTACCCTCAATTTCACATCTAAACAACAATTCATCCAAACAAGTGGTCAAACTAACCTTATTTCCGTTCATTTATTCATCAAATTACCAAACTAAAATATTTTACTAACTTTTTTCCTCACATCTTACCATTTTTTATTAATAAAAAAAAAGGTATGACATAGACATGACAAAATGCATTTATTGCGGTTTCTGCCAAGAGGCTTGCCCTGTTGATGCGATTGTTGAAGGCCCTAATTTTGAATTTGCCACTGAAACTCATGAGGTAAAGTTATTTTTTACATATATGCCCCTCTAAAATGAAAATTTTGCATGTCATTTAAACTTCTTACTTACAAGTATGCAATAAAAAATCTTAGGTTTTGCACTCTGATTTTGATTTAGGTATATAATTTTTCTATTTTCTTTTCGCTCATGATGATATGTCATTCTTTACATATAATAAAAGCCTTTTGTTTACATATTTGCCCACCTACAACCTAAAATTTACATATATGTCATTTGAATCTTCATACTTGCATAGTTACATGTATGCAATAAAACTCCGTATCTTTTCCACTCTAATTTTAGTTTAGGTATATAATTTCTCTATCTTATTTTCACTTGTGATTGTGATGATATAAATAGTTTTAATTTTTTGGGTTACAAAACAACACTATTTTTCGCCTTTTTTGAGCCAACTCCTGATTTTCTTAAATTATTCTCTATTTTTTGTTGACATATTATCTCAAATCTTTTTCCATTTTATTTTATGTGAATTTTGTACAGGAATTGCTTTATGACAAGGAGAAGCTTTTGGAGAACGGAGACCGTTGGGAGACTGAAATTGCTGAGAATCTCAGATGTGAGAGCCTTTATCGCTGAAATGTTTAATTTGATGAATTTTTCTTTGTTTATTTCCTTTCGTCTAATACCAAAATAAGGAGATACATTCGAATTTTCTTTACCGATTTGGAGGTTTTTTCAGGATCTTTTTGTTTTTTATTTTGATTATCTTTGTATTTTGTTGCTTGATGATGATGAATGGTTAATGAACAAGCCAAAGAGATTAACTTTGTGGGTGATTTATGTATTTTTGATGGATTTTTGGAAGTGTTGTTGTAGTTAGTTTAGTTGCACAATCAGCACCCGTAAATTTGCAAGCTCATGTTTCAAAAATGTTTTTAAATTGTTATATAGTACGCAAAATGAAAACAAAAATAGAGAGAAAAATGAAAACGGTAACGAAAATGGAAGCAAAGAAAAATATATTCAAATATTAATTCATAGTACAAATTACTAGCAAGATATATGTTTTAATGTATAGTTATAATATACATGCTTTAGTGGAACTTTCAGTAAGAATTTATTAATTCTCTCACTAATGTGATATTTTATTGTGGTTTTAGTTTCCTTCAATTTCTATTGATGCTTCCTCCTCCCCTTTTAAGATATAACATGATAACTACAGTAATACATTTTTACTATCACTGGTTTATTATATACCACATTCAGAGTTAAATGCAAGCCTTTTACATTTCAGTAGTATGAGCAATCTACATTCTGCAGGTTAAGTGTGAGGTTCACACTTTTGCCCATCTTCATGATTAGTCATTTAATGCAAATGAAATGTAGCGGTAACAAGATAGCAAATGAAGGGACATTCTCATGATATGAAATGAATGGCCATTTCTATGATCATTATCAATCTTATATGAATGAGTGAACTTAAGAGTACTAAAGAAAAAAGATGATCTTAAATTCATTCTTTTTGAGTCCATTTTACGCGTCATATTTCAAATATTCTTGGTTTAAGCCTTGAAAAAACAGAGACTTACTACTGAAAATTTCAGAACTTTAATTCAAATATAAACATTTTGTGTCCTTTGTGAATGCAATATTGAACAAAGAAGAAAACAATCTTCTTTTTCTATTGATGTTCCGGGTTCTCAAGTTAATTTTACTGAGTTCATATTGGAAAAGGTATTTTGGATACTTATTGATTAATATTGCCCTGTTTTTCTTATATACAATCAGGAATTTTCGTGATTTTATATTGCCATGTTGCTTAAATACAATCAAGAATTTTCGTGATTTTATATTTCCATGTTCTTCTTAATACAATCAGGAATTTTCGTGATTTTATATTGCCATGTTTTGCTTAAATATAATCATGAATTTTCGTGATTTTATATTGCCATGTTTTGCTTAAATTCAATCACGAACTTAAAACTAGAACGTAAAAATTGGTTAGAAATGAGAGTTATAGCTTCAAAAAAGATATTGCATTTGTGATTTTACACTGGCATTGGAGAGAATATGTTATGATTACCATTTAGGTTATACTAAATATATATGGATCCAGAGCGGAATTGTCGTATTTATCTTTTTCTTTTAACTAGCTTTCTGCATCATGCGATCTTTTCAAATTTCAGGTGCTCAAAATGCTTAGTTGATTTAAACTTGGTGAACCCAATCATTTAGAACAATTAGTTTCTAAATTTTGAGACCATACTTGACGTCCAGATACTGGACCATCCAGTAGTAAGCCTCAAAAATCTATGTGGCGCCCTTCGAAGCATGTTGTGGCTAAGCTATGTCGATTGCAAGGCAAGGATTGGCTATAAAGTAAAGAAGCAATACCGAATTGATATTGAATAAGTTAATATAGTTTTGGGCGGAATAAAAAAACAAATTAGTTTTTCTCTTTAATTTATAGTTTGTATGCTTTATATTATAAATATAAATAAAATGATTTGATTTCAATATATTTCAGGCTGTTGTCAAGGTGGAGTTAGATGACTGGTCAGCTGAAGCCCAAGAAGATGCCGAGCCAGATCTGGTGCCCGACCCGGAAATGGAGCCAGCTCTTAGAGCTGATGTGATACACGGTTTTAGTTTCCTCCAATTTCTTATTGACGTTTTCTTTTTTTAATGATATGGCAACTACACTAATACCTTCTTACTCCTGTCATTGGGTTTATTATATACCACATTCAGAGTTAAATGTGAGCTTTTAACATTTCAGAAGTATGAGCTATCTGTGGATTTATCCTCACAAACTCACAATTTTAATGGAAGAAGATCAACTTTCTTTTTCTTAATTTTTCTTAATATATTTCTTTCTTCTTGTCTCTTACAAAATGAAATTGGGTTCTATTTATAGGCTAAATGGTTCATGCATACATGAATCACATTAAACCCTAACATTATACTCACACAATTATCTAAGTACATGATCCATATTTCTAGATGGTGGATACATGTATTACAATTCTCTAGATGAATTTACATAGAAAAAAACACAAATATTATTTCTTTTGGCTTGGGCTTATCAACAAATTCCTCCCTTAAGCTCAAGCCTATTCTTCATCCCGATCATCACCTTATAGTTTTCAAACAATGTCGTCGGAAGTGGTTTCGTGAATATATCAGCCACTTGGTCATGACTTGCCACATGACTTACTCGCACATCACCTTTCTTCACCTGCTCTCGGATGAAATGAAAACGCACATCAATGTGCTTACTCCTCTCATGATGTGTTGGGTTCTTTGCTAACTCGATTGCGGATTTATTATCGACTCGTATTTCGGTCGTCTCGTGTTGCGTCAGTTTCAACTCGTGCAACAAGTTCCTTAACCAAGTTGCATGGCATACACACCAAGATGCTGCTACGTATTCCGCCTCGCACGTCGATAATGTCACTATTGGTTGTTTCTTTGAGGACCATGTGAATGCCGTTTTTCCCATGTAAAACACATACCCCGATGTGCTTTTACGATCATCAACATCTCCGCACCAATCGCTATCGGAATATCCCACTAGCTTGAAATCTTCGGCTTTGGAATAGAATAACCCAAATGATTCGGTTCCCCGAATATACCGCAAAATTCTCTTTATCGCTTTTAAATGCGTATAGACCGGCTCCTCCATGAATCGACTTACAACTCCAACACTATAAGAAATGTCCGGTCTTGTGCATGTGAGATAGCGGAGACTCCCAACTAGACTTCGGTATTTGGTCGCATCTACTCGTTCGCCACCGTCAAACTTAGAAAGTTTCACCCCGGGTTCCATCGGTGTCAATACCGGGTTGCAATCCGCCATTTTGTTCCTTTTCAGAATTTCTTTTGCATATGTTTCTTGTGACACAAAAATCCCAGTCTTTCCTTGTCTAACCTCCAGACCAAGGAAATACTTCATCAAACCCAAATCCGTCATGTCGAACTCCCGAGTCATCACGCTTTTGAACTCCTCTATCATCTCACCATTGTTCCCCATAAAGATGAGGTCATCAACATAAAGAGCGACAAGGAGCAAATTGCCTTCATTCTTTTTTATGTATAGTGCATGCTCGTATGGACATTGAGTAAACCCGTTCTCCTTGAAGTAAGTGTCGATGCGAGTATTCCAAGCTCGAGGTGCTTGTTTCAACCCGTAAAGTGCCTTCTTCAATTTCAGCACCTTCTTCTCTTCCCCGATTTTCATGTACCCAGGTGGTTGCTCTACGTACACCTCTTATTCTAGCACGCCATTCAAAAATGCTGACTTGACGTCCATTTGAAAAATTTGCCATTTGAATTGAGCTGCTTGAGCTATGAGAAGGCGAATCGTCTCCATTCTTGCAACTGGGGCAAAGACTTCATCATAGTCTATCCCCGCCTTTTGTCGATAGCTCTTTGCAACTAGCCTTGCCTTGTACCGCTCTATCTCACCTTGAGCGTTCATCTTCTTTTTGTATACCCATTTTACTCCTATGGGCTGACTTCCTTTTGGCAATTCAACCAACTCCCAAGTTTGGTTTCGCTCTATTGCTTTTATTTCTTCATTCATGGCTGCTTGACACTTCTCATTTCGTACCGCTTCCTCAAATGTAATTGTTTCGGCATCCGCCAAAAGACAAATTAATTGTACCTCACTTGTCGAGTCGTATAAATCTTGCATGCTTCGCATCCTTGGTTGTCTTGGCTCATCTTCAACATCAGATGGTACGGGGCTAGTCGGTACAAAGGTTGATGCCGGTGATTCTCCTTTCTCAGCCTCACCTAACTTGGCCTCGTCATGTGTCATCTCATCTTTGTTATTCCAATCCCACACGCTCTCTTCATTCACATGTACGTCCCGGCTCACCATAACTTTCCTTCCAATTGGGTCAAAGAGCTTGTATGCCTTTGTTTTCTCGTCATATCCAATGAGCACGAACTTCTTGCTTTTATCGTCAAGCTTAGTCCTCCTTTGATCCGATACGTGTGCATAGGCCACACTACCGAATACTTTGAAATGTGATACAGTCGGCTTTTGACCACTCCAAGCCTCTTGGGGTGTTATCTCACCTAACTTCGCATGTGGGCATCGGTTTTGTATATACACGGCACATTGTACCGCCTCGGCCCAAAATTCTTTTGGCATACCCTTGCTTTTCAACATCGACCGAACCATGTCGAGGATGGTCCGGTTCTTCCTCTCGGCCACACCATTTTGCTGAGGAGAGTATGGTGCAGTCAAGAATCGCTTAATCCCATACTTCTCGCAATAACTCGTGAAAGCGGTTGACATGTATCCCCGCCTCTATCCGACCGTAACACCTTGATGTAAGTCCCGGTCATCTTCTCGACTAAAACCTTGAACCTTTTGAACACTTCGAGAGCCTCGGATTTTTCCTTCAAAAAATAAACCCATGTCCTCCTTGTATTATCGTCAACAAATGTGATGAAATATCTTTTCTCACTGAACGATTTGGGTGTAATTGGGCCACATATGTCGGTATGCACCAACTCGAGAGGTCTTTCTGCTCGGTATTTCGCCTTTTTTCGGAAATGAGGTCCTTGCTTGCTTGCCGAATAAACATCCTTCGTAAAACTTGGTGATGTAGTCCGTGTCTGGTAGCCCATGGACCATATTCTTCTTGGCCAACTCCTTTAGGCCACCATAATGAAGGTGACCAAACCTTAGATGCCACAATGCCGATTTGTCCTCCATATCGACTTGTAGACATTTTTCCTGCACATTTCGCAAGTTGAGCTTGTACATGCGATTTTTCGCCATTTCAACTTGTGCTACCAAGCGTCCTTGATTGTCTTTTAATTGTAGTACCCGGTTTTTCATGAATATCGAGTATCCCTTCTCCATGAGTTGTCCCATACTCAAAATATTGCTCTTAAGATCAGGTACGTAATAAACATCCTCAATTGACCCTTCTGTACCACCGTACCTTGACCTTTTACTTGGATCTTTGATGCGTCTCCGAATGACACGTGTCCATTTTCAACCTCTCGCATCTCCTTGAATAGGTGCTTGTGCCCGCACATGTGGTTGCTTGCACCGGTGTCGAGGTACCAGACTGTATCGCCATCGGTGTTGATATCGTTGTATGCCATCATGAGAAACCCATCTTTCATCTCATCCTCCGTGACAAGGTTGGTGTTCTCCTCCACTCTCTTTTCGGCATAGCAAATTTTTGCTTAATGCCCGACCTTGCCGCAATTGTAACACTTGTCGGAGTTGCAGTCCTTCGCATAGTGACCGTATTTGCCACACTTATAGCACTCGACATTATAGTGATTTGACCGGCCGCCTCTCCCACGACCAGGTCCTCTACCTCGCCAATTTTGTTGGCTTGACTGCCCCTTCTCCTCATAGTATCCACCTCGACCGCGGCCTCCACCACCGCGATCATTGCTGCGACCTCCACGGCCACGCCCTCTACCACGAAAGTTTTGAGTGTAGAGTGCCTTTTCGTCTTTGATAGGCATCTTGGCTTGCAGCGCTTCGTCAAGCGACTCGTTCTTCTTCTTCTTGCGTTGCTCGTGTGCCTCTAACGACCCAGCGAGATCGTCAAAAGTTAGCTTCTCTAGGTCCTTCGATTCTTCAATGGCGCACACGACATTCTCGAAATTGTCGGTTAGCGACCGTAAAATTTTTTCCACGACCCTCGAGTCCTTTAGAGTTTCACCATTACACTTGAGCTGATTTACCACGGTTTGCACACGTGTGATGTAGTCGGATACACCTTCTGACTCCTTCATCTTCATACACTCCAACTCACCGCGTAGAGTTTGGAGTCTTACTTGCTTTACTCGGTCGGTTCCCTTGAAAACTTTTTGCAATGTATCCCATGCTTCTTTGCCCGTTACCGCGCTTGCTATCTTTTCAAAATCTGACTCGTCAACTGCTTGGAACAGCATGTATAGCGCTGTCTTGTCATTCATTCGCTTTTGTTTCAACGCCTTGATTTCACTTACTGTCATATCGTCGGTATTCTCTGGTTCGGTGTAGCCGTTCTCGACTACGTCCCATGCATCTTGGGCCCCGAGTAGTGCTCGCATCTGGATGCTCCAGTTGTTGTAGTTAACTCTCGTCAATCGTGGCAGTGACATACCCCCAAACGACATTCTCCCGGGATTCGCCATCGGCTCTGATGCCAATTTGTGGATTTACCCTCACAAACTCACAATTTTAATGGAAGAAGAACAACTTTCTTTTTCTTAATTTTTCTTAATATATTTCTTTCTTCTTGTCTCTTACAAAATGAAATTGAGTTCTATTTATAGGCTAAATGGTTCATGCATACATGAATCACATTAAACCCTAACATTATACTCACACAATTATCTAAGTACATGATCCATATTTCTAGATGGTGGATACATGTATTACAATTCTTTAGATGAATTTACATATAAAAAAACACAAATATTATTTCTATTGGATTGGGCTTATCAACACTATCTACATACCGCAGGTTTAAGTGTGAGTTTCACACTTTTGCCCATCTTCGTGATTAGTCATTTAATGCAAATGAAATGTACCGTTAAAAGATAACAAATGAAGGGACATTTTAATGGTGTGAATGAATGACCATTACTATGGTTATGATCGATCTAATATGAATGAGTGAACTTACAATAATAAAGAAAACGATGACCGTAAAGTATCTTCTTCCGCTTATACTTTACATGTTATATTTCAAATTTTCTTTGTGTAAGCCTTGAAAATACAGAGAGAGAATTCCCTCAAAAACAAAGAAAAATACAGAGAGACTTACTATTGGTTTTCCTGATTCCTTATTGTTTTTCAATTCAAGCACAAACATTTTGTGTCAATTGTGAATGCATTATTGAACAAATAAGAAAACTTTCTTTTCTATTGTTTTTTTTTTCTGATTCTAAGTTACAATTTTACATAATTGGTCTCTCTATTTTTCTTTTTGCTAATTATGATCTATTTTTTCTGATGAATTAATTATTATATCTGGTATTTTCATTTATTTGCTCATAAAACAATCTTATATGGCTGTGGGAAAATTCTGAATTAAATTGCGTTATGGACTGCTGAATTGTAATTGTTATTTTCAATTTCAATTTTGCTAAAATATAATTTCACTTCTTTTTATTTTTCGACAAGAGTTTCTTCATAACACAAAGTTATGAAATGAACTCAAAATATTCTATTGGAAAATAGAGATCGTTGGGAGACCAAAGTTGCTGAGAATCTCAGATCTGAGATCCCTTTATTGCTGAAATGAACTCAAAATGTTCAATTGAATAAATTTCCTTTGCCTATTCTTTTTTTTTAATCTTTTTTACTTTCCCTCTCTTTCTCATCACATTTCTTCTGCTTCTACTGTCACATCCTCACTTCTTAAAATAACCTTTCTATGCATATAATTAAGTTACAAAAAAGAACATACCTTGTTAATCAGAGCTGTTTATATGTGTTATTTATTAATTCCTTATTTGATAAAAATCAAAATATATAATCTGACGCTAAAGTTAATCTATTATATATGCTTAATGATATACACTACTGTAACACATAAGATATTAAAAAAAATACTTGAATCATTTTTGAATCATCATTTATCAAATCCAGCGTCTAACATTTGGTAACAAACAAAATATATTGTCTCAAACTAGTAACAGAAAAAGAAAAATTTACATATACTTATAATTCCACATGAAAACAACAAGGCTCTTAACTTGGTGTTCCTCATTCTCCCAAATAATATAGGCATAGGCGTATTCCGTATCAGACGTAATAACAGCATTTTTTTTTGAATGGGAACGTATTAACAGTATTAACACCGATCTTACTCTTAAAATCAACCATAAAGCTCCTCTTCTCATTAATTCCCTCAAAATCTAACCTCTCTGGACTTGCCACTACTTTAACTTATTGATTAATATTGCCCTGTTTTTCTTATATACTATCAGGAATTTTCGTGATTTTATATTGCCAATGTTGATTAAATACAATCAAGAATTTTTGTGATTTTATATTTCCATGTTCTGTTTAATACAATCAGGAATTTTCGTGATTTTATATTGCCATGTTTTGCTTAAATATAATCATGAATTTTCGTGATTTTATATTGCCATGTTTTGCTTAAATTCAATCACAAATTTAAGACCAGAACGTAAAAATTGGTTAGAAATGAGAGTTATAGCTTCAAAAAAGATATTGCATTTGTGATTTTACACTGACATTGGAGAGAATATGTTATGATTACCATTTAGGTTTTACTAAATATATATGGATCCAGAGAGGAATTGTAGTATTATCTTTTTCTTTTAACTAGCTTTCTTTTCAAAATTCAGGTGCGCAAAATGCGTAGTTGATTTAAACTTGGTGAACCCAATCGTTTAGAACAATTAGTTTCTCAATTTTGAGACCATACTTGATGTCCAGATACTGGACCATCTAGTAGTAAGCCTCAGAAATCTATGTGGCGCCTTTCGAAGAAGGTTGTGGCTAAGCTGTGCCGATTGCAAGGCAAGGATTGGCTATAAAGTAAAGAAGCAACACCGAATTGATATTGAATCACTTGATCTTGTTTTGGGCGAAAAAAAAAAAAATTAGTTTTCCTCTTTAATTTATCTTTGTATGCTTTATATTATAAATATAAATAAAATTATTTGATTACAATATATTTCAGGTTGCGGTCAAGGTGGAGTTAGCTGATCGGTCAGCTGAAGCATAAGATGATGCCGAGCCAGATCCGGTGCCTGAGCCGGATATGGAGCCAGAGCCTGGAGCTGATGTGATACTTTATTGCGGTTTTAGTTTCCTCCAATTTCCTATTGACGTTTTCTTCTTTTTTACGATGTGACTTCACAACTACACTAATACCTTTTTTACTCCTGTCATTAAGTTTATTATATACCACATTCAGAGTTAAATATTAGATTTTTGCATTTCGGAAGTGCGAGCTTTCTACATTTCACAGGTTAAGTATGAGGTTCACACGTTTGCCCATCTTCATGATTAATAATCTAATGCAAATGAAATGTACCGGTAAAACATAACAAATGAAGGGGCATTTACATGATGTGATAGAATGACAATTTCTATGATCATGATCAATCTAATATGAATGAGTGAACCTAAGAGAAATAATAAAGAAAAGGATGACCCTAAATTCTTTTATTCTGCATTTATTTTACATGTATTATTTCAAATCTTCTTTGTTTAAGCCTTAAAGATATAGACTTACTACTAAAAAATTCAGAACTTCAATTCAAATATAAACATTTTGTGCCCTTCGTGAATGCAATATTGAACAAATAAGAAAATTCCTTCTTTTCCTATTGGTTTTTCCTGGGTCCCACTACTAGAAATTCAGACATCAGGGACGGCCCCGCCCCTGAAAATAATGTCCCGTCCGTGATAAGTTAATTTCACAGACGGACCCGTCTCTAAAATATTCGCCGTCCCTGATATATACTTAACTGAGATGGGCCGTCTCAAATAACAAGAAACCGTCTCTGATATTTTATTTTCATGGACGATGTTTTATTTATTTCAGACGGGCCGTCTGTGTTACATTCATAAAAAAAGCACGCATTTAAAAATTTCAATATACCGTCTAAAAAAAGGGACGAACCGTCGCAGAACGCCAAGTTTTTTTCCGCCCAAATCTACGGCTGGAGTCTCCCCTCTCTCGTCTCTTTTGCTCGTGTTTGTGCTTCACTCTCTTCGCTTCTCTTGCCGGCGACTATTCAAGGTATGAGTTTTTTTCAAATTCCTTTTTTGGAGATTTTTGGTTAAATTGAAATGAATTATAGTTGAAATTTGTCTAGTTTAAGTTGTATTTCATGTTTAGATTGTTAAATATTATTTAATTCGGGTTGTATGTAAATTTAGAAATTATGTGTATGCATGAATTAATCTCTTTTGAGAGTTAGGGTTTTGTGGGAATTTATTTTATTCTTTGCGAATTAAGTTTTGTAGGAAATGTGTTTATATTTAGGTTCATTATGTTTATAGTAATGTTTATTGAAAATAGCATTTTGATTTTGTGAATAAAGATGGTTTTGTAGGAAGTAGGTTTTTATTTATCAATTATTGATAATTTTAATTATATCATGTAATCTAATTGTTTTCTAAATTATTGTAGGTTATTTTTTTTGAATTTTCAATTGGTGAGGACCTTCTTTTTCCAGAAAATTGTCGGAAATCATATCTTAACGTTTGCTCTCTTCCTTTATTTTTGTGGAGCAAGGTTTCTTATTTATGCCAATTTATATCATATTATGTAGTTAATTTTGAAATAAAGATTTTACTTACTTAGGGTTTATATAAAATATCATTATATAATAAAAAAAGATGAACAAATAATTTAGGGCTTTTTATGGATCTTTTAGGTTTTATGAGAATTTAGGTGTTAATTTACCATTTAATAATAATTTTAATGATTATATAATATCTAATTAAGTTTATAAATTTATTGTGTGTTTTTTTTAGGATTTTAGATTGTGCGAGGAGCTTCTATTTTCGCAAAATCAAAGCCGGATTCATATCTTCAGGTTTGCTCTTTTTTTCTTAATTATTTTTGATAGTGTGAATTAGGTTTATTATTTATGAAAATTTAGGGTTTTATATGGTTCAAATATTATTTTTATAGTATGTATGCATGAATTAGGGTTATGCGAGAGAATTAGTGTTTTGTGAAAATCTTATATTATCTTCATTTGTTTGTTTATTTGAAATTAGGTTTTTTTATAGAATTAGGGTTTTTCGTTATTAGGATTTTTTTAAAATATCTTTATATAATTAAAATGAGGAACAAATTATTAGTTAGGAAGAATGGTTAATACACATCTTATACGTTAAGCTCTTATACATTTAAATCTTCTTCTTTTAGAATCGCAACGATGAATAATAATCATAGTTGGATGTATAACCGTTATGACGGTAATACAATAAGTGAGGATTTTATCGATGGAGTTGAAACATTTCTTGAATTTGCCTTTTCACGACCAGAGAATATAAAGAGGAAGAGGGGTCTGGAGTGTGTTAAGTATCCTTGTACACAATGCCAAAATATTTTTTTTCAAAATAAAGACCAAATAACAAATCATTTAGTGTCATCTGGTTTTGTCCCAAATTATTTCGTTTGGGATTGGCATGGGGAGTCTAGGGTAACTCATCACGCATCTACTTTGGAAGCTAATGAAGAACGGGGTCATGGCGAAAGGATGGAACAAATGATATTCGAAGCGGCGGGTCCCGAATTAGATCAAGAGGATGAAGAACCCAATGAAGAAGCCACAGCTTTTTTCGAAATGCTTCGTGCGGCTGATGAGCCACTGTGGGATGGCCCTGCTTGCTCGAGGGAGAAGCTCTTATTTGCCGTAAGCTTGCTGTTAAACCTAAAATCGGAATGTGAAATGACCAAGGATTGCTTCGATAGGATGATGTTTATCATTAAGAATAAGCTCCTTCCAGAAAATAATAAATTACCCTCGAATTTCTATGAATAAAAAAACTCATTAAAGGGTTAGGGTTAGGTTATGAGAAGATCGATGTTTGTCCTAGAAATTGTATGTTATATTACGGGGATAACATCAGTAAAAATAAATGTGATAAATGCAAAGATCCTCATTTCAAGCCATCTTATGAAGGCAAAAAGGGGAAACCTATTCCCTATAAACAATTGCGCTATCTTCGGATAATTCCTAGTTTGCAGAGACTTTATATGTCTCAGCACACAGCTCAGTTCATGAAATGGCATAAGGAAGGTAAGCGGGATAATCCTGATAATATGATCCAATTGGAAACAATTTGACTTAACTTATCCGAATTTTGCTTCCGAGTCACGGAATATTCGGTTCGAATTGTCGACGGATGGTTTTACACCATTTACTATGGGGTCAAAATATTCATGTTGGCCTGTATTTCTTGTTCCTTATAACTTACCGCCTGGGATGACATTAAAGGATCAATACGTATTTCTTGCTTTGGTCATTACCGCCTGGGATGAAATTTTGATGCATGAATTTAACATCATTCATTTAAATTTGACTATTTAATTTTTTTTTTGTTGATATTAATATTTTACATAGCAAATGATGCAACAACAATTGTAATGGATATCGCAACCGTCCATACCAGGGTACGGACCGCATCCACAAAATATCCCATGGATGCAACCACCACTATTTCCAGGATATGCTCCGGGAGGATATGTGCCGTAGCCGCCATCAACCAAATTTGCGCCTATTGGGGCGAATGTAGGATTAGTGCCCTAGGCCAATTGTATTTGTGCTACGAAATTGATTATGTATTAAGACATTATTATTTATTTAATAAAGCTTGCTTCTTATATATATGTGTGTATGGGTTGTGAATGTAAATCTTATATCAGCCAAGAATGACACTTCGGGTTCACGTCATCAGAATACATGATTCTGATAGTAGAATTGTGAACCAACGAATGACATTCTAAGCTGTCCCTAGTGATATGTAGGATGTTTATAGAGATAGACATACTTCCGGTAATAAGCTACATATCCACACTAGTATATTCGCAGGCTGGATGATCATGTTCTGCTGATCATGGATAGAGAGATGTCAAGTATGGAATATAGATACGTGTTAGAGAACACGTACTGGACTGACCACACTATGAGAATATGCATGGTATATGTCATTAGTGATTCTCATATGAATAGTGTGCTTGTTCCTACGACCTGAGATCACCATGGATTCCTGTATGTGAAACTGCATACTTTAATATGATCCTACGTCATCCGTAATGGGATGATCATTAGGGTCATCATTAGGTATGCACTGAATCATGACGAGGAATGTGAGTGACCAACATGGGATTTTTTCCTCTCGTCATGAGGGAGATATCTCTGGGCCCCCTGATGAACTAGGACTGAAGGAAATGCATGGTCATGCTCAAAATTGATTAACATGTGTTGTTAATATCATTTTGTATTTACTCAGTCTAATTCTCGATCAAGAAAGAGACCTTGATCAAACTCAAGGATGACATACTTCCATGCCTTGTGATCAAGACATATATCGTAGAACAAAAGGAATAAGCAAATGTCTATTCAGATAGGTTTCTGATCACTAATCATTTCATTTAACATGGGTAGTCATGACATCAGTCTAGAGGTTACTCATGACTTACGATATTTAGAAGATTGTTGCCAGCATTAAATGGAACCTACATGGTCACACAATGAACTCCATTCATACGGGATGAATATGCCTCAAAATAGTTATACATATGATGTATAAATTGGTGAACGAAATAATCAATTATTGGATAATTGATTGAACAAAACAGTGCCATTCTGTTGGCAACGGAATAGTTCCGTTCCCAACGGACTATATATGGAAACTGTAATAATCTTAGCTGTCGAGTATTCCGTTATGGAAATACCTATTCCGTTGGCAACGGAATAAGTGCAGATTAGGGTTTTTAATTATGATAACTGAGCAATTATTCTCCACTCTCTCTAGTATAAATAGAAGGGTAGAGTCTCTCTATTCAATATACAATTCAGAAGCCTTAGAGGCCGTCCGTTATACAGAAAAGAGAGAGAGAAAGTTTTGAGAGAATTCGGAAAGTATTTCCGGACTCGTCTAGCCGAGTCCGGTTATTCCGTGTGTCTGAAGTTCACGAGGATACAAGTAGAGGTTCTCTATCTTGAGAACTTGCGAGCTATCGATCTCCTTCATCCCTAGGAGAAGCAAGGAGGTTCGCGAGTTGAGCTTCAGGAAGGAGAAGGTTGCAAGTCCGAAAGGTTCAGACCTACATCCGTTCTTCGTCTCGCTGATCAGGAAGATCCGAAGTATAAATTTTAATGGTTAATCTTGTACTTTTATTCCCTTAACGTAGATCCTAGGGCGGTTTAAATCCATAGGTTCCGTGCACATGTAATGTACATGGCTATGGATTTTCCAACAGTGGCATCAGAGCGTTCGTTAAGGAAGTAATCGTCGATTATGTATTTAAAATTTAGTAAATTCTCGTATAATAAATTTTAGGGTTTTGAAAATATTATTTTAAAAAATCACGAAAATAGTTTCTAGGAATATAATATTGGATATTATGATTTTCTAGGATTTCAGAAATTAGTTTTTCGAAATTAGTTTTGGAAATGGGACTAAAAGAAAGGAAAAACGGATTTTCCAGCAGTTGTCCGTACCCAACGGAATAGTTTCGTTGAGAACGGAATAGTCCGTTGTGAATGGAATATTCCGTTGAGAACGGAGTAGAGCCGGAAATTTATGTTTTTGTCGACGACGGTTCCGTTGAGAACGGAACTATTCCGTTCTCAACGGAATAAGGCTGACTTTGCGAGAAACCCTAATTTTTGTTATACATGAAATTTAAATATACAAATATGGTATGAGCTTTAGATCTGTGATTGTTCTGTGATGTAATCTTGTGTGTGAATGCTTGTAATTTTATTTAATATCTATGGCAACCAGTGAGTTGTCCAAAGTTGTAATTATGGCAACCCGTGAGTTGTCCAAATTTGTAAATTACCCTTTCTAGCAATATGATAGTTGTTAGGATAGATATTATTTCAAGACTTCAAGGTAAGAGATCTTGGCACAATCTTCGGAAGATGGCATTGGATCTTCGCACACACAACGAAGGGTTCGTTGAAGATTACTTCTGCAATCTAGTGATAGATCTAGAATTAGGAACCTCATGATCGCTCATGAGGATTAGGCTCATACCATATTTAACTTAGTTTCTGTGATGTTTATATTTATAAATTTAAAATAAAATCCTTCAGGATGTTAAGTAAGGAAGTGCCCCTATGTCACTGAAGCTCTCGATACTTAGACAATCTTCCATGTGGGTCATGCCAAAGCTGAGCATATGGAGGATTATCTTTGTAAAGGAGGGTATGCGGGAAATGGCGTCCAGCATGGGTCATTCCAAAGCTGAGTGTGCTGGACTCTATTTCGCTGATAATCATACATGGTTAAACTTAACTGAGCAAGCAAGTCGGACTTGGGCTCAGGGCACAAGATGGAATAATACACCGCGCATATGATGCTCATTCCATAAAAAAAAGAGTTGTATATGATATAATTGGAAGTGTTCCTACCTAAATAGTTGTGTAATGAGTATTGCGCCAAAGCGCACTTAATACTCAATGAAATACGAATCTTGACTCACTATGAGATCTCATTTATTTGAAGTTTTCGAATCAATACTACTGAAGGTGGTTGATTTGAAGAAAAATAGTGGGAGTACAATATAAGAAACACCAAAGCGAAACAACCCTAATGAATAAATAATAATGGCACTTTACATTTTAACTTGTGGAATAATGGCAAATAATAATAATTCAACTGTGTTGAATTTGCGATCTATCTTTGACAAGGATAAGCTCAATGGGTCTAACTTCCTTGACTGGTTTAGAAGCCTGAGAATTGTTCTCAAGGCTGACAATAAACTGTATGTCATAGAAGAGGCTTACCCAGAGGAACTAGAACAGGGAGGCACAAGGGCTGCCCAAGATGTGTATGCTAATACGTCAAGGACGACACAGAGATAGCTTGTCTCATGCTAGCGATCATGACCTCCGAGCTTCAGAAGAAACTGGAGGACATGGGTGCTTACGATATGATCGTAACTCTCAAGGAAATGTTCCAAGAGCAGGCTAGAGTTGAGGGCTACAAAGCGACCGTCTCTCTGACTGACACAAAGATGGCTGAAGGTTCAAATGTGAGTGCTCATGTACTCAAGATGAAGAGCTATCTTGATTAATTGGAGAGACTTGGTTCAGCTATGTCCAGAGAATTGGCTGTTGACATAATTCTCGGGTCATTACCTCCTAGTTTTAAGCAATTCATCATGAATTATAATATGCATCAGATGGAGAAATCCATCACCGAGTTGCATGGGATGCTTAAGAACGCACATGAGGACACGAAGACAAATATTGTCAAAGATGTCCTAATGGTTCACAGGAAGAAGGGTAAGAAAACCGGCGGAGTTGTGAGGCTAATAATACAGAAAATAGATACCAAAATGAGATACAGACACCAAATAAAGAAGACAAATTGTCAGAGGGGAACAATATTTATCTCCAATTGTTAGAATAATGGGAGAAATATGGATATAGAGAAAATAATTGTGTGAGAAAGAAAGAGAAAATTAATGGAGAATTTTATTCATTGAATTGGATGCTATTACAATAGCTAGGGTCTCTTTATATAGGAGAGAACCATTCCAATTTTCAAAATAAATTATTTAAATTAAAGATACAGTTATCTAAAATATAATGCAAGGATGGAAACAATCCACCTCCTTTCATTGTCTAAATATTCCCCAAATATTTATTTCTATAGTCTAAACATTTCCTAAACAACAACAACAAATATGAAATAGATTATTGAGAGATATAGAGTCATACATAACAATCTCCACCTTGACTCAAAATCTCACCAATGACTCAAAGTCGTACTAGCGACATACCGAAACGAGCTCCACACAATAACTGAAGTTTGCGGATGGCAAAGGCTTTGTGAGCATATCCGCTGGATTATCGGCAGTAGCAATCTTCTCGATCTTCACTATCTTCTTGTTGGTGACTTGTCGAGCAAAATGAAACCTGACATCAATGTGCTTACTTCTCTCATGATACATCTGATCCTTCGCCAAGTGAATCGCACTCTGATTATCACAATCGATTGTAGTAGGACCACCAAATGTCGAGATTTCTTCAAGCAAGCCTTTAAGCCAAATTGCCTCCTTAGCGCCTTCAGTGATCGCCATATATTCAGCTTCTATGCTAGCTAGAACAATGATGAATTGCAGAGTAGCCTTCCAACTAATAGCACATCTACCTAAGGTGAAGACATAACTGGTCAAAGATCGTCTCTTATCAAGATCACCCATAAAGTCCGAGTCAACATAACCCATCATCTCTTCGTCGCTCCTCCCAAACTCCAAACGAGCATATGTGGTTCCCTTTAAATAACAAACAATCCACTTAACCGCCTCCCAATGTTCTCTTCCGGGACATGACAAATAGCGACTCACCACACTGACGGCATGAGCAATGTCAAGTATAGTGCAAACCATCAAATACATCATGCTACCAATCACACTAGAATATGGAACTCATGACATGTAGCTCTTCTCCTTCTCGGTTTTCGGACTCAATTATTTGGACAGTCTAAATTTTGTCACAAGAGGGGTAGAAACCGGTTTCACATCATTCATGGTAAACCGATTTAACACTTTCTCAAAAAAAACCCCTTTGTGAAAGATACAGTTTTCCATTCGGCCTGTCTCTAGTGATTTCCATTCCGAGAATCCTCTTGACAGCCCCTAAATCTTTCATCTCAAATTCAGAACTTAACTGGCTCTTCACCCTTCTAATCTCCTCCTTATTTGACGCCGCGATTAGCATGTCATCCACATAAAGAAGTAGATACATAAGAGTCTCATCCGGTAACTTCTTGAAGTACAGACATCTGTCATAATTGGATTTACAAAACCCAATACTCTCCATAAAGGAATCAAACCTCTTATACCACTGTCTTGGAGACTGCTTTAAGCCATACAGTGACTTTTTTAACAAACACACATGGTTCTCCTGACCCACAATTTTATATCATTTAGGTTGTTGCATGTAAATCGTCTCCTCCAGGTCACCATGCAAAAATGCAGTCTTCACATCTAACTGCTCCAGCTCTAAATTTCCCGCAGCAACCAAAGAAAGTAAAACTTGAATAGAAGTATGCTTAACCACCGGTGAGAATATCTCATTGAAATCCACACCTTCAACTTGACTATAGCCCTTAGCCACCGGTCTCGCCTTATACCGAATGCCGGTTGTGTCGTCCTTCTTCTTGAACACCCACTTGCAACCCACAACTTTCTGCCGTTTAGGCAGCTCAACAAGCGTCCACGTCTTATTCTTTTGAAGAGATTCGATCTCCTCCTCCATAGCGACAGTACACTTTGCCGCTTCACATGAGGCTATTGCCTTCTTAAAAGTCGATGGTTCATCAAACTCCACTTTTTCGGCCACTGCCAAACAATACGCAAAATCAGAGTGTCCATACCTCATAGGCGGCCTAATGGTCCTTCTAACATGATCTCTTGCTAAAGCACAAGATCGTTGCGTCTGCTGACTCTCCTTGTCTGACACATCGTCACTGCGAGAATCTTCATCATGCTCCAAGTTAGGCGAAGTTAATTGGCCTTGTTGATCCGGAATTTTAATCTCTACCTTCTTCACAACCGTCTCATTCTCCTTAATAGCCGATTCAAATGCTTTCGCCCGCAACATAATCGACTCATTGAAAGTCACATCTCTCAAAATGATGAGCTTAGGAGCCTTCGGATCCAGACACCACAAACGCCCTTCACACCTGAAGCCTATCCAAGAAAAATACACTTCTTCGCCCCAGGCTCCAACTTCCCTTCGCATGCGCATAAGCCGGACATCCAAACACCCGCAATGTCGAGTAATCCGCTGGTTTACGCAACCAAACTTCTTCTGGTGTCTTGCACTCAATGGACGTGTTCGGAGAGCGGTTAACCGACCAACAAGCAGTATTAATGGCTTCTGCCCAGAACTCCTTGCCTAAACCCGTATTAGAAAGCATGCACCGAGTCTTCTCGAGAAGTGTCCGATTCATCCGTTCGGCGATGCCATTCTGTTGTTGAGTACTAATAACTATTCGATGTCGAACAATTCCTTCATTCTTACAAAATTCATTAAACTCTTTATTACAAAATTCCACACCGTTATCGGTCCTCAATCTCTTAATTTTCTTTCCCGTTTGGTTCTCCATAAGGGTCTTCCACTGTTAAAGGTGACAAACAGTTGACTCTTTTCCTTTAAGAAATAAACCTAAACCTTTCTCGAATAATCATCCATAAACGAGAGCATATAACGAGAACTGTCACCTTTCGAAGGATCACGAGATGGTCCTCACAAATCCGAGTGGATATAATCCAAAGTTCCCTTCGTGCGATGAACGGCTGTACTAAAGCTGAGTCTCTTCTGCTTGCCAAAAATGCAATCTTTACAAAACTCCAACTTGTTAGTACTCTGACCGCACAGTAGACTTCTTTTACTCAAGATCGTCATTCCGCGTTCACTCATATGCCTCAACTTCATATGCCACAACTTGGTATTATCCGAGCCTGAGGTAGAGTTGACGACAACGACTGAGCCCGAAACTGTGCTACCTTCTAGAAAATATAGAGTACCGATTCTTCTCGCCTTCATCACTGTAAGAGCCCCTCTAGAAACCTTAAGGACTCCACCTCCACTTTGGAACTTACAACCGAGATCTTCAAGAGCGCCTAACGAGATCAAGTTTTCATTCAAGTCGGGTATGTGCTTAACGCCCGTCACTGTACGGACAACCCCGTCATGCATCTTGATGCTCACCGTGCAAACACCGGCAACACTACAGAGATGATCATCTCCCAGAAGAACACCTCCACTAGACGCCACATATGTGGTAAATCACTCTCGATTCGGGGTCATGTGTTGTGAAGCCCCCATATCCATGACCCAATTCTTCTCAAAATTCTCCTTCCCATTCGCCACAAAAAGCACCTCATCATTACTGGAATCAGCCATATTAGCTTCTTCCGATGGAACACCTTTTTGATTCGCTTTCTGGAACTTGTAACAACAGACCTGAAAGTGTCCCCTTTTCCCGCAAAAGTAGAAAGTAATGTCCTTGTGCTTAAATCTCGAACGAGTCTTCTCCGAATTCGGATTTCTCTCCTTTTGTCTTTCTCTCACCATAAACAACCCAACATCTTGATGATTGCTCTCGGTTATAAATAAATTATTGTCGATGTCGGACTTGACCACCAAATTGCTCTTCACATCCTCAAGTGTAAGCTCCTCTCTACTATGAAGCATTGTCTCCTTAAACCCTTTATATGACGTTGGTAACGAGCACAACAATACCATGGCTTTATCCTCATCTTCCATCTTAATACCGATATTCTTCATGTCATTAAGAAGAGCAACATATTCAGAAATATGGACCTTAATGGGTGTACCTTCTGCCATCTTCCAGGAGTGAAATTGCTGTTTTAATCGAAACCGGTTGGTAACCCACTTCTGCATGTAGATGTCTTCGAGTTTCTTCCATCTTCCAGGAGTGAAATTGCTGTTTTGATTAGAAAGTGCTCTTTGTCCTACTTTTATTTTTGGTGTCAATGAGAAATGAGAATTTATTTGTCTATAAAAAATAATATAAAGAAAACAAAACAAATTTAGTATTCACAAATCACAACAGGCTGTCAAGATAGAATTTGTTTGAATGAAGGCAGGTTTGTTTCATGAGAGCCTCTCTAAACTCTGCACGCTTTCCTTTTAAGTAGTGATACAAAACTAAAATAAGAATATTGCTTTTTTATTTTTCCTATTCATGCATGCAGATGGTTTCATGTCCCTGTAAACGAAGATCGAAATTGGTGAATATTGCTGGCATTCCATTATAATCTTTGCTCTTTATATAAATTCAGCTTAAAAAGGAGAAATCTCCTCAAGCAAGTATTAAAAAAAAAATTAAAAGGAGAAATCTTCTGGTAGGAGGCTGTTTTAGCCATGAGAGATCATATCATACACGCTTCATTGTTTGCCATCTCTAAGGTGACGTGGCAACTGGCAGGGTCAGATTGGCCCAATCACAAAGCCAATGGTAAACATAAGAAATCTTATGTATATTATTTCTTTCTCTATTTTCTTCAAAAAGATTTGATTCTCTACTTATTATCGTGTCGTCATTTTGATCTGTGACTTTATTGCTGGTGCTTTAGGTTGTCTAGTTCATGTACATGTTTGGAAGGTAGTCAATCTGAGCCCGTAGGCCTAAAAGCAGCTGAATTGTATTTTATTGAGCCCAAAAAGGAGGCTGAATTATATTTATTGAGCCCAAAAAAGTGGTTGAGTTTTTTTTTTGGGGTAGTGGGCGAACAGCCTGCTAAATTTTCATTGATAGGTTTCAAAGATTACAGGTACATAATTTGGTGAGAATAAAAAAATGAATAGTTCCTTGCCTACCTAATAACAAATAAAAAGACATCGAAACTTTTCCTCTATAACTAGCTAACTAAACTGAATCCAGCTCTTAGCCTCAAGCAGTCCTGATCCGAATACTTGAGCAATGTTTCTTTGTTCTTCACAAAAGGTCCTAGTGTTGTGTTCTTTCAAGATCGCCCAGCATTCCGCGAGCCATACTGATCCTGCCGTTATCTTCTCTTTTCTGCCTGCTTGCTTTGTAAGTTGCCTTCCAAGTGTAATTATATTGTTGTGCTGGCTGTTAGTTTGATTTTTGAGATAATCGGCTGTTTTTGACCATATGGCTTTGGCAAAACTACATTATGCAAATAGATGTGTTGGCGTTTTGGCTTGGTTTGCGTTGCATAAGATACATGTATCAGAGTCAATTTGGCCTCTACGCTTTAGGCGGTCCTTTGTCAATAACTTCTCCTTGATAAGGAGCCAACCAAACGTTTTAACCCGTGTCGGGCATCACGCTTTCTAGAGCAATTTTGTCCAGTCTGGCTTGATCCTGTGGTCCATAAAAATTTATATGCTGGTTTGACAGGGAAAGAGCCTGGCTTCCCAACTTTGTTTTCAGGGCGCCATACATGTCTATCCTCCTCCATTTGATTTAATTGAGTTTGGTTGATCAGTTGGATTAGTTGTCTTTCTTGTTGTGCCAAGATGGTGTTTAAGGTTCTGTCCCATACAAGATTTGCCCCGTGATTTGATTTGACTTCTTGTACGGTTATATTTTTGTTGCGTGCCCTTTGGTATAGGGTCGGGTATACTTGTTGAAGAGACTCCCCGTTTTTCCATTTATCTTTCCAAAACTTGGCTTGTGTCCCATTACCTAGGCATGTTTCTATCTGGTTTTCGAACCATTTGTTGACTTCTATAAGCTGTTTGTAGAAGAAATATGTTTTTGGTCTTTCTTTTTCTAATTCCAAGTTGCCATACACTTGTTGCATCGTCACGGTCCATATGGATGGCTTATTTGTTTTACGCATCCAGTTCCATTTCATGAGCAATGCCATGTTATGAATTTGCAGGTCCCTGACACCTAATCCCCCATTGTCCTTGGGGGTGCATACCGATTTCCAATCGGCTAAATTTTTGCCTTGTTTGTACTATGTGGATCTTTGCCATAGAAAGTTTCTTCTAATTTTGTCTAACTCTTTAATTACTCCTTTTGGGATCATGAATGTTTGCATGTAGTATAGCGGATTGGCCGAGAGTACTAAATTTAAGAGCATCAACCGCTCTCCTTGTGATAAGTGTTTAATTTTCCATCCTGATACTCTGCGTTGCATTTTCTCAATGAGTGGAATGAATTCCTCTTGTCTAGGCTGTCTTAGTGTTAAAGGCAGCCCAAGATATGTGATTTGGAATTATTGCTTGTCGCAGCCTAATATATGTGTAATATGCTGGTTACATGATGACGGAATATTAACTGTGGTGAAACTGCTCTTGCTAAGGTTTATTTTGAGTGGTTGAATTATGTTGTATTGACCGGAAAAAGGATGAGTTATAGAACTCTTCTACAAAATTTACTAATTAGTGCCGCAGTTCTCGTCTCCCCGATACAATGATGACGGTTTCTCTATTCCTCTATAAAAAACTTATTTTCACCATTGTTCTCCGTTTCATTTTATTGCAAACAATTCGATACGACACGGTGCAGACAAGGATCTTCCGCGGAACTCAAAGTTACTGGCAAGGTATAAACCTGAGTTTATATGGAAACAATTTATATATCATTCTAACTTAAGAGCACGGATAATCCAAAGAGTAGGACTGTGTATATGGAAACAATTTATATGGAACCATATATATATGTATGATTAAGATCACATATAACCAAAGAGCAAGACTGTTATACCATTTTCTCTTTCACTGATATCACCTTTGTTTTCTTCATTATTAATTCTTTGACTTACATCTATAGCATATAAAAGGATCAAAATTTAAACCTAAGAACTCTACTAAATTTCCAGATTTATAAAGGCACCAAGACTCCCTAGGCCCTCTTTATCTCTGCCCATGGATAGTGGGCTAGACTCTAGAGACTAGCTTAGTCGGAACTTTTACAACTATGCCTGAAAGAGAATTGTGCTATAATTATTTAAGTATGCAAAATTAGTGTTCATAAGTCTTGAGTTTCAAGAGACTGATTATTAGGATTTTTTTTTTGAAGTGGCAAAAAAAGAAATTAATTAAGAGAATGATCTAGTTTTATTAATATTTGCACAAGTAGCCGTAAGTAGTTTCGCCCAGTAGCGAGGCAAAACATAGCGCAATGAGATTACAGGCGAAACTGCGATAATCAAGCCTTGTTTCGCTCAGTGGTCGGGCGAAACACACTATTTTCCTGATTTCCCCCGCTAACAGCGCTTAATCAGTTTCCGGAAAAAAAAATCTACGGTCTGTTTCACCCCGTCGTGGGGCGAAACACCCTATTATACATATTGTGGGCTTAGCCAAGAATTTAAGCCCATATTATACAAAACAGTCTGTTTCGCCCGTTGGCTGGGCGAAACATCTGTTTCGCCAGCTCGCTGGGCGAAACAACTGTCCCTCCAGCCAAAAAAAATAAAATAAAAAAGCCTAAAAAGGAAAAAAATTAAAAACATATTTTTTAGCCTTTTTACATGGAAAAAATAAATAAATCTTGAACACAAAAAAATGATAAAAAATAACTTGTTTTTATTTAGAATTTCTTTTTCATATTGAAATGACAACTCTGTTTTTTTAGTAGATAAACATTGATTTAACATGTTACGGTATATGAGGAATCTAAATTTTTTTAGGTATAGAGTTTAGGGTTCAAATATAGGGTACTAGAGAATATTTACTTTTTCTGATTGAAATGACAATTTAGCTTTTTTTTAGTGAACATTGATTTAACATGCTAGAATATAGGAGGAATCTAAGTTTTTTTAGATATAGAGTTTAGGGTTCAGATATAGGGTACTAGAGAATATTTACTTTTTCAGATTGAAATGATAATTTAGCTTTTTTTTTAGTGGATAACATTGATTTAACATGCTAGAATATAGGAGGAATCTCAGATTTTTTAGGTATATGATTTAGATTTCTATTTAAAGAATCATCTTATTACACTTGATCATCAAAAAATCAAATCTCATAAGTCTCTCTTGCAAACTTCTTCTCTTTATATCTTTCTCCTTATCAAGAAAATGCCACAAAATTCTGAAAATTTTCCATATTACAATGGCCAAATTGTTCAAGATTCGAGCGGATACAATTACTATCCACAGGAAGCTGTTTTTCGCCCGCGTAGTACAAATAGAAATTATTATAGATTGTGTTTAGAAATTTATGCTACCACCGGGTGGCCTAATAGTGACGATCTTAAAATTAGTGGTAGGTTTTCTTACCGTATAAATGATTGTTTGTATTTTAAGATAGTAAAATTTTTGAATGATTCACAGTTAGTTAGTGTTGCTCAGTATATCAAATATGGTGAACAAGGTTGGCCTGAATTAGAAATATACGTTGAACGCATCCAAAGTAGAGAATCCTATGTAGGAACTAGTAGTAGATCAAATGGACCTTTTAATGATGACGAGCTTGAGAGGTTAGAACCTATAATAAATCGTGAAGAAGATGAAGTGCCAGAAATGGAAGAAGGCGACGAAGATGAGTTTGAAAATGTTGAAGTGGACGAATATAATGAAGATGAAGTGCCAGAGATGGAAGAAGCTGACGAACCAAAAATAGATGTTATGAACAATTATACGGAAGTGGGTGAGATGAAGTGAGATGTTATGAACGCATCCAAAGTGTAGGAACTTTCGGTAATCCTCCGGCGAAAGAGTTTGAAGATACTACTCTGTGGGAAGAAGCGAAAATCGATATCTTGTATGGTAAGAGTATGCATGTGAGTGGCGATGATAGTTTGTATGAGGGACATAAGTTCGACACGAAAGCAGAGCTACAATCGGCCATAAAATTATACAGTATCATGCATCACCGAGAATTTCTAGTCTCTAAATCGAACAAAACGCTCTACATTGTAGTCTACAATCTACAAGATGACTGCGCTGGGTGTGATTGGCGGCTGTATGCATGCAAAAATAAACGACATGTGTTTGAGATTAAAAAATTTACACAGCCACACGTATGTGTTAATCGACAACCTAACAACTACCACAAACAATTAAGAAGTGCATTTATTGCGGGGCTAATTCTAGATGTCGTTAGAGCGGATTTAGCAATTAAACCAGTAACCCTAGTGGAAACCGTCAAATTAAAATTTGAATATACCATGTCATATTGAAAGGCTTGGCACACAAAGAAACACGCGCTTAGATTCTTGTTTGGCGATTGGAAGAGGGCATATAATTTGCTTCCTGAATTGATGGCAGCAATATATTCAGGAAATCCTACTATTGAATATTCGTTTTGGAGATGTCCCAAAAACCGTGCTGGTGAGGAGGAGTTCGAAGGTCTTTTTTGGGCATTTGGTCCATCACTTAAAGGATTTGAGTTTTTCAAGCCTGTCATAACAGTAGATGGAACATTTCTAATTGAAAAATATCAAGGATGCTTATTGATGGCGGTCGCTAGCGATGCAAATGATCAATTATTTCCCTTAGCTTTTGCTTTAGTTGATAAGGAGAGGGTAGAAATGTGGGGTTGGTTTTTTGGGTATTTGGGGACTTTGATCGGTCATCGCAAAGGTTTATGTGTGATTTCGGATAGGCATGCCGGAATAATTCGTGCAATGAAGGACGACAGATTGAAATGGAAGGAACCTAACAGCTATCATCGTTATTGCATGCGGTATTTAGAAGCAAATTTCAGTAGCATTGTAACAGACAAAACATTGGTTAAATTGATTGTACCACTCGTTAAGGCGCCCACCAAATTTAAATTTAAGAAGTTATATAAAGTATTAAAGGATAAAAATAATGAGGCGTGGGAATTGTTAAATAAAAAAGATAATCAAAATGGGCGTTCGCGTATGATACCGAATGTCGTCGGTGGGACATTCCTACTAGTAATCATGCAGAAGTGATAGAAGACAGGAGACATGAGAAACGTTTCCATAATAGTATGGACATCATGGACAACGCAGATCGTAGAAAATATTGCAGCATTTGCGGAGTAGCAGGGCACACGAAAATAAAATGTCCGAGAAGTTTGTAGTATTTTTTGTATGTTAATTTATGTTTATTTATTGTAGTTTGTAATGTTTTATGGATTGCTATTTGTAGTGTTTTATGTATGGTAGATTATGTTTATTTATTGTGGGTTGTAATGTTTCATGGATTGTTGTTTGTAATGTTTTATGTATTGTATTTTATGTTTATGTATTTTAATTTGTAATATTTTATGTATTGTAAGGTTGCTTTCTTCAAAAAAGGGACATACCGATCATCCCATGGAACCTGCGAAACATAAATAAATAAAATATATAAGATATATAAGATTTTTTAAATAAATAAATAAATAAAACTAATAATAAATAAATAAATAAAATATACATAAACATAAACATAAATAAATGAAATAAACATAAATAAATAAATAAAATATATAAGATATATAAGATTTTTTAAATAAATAAAATAAATAAATAAATAAAATATACATAAACATAAACATAAATAAATAAAATATACATAAATAAATATAAGATTTTTAAATAAATAAAATAAAATACATAAATAAAATATACATAAACATAAACATAAACATAAATAAATAAAATATACATAAATAAATAAAATATACATGAACATAAACATAAACATAAATAAATAAAATAAAATAAATAAAATATACATAAATAAATATATAAAATATATAAGATATATAAGATTTTTAAATAAATAAAATAAAATAAATAAATAAAACTAATAATAAATAAATAAATAAAATATACATAAACATAAACATAAATAAATAAAATATATAAAATAAATAAATAAATAAATACAATATATATATATACATATATATATATATATATATGATTTTTTAAATAAATAAATAAATACATACATACATAAATAAATACATACATAACATACATATGATTTTTTTTACTTTCTAAAAAAATTATAAATAATATACTAAAAAAAATAAATAAACACCGGAAACGCATGGGTTTGATAGTTACATCTTCGGTGTTGATAAATTCGCTCGCCCGATGCATGTGTTGTGACTGAAGCGCATACTTTAGCCGGCTAGGTCCCGCGTCGGATGACATCTTTATTTAAAAAATAAAATAATATAAATGAATAAATCAAATAATATTAATAAATAAATAAAAACTAATAATAAATAAATAAACAAATACTTACAATAAAATAACCCTCAAAATAAATATACATTAACATAAATAAATAAATAAATGCATTACATACATTTGATTTTTTAAACTATAAATAATATACTAAAAAATATATCTATAACAAAAAAAAATATATAAATAAATAGTCCTAAACAAGAAAAATAATTGATAAAATAAATATATACATTACCTAAACTATAAAAAATAATTTCAAAAATAAATAATTTCAAAAATAAATATGTATCTAAACTAGAAAAAATATTAGAAATTTATTTGTAATTATTATATCTTCTTCTTCTAACAAGATCAACAAAATCAAGCAAATCAAACAAATTAGAAACTAATTTTGAGCAAATATCGTAGTTTATAAATCTAATTTCAAACCAACCACACAAATGGAAAACTAATTTTGAGCAAATAAACCTAATTTGAAATTAATTTTAAGCAAATAATCAAAATTTACTAAACCTAAACTCAAAGAAATCAACATACCTTCCCTCTCCTTTTTTGCTCTTTTTTTTCGCCTCTTTTTCGCCTCTGTGTCGCCTCTTTTTTCTGTTTCGAAAATTTCCGAAAAAACAGTCGAAAACGCAGTCAGAGGCTGTAAATTATTGGTGTCTGTTTCGCTGGTTGGGCGAAACAGATTGTTTCGCATAATATGGGCTTAAAGTTTGTGTGCTAAGCCCACAATATGTATAATATGGTGTTTCGCCCCATGACGGAGCGAAACAGACTGTAGATTTTTTTTTTTAATTTTTTTTTTCGGAAACCGATTAAGTGCTGTTAGGGGGAGAAATCAGGAAAATAGTGTGATCCGCCCGACCACTGGGCGAAACAAGGCTTGATTATCACAGTTTCGCCCGTAATCTCATTGCGCTATATTTCGCCCCGCTACAGCTACTTGTGCAAATATTTTTAAAATTAGACCATTCTCTTAACTATTTTTTTTTTTGGCCACTTCAAAAAAACAAAGTGGATTTTTAGCTCGGCAGGGAGAAGTAATAATGCGGATATATCAAAGTCAAAGCCATGTTCAGAAAATGATTAATTTTTAATCATTTAATATTTCATTCTCAAGGAAAATGCGAAGTTCAAAAATGGCAAGTTTGCCATCTAAAGTAAAACTATTATACATAATATTAATTTACAATAAAATAAAATTCCAAAAAATATTTACAATAAAAAATTACTTCATTACTATACAATGTATAGTTAGATATTCGTGATACACAAATAATACGGAACATAATACATTCGTGTATAATTCGGATCGTACGTTTTTTAAGTCAGTCAAATATTCGGTCAAATAAACGGGATATAGTTAGGATTCTTTTACACAATACAAATACAATAATTCGGTATATTAAATTATGTAAATATAAACTTTTTATTAAGAAATAATTGCGAAAGGATATTATTTTATTAAATAATGTTTATTTTAGTTAATTGTTAATATTTGGATTGTTGTTGATATTTTTGCCTTAGTCTTTTGTTCGAAAGTTGAATTTTTAATTTTTATATTTTAATTAATAAATTATATTTAAGAAAATGTGTTATATGGCAATACGTAATTTTTTTTAATTTTTTGTAAATATATAAATTTGTTATTATATTGGGTACGGGTGGGTCATTATGGATAATATTCGCAATACGCATTTATTCGTGAATTATACAAGTATTATTACGAACTAAACAACTATACTGTTATAGTTAGCTATCTTGGGGTTAAAATATTGTTTCTTAACCAAAATACCTCTCTTGTTTTAATGTTTACTTTTAGTAATCTCCTTATGTTTTTAATGTAAAAAATCTCTATATGTATAACTACAAATTAATATACCACACTATACAATTAACACAATAATAATGTAATATACTATTTATAAATTTTTTTAATATTATGAAATACATTTAATATTTTTGTAATATTAAACAATATATACTTAACACCAATAAGCTCCAAGAGGCCACTTTTGGAGCCCGAGCCTTACCAACAACCTTATTGACATTAAACTCGAGTCTCGCAATTGGATTCTTTGTATATGCAAAATAAGAAATTAGTTCCATACCCTCAGAATAACCAATTAAAACAGCTGGTAAAGTGTAACTTGTATCAAAATATGTTACTCCGGTCCAGTAACCACCAATTGAAATAAGTCCAGCTCCTCCGGCCGTCTGAATGTAAAATCCGGTCATCACATTAGCACGTTGGCAAATGACTATTTTGCCCATAACACAACTAGGCAGTAGTTGATCCTTGAAGCAATAGCTCAAAAAAACTATAGGGAGCATATTGGTGCTATTTACCAACCCGAAATATAAAGATGGGCCAAAAAGCACTTCACCAGACCCTGAGATGACACTAGCTAAGAATGATTGGTCGATCGAATCTGTTGCCACAGTTGTGAACCAAGGGACCGAGTTACTCAATGAAGAGATATCTGATATTGTGTTACCACCTGAATTGGCAACAAAAATACCGTGTTGCATTGCAGAAAATATGTTTATACCAACCGGATCAAGTTCGTACGGAAAATTTTGTTCATGACCCAAAGAAATAGAGAGGATATCGACCCCGATTTCTATTGATTTTTCAATACCCGTGAGTATATCAGAGTGCAGAAAATATGTTTATTCCCCTAGCCATCCCCCTATCATACCCGTAAAAGCTCACATCAATCACGACAGACCCTATAACTGTAGAAATAGCATGGCTCCAATGTCTCTGCCAATCACGTGGCAACACATGTTTGTTGGCGTCCATACCGGTCATGAAAATACTTGCACCGATTAATTTGTTATTACACATGGTCAAACTGAAACCGGCTCCATCCTTACATTGGCCTCGCAAAATGTTGATTATAGGTTTTTCACCCAAGCCATTGAAGCTGAGGCTCTCAGACCGGTCGATTAAGCCAATGATTACATCATCAGGAAAATTGGAATCATGCCAAATACCAAAGTCGGTATTAAGGCCTAGCAAATCGGGTGTATGAATGGTATGGAGTTGAATGAGTTTGTCTTTGTATACACCAATAACCCCTGGGTCCCTTGAGATCTTTAATTCCAGCTTGTTCGTCCGGAAGAATGGCAAAAAAACCACATAAGGCAGTTCGGTAAGTGTACAAATTACAGGGAGAACTGGTTTTGTGCGAAGTTTTGGAAGGGAAAGGGATTTCGTAAGGGAAGCGTACCACTCAGTTTGAGTGATGAAATTGGAGGGTTGAGATGAGTTGTCAGTATGAATGATGTAGGATGTATCAGTGTAGGGGATGGTTGATATTGTTGACGGCCCATGGAAGTTGAGAATAGTTGGAGGATTTGATTGGAATGCATTGGAAAAAGTGAAATGTAAGAGGAGCACTGTTAAGAGGGTTGAGAGTAAGAGATGAGAGTGAGGGTGTAGAGAAGCCATTTCACTAGATTTGTCTACTATGGTTTATGGTGAGGTAAGAGAGGTGTTGCTAATTTATTGTGAGAGCTAGGTTGGTCCCTTGGTATTATTATGTATGACTTATCCGACTATAAAATGGCATTAATCATTTGGTATACTTAATAACAACTTAAGTCTTGACTACTTTAATAAATCAAGTGATTAATTAATATCTAATTAAGCACCTATAAAAGAAAATGTAAACCTTGATAATTAATCGTTATGAATTAAAAAAATTTAATAAAGGAAATAATGGCAAATTGTCAAGAGGGAAATAATACTCCTCTCCAATCTGCTGCATTTCACTAAGATAATGATACAATTCTACGTATTATTTTAAATTCTAATTACTACTTATTTTCATAAAATATATGGTATGATATAATATGTCGGATTCACTCAAGCTTTCTTGAAAAACACATTTTTTTACAAAGTATTTTTTTAATTAAAATTTTTGATATATTGTGAGAGTGATTTTAAATTTTGAGTCATGGCCAATGCGCTTTTATTATCACTCATAAAATGAACTTAAGTACTCGATAATTTTGGGATTCTGGTTCATAATCTGCTGAATTGGATCGGAATGAAAAATCAGACCGATTTAAAAAAAAAAATGATTTTAGTACAATCTAGAGAATCTGGTATTAATCGGATAGGGCCTTACTGATTTCCGATTCAAATTAGCTAAACCGGATCCAAATTGTCAATTCTTCATACCATTATAATATAGTCTATATGATCATGGAGCCGAGAGAACTTAGAAAAATGCTCCACATAACTTGCTCTAAGGCTAATTAAAACACTTGAGGCAAGGTTCGGAAAATCGGAATCGGAACTGAAGTTGATCCCTTAGAATAGCTAATTAGAATCAGTCGCATCAGATAAAAAAAATTGGACCAATTTATGTATAAAAAATAGCTTTATAGAATAATGAGAATCGAGTATTATTTGAATCGGAGCTTGCCAGTTCCGACTCGAATTGATTGAATTGGAATCGAAATAGGCGATTCTTAGAACTATGATTTGAGCACATATAAAAGAATAATAATAATAATCCTCTTTTACTTGTAATTAAATAAAACTGTTCATTTGCCTAAAAAAAATAATATAAAAAAACAAAATTACTAGTTACAACATGCTGTAATTTGCAATACAGTACTGAATGAAGACAACTTTGTATCATGAGAGCTTCTCTCTAAAACTCTGGATGCTTCCCTTTTAAAGTAGAGATACAAAATTAAAATAGAATGGGTGTGGCTATTCTGAGCGACTCTTTTCTTAAATTCAACGGAGAGAGATTGTTTTTTCAACTTATGCCTATTTTGCCCTTATGGGTGCTATTAATTGTCATAATTTGAATATACGTTAAATAAGATGTTTTATTTTTTACTATAAATGAGTAAACTCTTTTAAGTACAATAATTGTACACGCATATGTATAAATGTCAAATGAAGAAAGAAATTGACAGTAGATATTGTTAATTAAATACCTTTATATGTACATTTTTCATATGGATTTATCATATTGTTAATTGACATTAGATATTGTTAATTAAGTAACTTAAAAGGCAAAATTAGGTCAGTCAGTGAAAGATGTCATTTTTCATATGGATTTATCATATACACTTTCGTCATATGAATGTAGCTCGGGAAAGATATAAAAAAATAATAATATAAATTATGCAAGCAAGAAATAATAATAATAATAATAATAATAATAATAATAATAATAATAATAATAATAATAATAATAATAATAATAATAATAATTGAAAATATAGTCTAGTAAGAAAAATATATTAACAATTAAATTCAACAAAAAATACTTATTAGACAAGTCCATTACCACTGTTATATTTTGAGAAATGAAGAAGATTCGACCGACCATCAAATCATACTTGGTTTTATCATTTATCAAGGTATTTAATTATAAATCTTACATTAATTTTTTTTTGTCATGTAGGTATATGTGTGCATCAATTATTCCTTTCATAATTTTCTTATTTATGGCAAAAAATAAAAAAATCATTTAAGACTTAATTTAAGCATTACAATACAAATGGCAAAATGGGTATAAGTCGGAAAAAAATTCTCCCTCCGCTCAATTTAAGAAAAGAGTCGTTCAAAATACTCGCACCCAAATAGAATATGCTTTTTTCACTTTTCGTATTCATGCATGTAGTTGGTTTCACGACTCTGTAATGAAGATCCAAATTGGTAAATATTGCTGGCATTCCATTTTATTCTCTACTCTTCATAGAAATTCATCTTAAAATAGAATAATTTTCTGATGGAAGGCTAGATTAGCCCAAACACATTGGCAACCGTAAAGGGCAGTGCTATTATCATATGTATTTCGGAACTTATGTATTTGCCGGACAATAATTGTCATTTGTTATATTTTGTCAAGTTTCTTTTGCTATTCGTACATAAACTCAAAGTTATATGACGCTCTAAATTCTAAATCTGAAATTTCATCATTCGTAATAATAACTTGTAATATTTCATATTGCTTTCAATACTATGTAATACAATAATATATATAATAATAATATATGTTACATAATTTAATAATATATAATAATGATATAGTGATACTATTTCATATTTATTTCAGTGATATATAATCTAATTATTTTATATCACTCATGAAAATGTCAAATTAATTTAATTTACACATATGTTACAATTTTATACTTCAAACAGAATGTGGAATATGGAGCAAAACATGAACAAAAAATGAAGTATAAAATCTTGGATTTATTTGCAATAATATTGCTACCATATTTGTTGGGATTAATTAAGGAAGGAATAATACACAAGTAAATCAATAATTGTGTAATAAATAACTAGCTTGATTAAAGCAAGAGCATTTTGGGCATTTTAAAGAAAAATTCAAATCTCGCTCTGGACGAAAAAAATTCGCTCTAGAAATAGTAGCATCCCCTACAAAATGTGTATCACTTAATTAAATAATAATAATGTAAAGCTCAAAAGTTCTGTTTTCACCAACATCTTAGTTTTGTGTAAATAATGAATGGTATTCATATTATTTTGAAATACACAAATTTTGCTTAAATAGAGATAAAGAAAATGCCAAGATCATACTCTTATCATTGTTGAGTCGATAGATCACTTTGGCATGTTCAACCTCTGTCAGTTAGACTTAGAATCTTCGCGGTGCAATATTTTTTTTTTGTTGTTGATAAATTTGTCAATCTTGTGCATGTTAGCAAGGAACTATTGGTCTGTATGTACTCTAATACCAAGAAGAAAGAGTTAAGATTTAGATTTCTGTGAGGTTAAGTGTACGGAGAGAAAAACTAAAAGCTAAACCCTAGCGATTTTGAACTCTGGGGTGGAGGTAGCTCTAGCGGCGCCTCTACCCCGCCCCTCCAATCGCCTCTACCCTCTTCCTCCTTTCCCCTTGCCCGATCTCCCCTCTCCCGTTCCCTCTTTCTCCATTACCGAACCCTAATCCTCTTTTTCTACTTTTCCCCTTTCACAAAACCATAGCTTCTTTATTTGCAAAACCATAAGAGAGATCTACTCATGGTGAACATCATCAAGCTTCTATTCTCTGTTTGACTGCCTCAATCATGAGAAAACGATTTTGAAAGTCAACAACAAGCTTCTCTCTCTCTCTCTCTCTCTCTCTCTCTCTCTCTAGCTCCTAATCGGATCGTGCAAATCCACTAGTCATTGTTGCCTCTTTACTCGTGCAAATTCAGCAAGCTTGTCGCTCTCTCGATCTCATGATTGGATCTCTCTTTTAGATTGGGATGTCTACCGGTCTCGTCATTAAATGCTTTTTGCAATATATTAAAGATACAAATACATAAGTTGGCCATGTGGGCGTACTTGGAGATGCTTAACATATCCTCATGTATCCATACATGGAAGGATATGAACGTTACAATCTAATTATTCATCAAATCTTGTGAGGCCTTATAGATAGAAAGAGATGAAGCGTCATTATGATGATAATATTTAGTTTCCTATTTTTTATATATGTAGAGGCGCCATCATGTAAAATCAAGACAATTCAACATCAGTAATTCAATTTATACAATTTCTCCTCTCTTTCTTTTACATGGTATCAGAGCGATTTCAATTTTGTTAGATCCGTGGTTGTGATAAATTAGAAATCGACTTCCGTTACAACAAGCGCAAGATTCTCAACTGTCGTTTTATTCATTGAATCATCAAAACAGGTCAATTCTTTCCTTTCATTTTTTTTTTCTAAATGGCAGAAGATGGTGATGTCTCTAAAACCCTATAAACCAAAACCACTATACATCATTTTGATGTAAACCCTTTATTAAAACATACAATCATTTTATTAAATGGGAACAATTACCTCTCTTGGTCAAGGGTTGCCTTACTATCCCTTGGGGGGAAATGCAAATTTGGATATGTAACCGGTAAAACAATACCACTAAAAGTTGACGACCTGACCTATGACGAATGTAAGTAAACTACCACCAAGTTATGTCTTGGCTTTTAAATTCTATGGAACCCCAAATTTCGGAAATCTTTACCTTTTTGGAGACATCTCAAGATCTTTGGGATTCTCTAAAAGAGATGTACAGTCAACTAAATAACTCGGCCCGTATTTTCCAATTAAAACAAGATATTTCACAAATTAAACGGTCTGTTAATAAATATCTTGGATCCCTTAAAACTAAATAGGATGAGTTATCCCTTTATCTACCAACAAAAACAGACCTAAAAATAATTCAAACACGCAATGAACAAGATAAAACATTTCAATTTCTTGCTAGTTTAGATTCCTAATTTGAACACATTAGAGATCAAATATTGATGGCTCCTGAATTACCTTCTTTTTAGTAGTATTGTTGCCACAATAAATTGTGAAGAGACAAGAAGGAAAATCATGAATAGTTCTCAAACTAATGAAGAGAATAGTGAAAGATCAATTTTGGTAGCCACCATAACTAGAGATGAGTCTAATAAAGATTGTAATAGTTTTGGAGGAAACAAAAGCTCCACTAGTTTTCGTTGCTGGGGAGAGGTAGAAGAGGTTGTCCACCTCCAAGATGTGATCATTGTAATGTCTTAGGCCATGTTAAAGATAGATGTTGGAGATTGCATCCTCATTTATGGACTACCAAGGAAAAAGTAGGTGATGGACACACTGCACAAGCTACGACCAATGAACCATAGATCTCAATCGCAATGCTTACCCAAATGTTGCAACAATTGGGTAAATCTAATTATTCCAATCAACCTCCTAATAATGAAGATAAATTTGTAGCTTTTTCAACTAATACTAATCATTCAAGTACATGGGTAGTAGATTCAAGAGAATCGGATCACATGACTAGCGATCTAAAATGCCTTAAAAATCTAAAGAACAATCATAATACAAAACCAGTTTCTATAGCAGAGGGTTCTTTAGTGCCTATACATGGTGTCGGTGTCACAAATCTGTCTTCTAGAAATGTCCAAAATATTTTATATATGCCTACTTTTCCATCTAGTTTATTCTCTGTTAGCAAAATAACTTGTGATTTAAATTGTAATGTATTATTTTCATCAACTTCTGTGACCTCAGGACAGAGCAACGGGGAGGAAGATTGGTTAAGGAAAGTTGCATCAAGGATTATATCTAATAGAACAACCAATTCAAGCTTTCACAGCCAATGCAAACACAAAATCTGACAAAGGCAAATTGTGGCATTGGAGAGTTGGGCATCTTTTTTCTAATTTAGACTCTAATTGTTGTGATGTTTGTCGCTATTCTAAACATTCTCGGTTGCCTTTTAAACTATCTACAAACAGGGGCGGAGCCAGGAGTTCATCTGGGGGGGGGGGCGCTGATCTGCCGTAATGAATAAACAATATTTTTTTATTAACACACTAATTTTTGAAGAAATAAGAATTGAATTAACCAATAAATAGACAACCAAATATTTGAGCACATTATAGTTTCTTGAAGAAATATACATCATAATTAAAAATAAAAGTTGAATACCTAAGATGAAGATATTTTTTTGAAAATAACTCCTCTTTAGATCATTAAAACCAACACAAATCAAATTGTCATCTGAAAATTACACTACTTTAATTTAATTTTAATTTTTATCTCTTCAAATGAGACACGACCAGATGAAACAAACTTAACCATCGTATAATCTCTTCAAAAGAGACTAATGACCTTTCATGAATTAATCATTATATGAACTCTTTCATATAGATGATATATCTTATATACCTTTTCATGAATCCTCAAACCTTCGCATCCTTTCGATTAATAATATTCAACACTTGAAAACTCTATATGCAAGCCTTATAATTATAAATCAAAATTATAAATGGTATCTAAATAGTATATATCTCATATATACCATCTCAATTTAACCAAAACACGTACGTCGCTGTGATACCACTGTTGGGTTTCAGACGTGCTTAACGCAGCGGAAAACAAAAATTTCATCCAAAGCCAATCCGAGGATCCGTGCGTATCGGTTAAATTAAAAAAATAAATTTTAAAGATACCTTTCCAATTACACTTAATCCGTGACGCTCAAACCATGTGTGTTGTCCATGCGTCTCTAAACAAGTTACCGTCCTAACCGATTTTACGTCCGTCTAGGCCGTCTAGGTCGGATCATGCGAAAGTCATCTACCGCACACACAATCGGTCTCCACCAAAACTCTCAACAAACCGTTCTCATCTTCTTAGGCCGAATAGATCACAAGCGCCGAAAGTAGAACGCCTCTACCGGTGTCCACACGAACAAACTTCTTAAAACGGAAAGAAGAACAATATATATGCTAGTAGCTTGTTCTCCTCTTGCATAAGAAAACTCTTCTTATTTTATCTCACAAAAGATGTATATAATTCCTCTGATATAATCGAACTCTTTCATTTTTGTCATACAAAAGGAAAGCACCCTTTCATAATTTTGTCATACAAATTAGAAAGTATATTTTCTCCCTTTTGTCTCACAAAAGAGAATGTGAAAATATGAGAGAGAGAATGATGTGGTGTGTTGTGAATTTGGAGCCCTCTATGTCCTTATATAGAGGTGAAGAGTCATGTCTCTTCACACTAAAAGATGTGTATGACATCACTCATCATTATCCATATGCCATCATCTTGACTCTTCTAGATTACACTTAGAATCTTAAAAGTACTATGACAATTGACTGCAACTATCTAGATTTTTTACTTTTTACTTTACTTATCAAACCCTATATTATTTACTTATTTAATGCCTCAAATCTTTCATACATAAAAGGATCCAAATGTTATTATTGAAGGATCTAAATTAAAATTCATAAGGACTGTATAGTATATTTGATATTTATAGGGGGGGCATGGCCCCTCTTGGCCACCCCCTAACCCCGCCACTGTCTACAAATAAATCTAACGAACCATTTGATTTGATTCATTCTAATGTGTGGGGTCCAGCTCCGATAGATTCTTATGATGGTTTTAAATATTTTGTTTCGTTTAATGATTATTGCTCACGTTCCACTTGGCTCTATATCATGAAATCTAAATTTGAAGTTTTTTCTATTTTTAAAGAATTTATTAATTTAGTGACCAATCAGTATTGTGCCAAAATAAAGATTCTCCGTACTGATAACAAAAAAGAATATGTTAACAAAAAAAATTCTCAGTATTTAAAAAATGTAGGAATAATTCACCAGACAATATGTGTTGATACACCTGAACAAAACGGAGTCGCTGAACGAAAAATAGACACTTTTTAGAAGTTACTAGATCATTATTATTTCAAATGAATGTACCTAAATGTTGTTGTAGATAGTTTATTGACGCAATTGCTACACTATATTATTAAAAATATATCACGTGACCTGTCAAATATTTTATTATTAAAAATTATTAGGACACTTCTTATGACACTTCTCGGATACTTTTCAGACACGTGCATTGGACTTGTTGACGCAATTGCTACACTATATCATCATCTTATTTTAGAGACTAGTTCATCTTAGTTTTCTATTCCAATAATTGTGGTACTACACATTTAAATTGAATTTTGATTATTTAATGCCAAATTTCTATACACAAACATGTAAAATGTCAAATATCTTGTATGTACGTATAAAAATGCAACTTCAGATGTTATATATATTTTATCAATTATAAAATATTACATATAACTTTCTAATTATAAGGTAAAAATATTATGTATAATCCTGTAAAATAAAATAAAATTGACATAAATAATATATACAGTAATTAAATTATATATATATATATCGTGTCCTAATGAATTTTGAGATTTGCCGTATCGCCATGTCCGTGTCGTGTCGGATACGATACTTGTGTCCGTGCAATATAGGATATACCTGATCCTTCCACCCCGGGCTGCACTTGAGGGTTAGGACTACCTGATGGTATTTCGGATGGCACTTGCTCTATATCTAGCTCTTGATTAATTGCATTGCCTTGACTATTCACTTCTAGGGTTAGACTTACACCATGGCCTTCTACTGCGACATGTGGTCTTGGATGGCTTTCCTGTTCTTGCAAAGTTAAAGCATTTCACTAGTTTTTGCAAAATATGGTTCATGTTCAAAAAAGGCCACATCTCTAGATATATATATTTTTTACCATTTTCGTAATCTTAACATTTGTATCCTTTTTGTTGAGACGAATATCCTGTGAAAATACATCTTATAGCATGTTTGTCAAGTTTGTCACGATTATTCTCTCTCACATGAACAAAACAAACACATCCGAATATGCGTAAATGAACTAAATTCATTTTTCTCTTATTAAATTTCGAAAGGTGTTTTATTTTTCAAGACACAACTAGGGAGCCTATTTATAAAGTAGCATGCAGTTAAAATAGCCTCGGACCAAAAACATTTAGGTACATTCATTTGAAATAATAATGATCTAGTAACTTCTAACAAGTGTCTATTTTTCGTTCAGCGACTCCGTTTTGTTCAGGTGTACCAACACATATTGTCTGGTGAATTATTCCTACATTTTTTAAATACTGGGAATTTTTTTTGTTAACATATTCTTTTTTGTTATCAGTACGAAGAATCTTTATTTTGGCACAATACTGATTGGTCACTAAATTAATAAATTCTTTAAAAATAGAAAAAACTTCAAATTTAGATTTCATGATGTAAAGCCAAGTGGAACGTGCGCAATCATCAATAAACGAAACAAAATATTTAAAACCATCATAAGAATCTATCGGAGCTAGACCCCACACATTAGAATGAATCAAATCAAATGGTTCGTTAGATTTATTTGTAGACAGTGGCGGGGTTAGGGGGTGGCCAAGAGGGGCCATGCCCCCCCTATAAATATCAAATATACTATATAGTCCTTATGAATTTTAATTTAGATCCTTCAATAATAACATTTGGATCATTTTATGTATGAAAGATTTGAGGCATTAAATAAGTAAATAATACAGGGTTTGATAAGTAAAGTAAAAAGTAAAAAATCTTGAAAGTTGCTGTCAATTGTCATAGTACTTTTAAGATTCTAAGTGACATAAAAATTAACATCTAAATTAAAGTAGTGTAATTTTCAGATGACAATTTTTCCTCAATGTTTGTTAAAAAAGAATTACATTCAACTACGGTCGTCCTAATTTATGTTGATGATATTTTAATATCTGATAATAATGAAACTGAAATTTGCACACTAAAAAATTTTCTAAAAGAAAATTTTAATATTAAAGATCTATGCAAACAAAAATATTTTCTTGGAATAGAGGTGGCGCATACTAGTAAAGGATAATTTTTGTCACAACGAAAATATGCCCTTGATTTGTTAAAGGAAACCGAAAAATTAGGTACTAAGTTTCTTGAAACTCTCATGGATGTAGACTGTAAACTTGATCCAAATGAGGGTGAAATTTTAGATAATAAAGAGCAATATCAAAGACTTGTAGGTAAATTAATTTATTTAACTGCCACTGGACCTGACTTAACTTTTGCTATTAGTGCAGTTAGTCAATTCATGCATGCACCAAGAATGAGTCATATGTGTTGTCTTCAGTTTGATGATATTTAAAACTATTCCGAGCTACTAATATATTTGTGTGAGAATGTCTTGAGCTGAATAGTCGCACGATCAAATTCTCGGAAATGTTTTAGACGCTTCTTGCCTATCTCAGAATAATAAGAAGTTATCACGCATGCAAAGAATTTCAAGAGAATATTTCAAGGCGTGGGAGCAAGCTTCTTAGTTCTTCGTGTGTGTAATTTGGTGAGCAATTTAATTATTATTAAAAAGAGAGTATAATCTGCAAATTGCCAAATTCTAGCCAGTTCCATTGACAACGGAAGTGGTCCGTCACCAACGGACCACTGGGTTGACAACGGAACCACCCGTTGAAGAATTTTTCTTCCTGACATCGGCTGTCGAATTTTGTTGTATAGTCCGTTGGCAATAGACCTATTCCGTTGGCAACAGACCATTAGATTTTTAGCCGTTGGGAGAATATCTTGCTTTAATTTCCTTCTATTTTCACAGTCTGTTGGTAATGGAATGGCGTAGATTTCCTTTTCCAAGGACTGTTATTTCCTCCTTTAAAAAGGGGGGTAACCGTCACAGATAAAATTCACGAATTCTATATACAAAAAGCAGAAATACTCTTTTCTTATTACTATTAAATTGTTCTAAATCTCAAGAGAGACTAATCGAGTTGTTGAGCGTGTTATTCATTGAAATTGAAAAATATCGAGTTTGTATGTTGATTGTTTTACCGGCATCCAGTTTGTTGTAAGACGATGGTAGATCATGGTTTTATACTCAAATGCTATTTGGATTAGTGATTATCGGAGCCGCAAGGCAAGTCCCGGAGAGTATGCAACTCGCGAACGCGGTAAATGCCACTAGCGAGTAAACGGGTGGTTATGGCTAACGCAGTAAGGTTTCACTATTTTCATGATTTTTTGCATATTCATGACAATAACCGCGGTGACACAACTGAAAAACTTTATAAAAGAGGTCATAATGGTTATTTTTATGAAATAGTCGACACACATGTCCCGAGGAAGATTCAACCTAATGCATCAAAACTTTGAGCTCTCAAACATTACATTAATGCACATCAAAAATAAAGTTTTTCAAACTCAAACAATTTTGTGCAATCAAACAATTTGTCAAAGTCAAACAATTTTGAAACATCAATTGTTTTTAGTGCCAAGTCGACCGAACCAAAGCTTAGGAAAGCCGAGTTTTTAAACCACTATAAAAATCACTTTGTGAAAGGTACTGAAAAGACTTCGAACCTGATTTGCTTATTTTGCAACTATTGTTGCAAAATATGCCATATCTCACTAGAGTGTCTAATGCGTAAACCTTCTAATTCTTCAAAATTTGTTTGGATGCATAAAGATAGAAACACTAGTAGCTTTATCTCTGATCTGGTGGTATCGAAGTCTACCTAGACACTTCGGTAAGCTCCCCCATCCAATTTTTACTAAGCCATATTCTAAGGGGAAGCTATGGGCAGGTAATCATATTAGTTAAATATTCATATCCATTTTAACTAGAGGTGGCAAATGGGGGGGTTGGGCCGGGTTCGGGTCAGGTCATTTCGGGTTCCGGGTCGTTCGGGTCACGGGTCGTTCGGGTATCGAGTCGCTCGGGTACCGGGTTGTTCGGGTCTCGGGTCGATCGGGTCTCGGGTCGTTCGGGTCTCGAGTCGTTCGGGTTATGGGTCAAGCGGGTTCGGGTTACAGGTCAATCGGGTTATGGGTCATTCGGGTTTGTATTTCGGGTAATTCGGGTCTGTGTTTCGAAAAAGTTTGGTCTGTGTTTTGAGCAATTCAAGTTTGTATATAGATAGATGAAATATCGAAAATTCGACTTAATTTTCATAGTTCCTAAAATTGGAATCAGGATCTAACACGTTCACTGTCTGTGTAGTGAGAATCATCCGACTCTGATTGGAATCGGCCGAGTCGAATCGGAGAATCTGATTTTTTTAAAGTATTATCTTTAAATTAAAAAAATGGAATGAAAAAAAAAAATTTAAGTTATAAAAATATGGAAAGATTCAAATAAAATATAATCATATACATTTGGATATATCTATTATATATGATGTTTTTGACTATATTTTTTATTTAAGAGGGGCAATGAAAAAAATCGAAAAAATAAAAAAAATCGAACTTGGTTTAATTTTGTTGTCGACCTGTTTATTGCACGATATTATATAATATTAATTTTGTATGTTGTTATTAGTTATGTGTTATTTATACAAAATGAGTTCACTATAACAAACCAAGTTTTCTATTAAAAAATATTAATTCATTAATGTATAAATAATTTAATATCATAAGATGTGAGAATTAAAAAATCATCATTATACACATAACACATGTAGATATACAACTTTTTCAATGTAAAATTACAGAAAGTCCAATAATTATGGCAAAATCAGCACACAAATATTCAGCTTCATGTTATTCATCTTGCATTACATGTTATTCAGGTTTCGAAAATTGGGCGGGTCATTCGGGTTCGGGTAATTCGGGTTACGGGCCATTCGGGTTTCGGGTCAGGTCGGGTTTCGGGCCGTTGACTTGTCAACATCTTCGGATCGGGTCAGGTTCGGGTTCGGGTCGGTCGGGCGGGTTTTTTGGGTCGGGTCAAGATTTTGCCACCTCTAATTTTAACTAATATGCTTTCTTATAGATATATCTAAGTTCATCGTGTAAAACCAATCAGTGGTGTTTGTATAGTGGTTGTTCCCGCCATATGACCTGGGATAAGAGTAAGTTCAAGACCTTAAGACCCTTCGACGGAGGCGATGTTACTTTCGGCGGGAATCAGGAAGGAAAGATCATTAGCGTGGGCTCGATAGACACAGGTAATTGGACATTGGAGAATGTCTATTTTGTGGTAGGACTTAAACATAAACTAATTAGCATAAGTCAATTATGTGATGTAGAATATGATGTACAATTCGATAATATGAATTGTCATGTGATTCAAAATTCATAATTGTCATGCGCAGTGAAACCTATGGATTTAACCCGCCCTAGGATCTACATTAAGGGAATAAAAGTACGAGATTAACTATTAAAATTTATAACTCGGATCTTCCTGATCCGCAAGACAAAGAATGGATGTAGATCTGAACTTATCTGACGTGCAACCTTCTCCTTCCTGAAGCTCGACTCGAACAAACTCCTTGCTTCTCCTAGGGTAAAGAAACTAATCGCTCGCTAGTCTTAAAAGCAGAAGACCTCTACTCGTATCCATGTCGATCTTCAGATGCACGGAATAACCGAACTCGACTAGACGAGTTCGGAAATAGTTTCCGAAAATAACTCAAAACTCTCTCTCTCTCTCTCTCTCTCTCCTCTCTCTCTTTCTCTCTCTCTCTCTCTCTCTCTCTCTCTCTCTCTATTTCTGTGTATTAGACAGCCTCTAAGCCGTCTGAATTGTGTACATAATAGAGAGACTCTTGCCATTCTATTTATACTAGAGAGAGAGGTGAACGATTGCTCGGTTACCATAACTAAAAACCGTAACCAGCGCTAATTCCGTTACCAACGGAACTATTCTGTTGTCAATGGAATAGGTATTTTCATAACGGAATATTTGGCAGCTAAGGTTATTACAGTTTTCATATCTATTCTGTTGGGAACGGAACTATTCCGTTGCCAACGGAATGGTACTGTCTTTGTTCAATCAATTATCTAATAATTGATTATTTCGTTCACCAATATATACATCATACGTATAACTGTTCTGAGGCATATTCATCCCGTACGAATCGAGTTCATTATGTGACCGTATAGATTCCATTTAACGAAGATCGTAAGTCATGAGTAACCACTAGACTGATGTCATGACTACCCATGTTAAATGAAATGATCAGCGATCATAAACCTATCTGAACAGACGCTTGCTTACCCATTTTGTTCTACGATATATGTCTTGATCATAAGTCATGGAAGTATGTCATCCTTAAGTTTGATCAAAGTCTCTTTCCTGATCGAGAATTAGACTGAGTAAATATAAAATGATATTAACAACACATGTTAATCCATTTTGAGCATGACCATGCATTTCCTTTAGTCCTAGTTCATCAAGGGGCACAGAGATATCTCCCTCATGACGAGAGGAACAAATCCCATCTTGGTCACTCACATTGCTCGTCATGATTCAGTGCATACCTAATGATGACCCTAATGATCATCCCATTACGGATGACGTATGATCATAGGAACAAGCACATTATTCATATGAGAATCACTAATGACATATACCATGCATATTCTCATAGGGTTGTCAATCCAGTACTTGTTCTACATCTCTATGTCCATGATCAGCAAAACATGATCATCCAGCCTACGAATATACTAGTGTGGATATGTAGCTTCTTACCTGAAGTATGTCTATCTCTATAAACATCCTACATATCACTAGGGACAATTTAGAATGTCATTCGTTGGTTCATAGTTCTATTATCAGAATCACGTATTCTGATGACGTGAACCTGAAGTGTCATTCTTGGTTGATATAAGATTTACATTCACAACCCATGCACACAGATATATAAGAAATAACCTTTATTGAATAAATAATAATGTCTTAATACATAATCCATTTCCTAACACAAATACATTTGGCCTAGGGCACTAATCCTACAGTCTCCCACTTGAACTAGGCCAACTCTAAACATCTTATGCCCATAGACCTCACATGACCCTCATGCTTCACTAGCGAGAGTGGTTTAGTTAATGGATCGGCAGCATTGTCATCCGATGACACTCTACACATTTTAACATCACCCCTTTGTATTATCCCTCTGAATAGATGGAAGCGTCGCAGTATGTGCTTGGACTTTTGGTGAGATCTTGGTTCCTTTGCTTGTGCGATCGCTCCATTGTTGTCACAATATAGATCTACTGGTTCCGAGATGCTCAGAACTACTCTTTGCTCCTCCAAAAAGTTCTTTATCCAAACAGCTTCTTTAGCCGCTTCTATAGTGGCTATATACTCTGCTTCCGTTGAAGAATCTGCTACAATACATTGCTTGGAACTCTTCCATGTCACTACACCTCTATTTAGGCAAAATAAATACCCTGATTGCTATCTAAAGTCGTCTGAGTCTGTCTGGAAGCTTGCGTCGGTGTAACCCTTTACAACGAGCTCGTCTTCCATACCTCCATAGACTAGGAACAGGTCCTTAGTTCTTCATAAGTACTTAAGGATTCTTTTAACAACTATCCAGTGACTTTCACCTCGATTAGACTGAAACCTGCTTGTTGTGCTCAATGAGTATGGCACATCTGGTCTAGTACATATCATGTCATACATGATAGATCCTATAGCTGAAGCATATGGAATCTTATTCATGCGTCTTCATTCCTGCGCACTTGTAGGACACTGTGTCTTACTGAGAGAAACGCCATGTGACAAGGGCAAAAATCTTTTCTTGGATTCTTGCATTCTAAACCGTATCATGACCTTGTCTATGTATGTACTTTGACTCAGACCTATATGCCTTCTAGATCAATCTCTATAGATCCTGATTCCTAGCATGTAGGAGGTTTCTCCTGGTCTTTCATCGAGAAATTATCTCCCAACCATTTCTTGACGTTCAATAATGTTGGGACGTCATTTCCCATGAGTAATATGTCATCTACGTAAAGCACCAGAAATACTACCGTGCTCCCACTGAACTTCATGTAAACACAAGGCTCACCTTCACTTTTGGTAAAACCAAACTTTTGATGACTTCATCAAAATGAAGATTCCAGCTTTGAGACGCTTGCTTCAATCCATAGATGGATTTCTGAAGCTTGCAAACCTTACCAGAATTCTTAGGATCGATAAAAACCTCGGGTTGCATCATATGCACGTCCTCAGGCAGATTTCCATTTAGGAAAGCTATTTTGACATCCATTTGCCATATTTCATAGTCATAATATGCTGCTATGGCTAATATAATTCTGATGGATTTAAGCATAGATACATGTGAGAAAGTTTCGTCAAAGTCAATACCATGAACTTATTTGAAACCTTTTGCCATAAGCCTTGCTTTGTAGGTTTGTACCTTTCCATCCATGTCAGTCTTCTTCCTGAAGACCCATTTACATCCGATGGTCTTCAAGCCTTCGGATGGGTCAATCAAATTCCAAACTTGCTTGTCTTGCATGGATTGCATCTCGGCTCTCATGGCCTCTAACCATTTCAGAGAGTCAGGACTCTTCATAGCATCTTGGTAGGACGTAAGTTCATCATCTATGAATGTCACATCATCATCATTAGACATGAGAAATCCGTATCTCTCGGGCTCATGACGAATCATACTAGATCTACATTGAGTCTGTTGTGTTTCAAGCTTGCCAACTCTTTGAGAGCATGTTTGGTCTTCCGCCATAGGTTCTGTAACTGTAGGTGAGTCTTGAATTTTTTCGAGTTGTACTTTACTCCCACTGCTTCTCATGGAGACAAATTCTCTTTCTAAGAAAGCACCATTGCGGGCAACAAAAACTTTGTTTTCCTATGGGAGGTAAAGTAATATCCTCTTGTCTCTTTAGGATATCCCACGAACAGACAATTATCAGATTTGGGTCTGAGCTTCTCGGAAGCTCGACGTTTGACATAAGCCTCACATGCCCAAATCTTAAGAAAAGATAACTTGGGGATATTCCCCGTCCATATCTCATATGGTGTCTTTTGAACCGCCTTTGATGGAATTTTGTTCACTATGAATGCAACTGTCTCAAGAGCATAACCCCAAAAAGATATTGAAAGATTTGTTTGACTCATCATCGATCGAACCATATGCAATAAGGTTCGATTCCTCCTTTCGGACACTCCATTCCACTGAGGAGTTCCTGGAGGAGTCAGTTGTTAAACTATACCACATTATCTGAGATGATCCTCAAATTCCTGACTCAGATATTTGCCTCCATGATCAGATCGAAGTGCTTTAATTTTCTTACCAAGTTGTTTTTGTACTTCATTCTTAAATTCTTTGAACACTTCAAAGGATTCAGACTCGTGCTTCATTAGGTAGACACAATCATATCTACTGAAGTCGTCAAATGAGTCTAAAAGTCCATGAGAGTGGAGTTTGGAAATGTGTTTCTCATTTATATGGCCTAAGCGACAATGCCAGAGGTATGTCATATTTGAGTCATTCAGTTTAAATCGTTTAGTGTTAATGATATATATGGACTTACAATTCTCTTTCTTAAGATCTAGCACGTAAAGACCTCTTTCTAATAGAACATTTCCACAGAAAAGATTATCCTTTAAGATAGAACAATTATTATTCTCAATAACAAATTTATAACCATCCAAAGCTAGACTAGAAATAGAAATAATATTTCTGCTCATTGCAAGTACGCATCCGGTATCCAATGCCCAAGATTTAGGAGTAAGTGAATTAGTTTCAATAACAAAAATACCTGAAGCGGTAGTCACACTACCCTTCTTTTTAATTGCATCATATGCAACTCTTTTCTTTTATGGAATGAGTATCTTATACTCGGTGTATTATCTCTTCTTGTGTCCCGAGCCAAAGTCCGACTTGCTTGCTCAGTTAAGTTTAACCATGTATGAGTATCGGCAAAGAAGTTTCTAGCACACTCAGCTCAGGCATGACCTATGCTAGTCACTACTTCCCGCGTGCCCCTTTCCACAGAAAATCCCCCACATGCCCAGTGTTGGGTTTCGGACCGGTTAGTCGGACCTTTTGGTCAAAACCTTTAGTCGCACACATTGGCCGCAACTCTTTAGACACAACCTTTTGACGCATCCCTTGGATGTGATATTTAGATTGCATACTTGGCCGCACCCGTTGGTCGCAACTCTTGGACTCAACCTTTGGATCGCATCTCTTGGCGGCATCTTTAGGATACAACTTCTGGATCACATCCATTCATTGCATCTTTTGATCGCATCTCTTGGACATAACTTTTCGTCACATCTGTTGGTCGCACCCGTTAGTCACACCTGTTGGTCACAACTCTTGCTCGCAACCTTTGGATCATATCCTTTGGTCGCACCTCTTTGACGCAACTCTTGGATGTGACATTTGGATCGCATACTTGGTCGCACCCGTTGGTCACAACTCTTGGACTCAACCTTTGGATCGCATCTCTTGGCAGCATCTTTTAGACACAACTTCTGGATCACATCCATTCATATTTTGATCGCATCTCTTGGACATAACTTTTGGTCACATCTATTGGTCGCACCCGTTACTCGCACCTGTTAGTCACAACTCTTGCTCGCAACCTTTGGAGCATATCCTTTGGTCTCAACTCTTCGATCGCATCTATTGGCGGCATCTTTTGGACACAACTTCTGGATCACATCCACTCATCGCATCTTTTGATCGCATCTCTTGGACATAACTTTTGGTCACATCTGTTGGTCGCACCCGTTACTCGCACCTGTTGGTCACAACTCTTGCTCTCAACCTTTGGATCATATCGTTTGGTCGCACCTCTTTGACGCAACTCTTCGATTGCATCTCTTGGTGGCATCTTTTGGATTAAGAATATTCAACACTTGAAAACTCTATATGCAAGCCTTTCGGATTACGCTTAATCTGTGACGCTCAAACCATGCGTATTGTCCATGTACATCTAAACCGGTTACCGTCCTAACCGATTTTCCGTCCATCTAGGCCGTCTATGTCGGATCGTGCGGAAGTCATCTACCGCACACACAATCGGTCTCCCCCGAAACTCTCAACAATCCGTTCTCATCTTCTTAGGCTGAATAGATCACAAGCGCCGAAAGTATGAATGCCTCTACCGGTATCCACACAAACAAACTTCTTACAAAAGATGTATATAATTCCTCTCATATAATCGCACTCTTTCGTTTTTGTCATACAAAAAGAAAACACCATTTCATAATTTTGTCATACAAATTAGAAAGTATATTTTCTCTCTTTTGTCTCACAAAAGAGAATGTGAAATAATGAGAGAGAGAATGATGTGTTGTGTTGTGAATTTGGAGCCCTCTATGTCCTTATATAGAGGTGAAGAGTCAAGCATCTTCACACTAAAAGATGTGTATGACATCACTCACCATTATCCATATGCCATCATCTAGACTCTTCCAGATTACATGATCTTTTGTGCTCATAGTCTTTATATACATATATATCACATCTTATCACATAAGATGACAATATATTTTGTGACATTCTTATGCAACTCATCATATAGGTCGCTAAGATTTTCTGCTCCCGTTTCAGTTTGTTCTTTGTGTGTGACCCTGTAGGTTCACTTAATGTTGGCAATGGACTTAACAGTCTATATATCATGAGCGGACTCTAGCAAGCCATCATGACTACCCAATTTATTGAATATCGGTGATCCGATTTACCTAATCAACAATCACGTATTTAGTCCCTTTGTCACACGATATTTATATCGATCATAAGGCATATTCCGAAGATTGCGCCAAGATCCTTGCCTTGTAGTCTTGATATAATATCTACCCTAACAACTATCCTATTGCTAGAAAAAGTAATTTACAATTTTGGACAACTCACAGGTTGCCAAAATTACAACTTTGGACAACTCATTGGTTGCCATAGATATTAAATAAAATTACAAGCATTCACACACAAGATTACATCACAGAACAATCATAGATCTAAAGCTCATACCATATTTGTATATTTAAATTCCATGTATAATAAAAATTAGGGTTTCTCGCAAAATCAGCATTATTCCGTTGGGAACGGAACTATTCCGTTCTCAACGGAATAACGCTAAATAATTCTGGCGAAAATTTCAGCATATTCCGTTCTGGACAAAACTATTCCGTTCGGAACGGAATAACGCTGACTTTTCAGTTTCCTTTAATTTTAGTTCTGTTTCCAAAACAGATTCCGAAAAACTATTTTTTGAAACTCTAGAAAATCATAATATCCAATAGTATATTCCTAGAAACTATTTACGTGATATTTTGAAATAATATTTTCAAAATCCTAAAATTTATTATACTAGAATTTACTAAATTTTAAATATATAATCAACGATTATTTCCTTAATGAACGTTCTGATGCCACTGTTGGGAAATCCACAACCATGTACGTTACATGCGTAGCAGAACCTATGGATTTAGCCCGCCGTAGGATCTATGTTAAGGGAATAAAAGTACGAGATTAACTATTAAAATTTATACCTCGGATCTTCCTAATCCACGAGACGAAGAATGGATGTAGGTCTGAATTTTTCTGACTTGCAACCTTCTCCTTTCTGAAGCTTGACTCGCGACCTCCTTGCTTCTCCTAGGAATGAAGATCGATCACTCGCAAGTTCTCAATATAGAGAACCTCTACTGGTATCCACGCGAACTTCAGACGTACGGAATAACTGGACTTGGCTAGACATGTCCGGAAATACTTTCCGAAAATCTCTCAAAACTTTCTCTCTCTTTTCTATGTAATAGACGGCCTCTTAGGATTCTGAATTGTGTGTCGAATAGAAGGGGGCAACCCCTTTATTTATACTAGAGAGAGGGGTGAAAGAATGGCAACTTTCGTTAAGGAAACAAATCCTGCCTGCCGCGTGAACAATAATTACTGCTTCGAACGGACCATCATTTCCATATAAACGATAGTTGTCCGCCAACCAAATCAGCACATATCAAATGTGTTCCGTTCGAACGCGTGAACAGTGATTTATGTGCTTGAACAATAATTCATGCGCGTGAACAATAATTCCAGCACAATCAAATATCCAATATTTGATTTATTCTTTCGCCCATTTATACATCACATGTATAACTATAATTGAGGTATTTTCATCATGTACTAATATAGTTCATTGTGTGACCGTGTAGTTTCAATTTAACGCTTGCAACGATCTTCAAAAGATCATAAGTCAACAGTAACCTCTAGACTGATGTCATGACTACCCATGTTAAATAAAATGATCAGCGATCATAAACCTATCTGAATAGACATTTGCTTATTCCTTTTGTTCTACGATATACGTCTTGATCACAAGGCACGGTAATATATCATCCTTGAGTTTGATCAAAGTCTCTTTCCTGATCATGAATTAGACTGAGTAAATACAAAATGATATTAATAACACATGTTAATCCATTTTGAGTATGGCCATGCATTTCCTTCAGTCCTAGTTCATCAGGGCGCCCTGAGATATCTCCCTCTTGTCGAGAGGAACAAATCCCATCTTGGTCACTCACATTCCTCATCATGATTAAGTGCATATCTAATGATGACCTTAATAATCATCCCGTTACGGATGACGTAGGATCATATTAAAGTATGCAGTTCCACATGCAGGAATCCATGGTGATCTCAGGTCGTAGGAACAAGCAAACTATTCATATGAGAATCACTAATGACATATTCCATGTATATTCTCATAGTGTGGTCAGTCCAGCACATGTTCTCTAACACAAACCTATATTCCAGACTTGACATCCCTATGTCCATGATCAGCATAATATGATCATCCGGTCTGTGAATATACTAGTGTAGATATGTAGCTTCTTACTTGAAGTATGTTTATCTCTATAAACATCCCACATATCACTAGGGATGGTTTAGAATGTCATTCGTTAGTTCACAGTTCTACTACAAGAATCACACATTCTGCTGACGTGAAACCAAAGTGACATTCATGGTTGATATAAGAAATTTACATTCACAACCCATACACACAGATATATAAGAAAGAACCTTTATTGAATAAATAATAATGTCTTAATACATAATCCAATTCCTAGCACAAATACATTTGGCCTATGGCACTAATCCTACAGTCTACCACTTGCACTAGGCCAACTCTAAACATCTTATGCCCATAGACCTAACATGACCATCATGCTTCGCTTGCAGGAGTAGTTTAGTTAATAGATCGGCGACGTTGTCGTCCGACGACACTCTACATATTTTAACATCACCCCTTTGTATGATTTCTCTGATTAGATGGAAGCGTCGCCGTATGTGCTCGGACTTTTAGTGAGATCTCGGCTCCTTTTCTTGTGCGATCGCTCCATTGTTGTCACAATATAGATCCACTAGTTCCGAGATGCTCGAAACTACTCTTAGCTCGTCTAAAAAGTTCTTTATACAAATAGCTTCTTTATTCGCTTCTGCAGCGGCTATATACTCTGCTTCGGTTGAAGAATCTGCTACAGTACATCGCTTGGAACTCTTCATGTCACTGTGCCTCCATTTAGGCAAAATAAAAAGCCTGATTGTGATAAAGGTCCTCTACGTCTTGTTTGGAAGCTTGTGTCGGTGTAACCTTTTACAACGAGCTCGTGTTCGATACCTCCATAGACTAGGAACAAGTCCTTGGTTCTTCGTAAATACTTAAGGATTCTTTTAACAGCTATCCAGTGAATTTCACCTGGATAAGACTGAACCTTCTTATTCCGCCCAATGAGTATGACACATCTGGTCTAGTACATGTCATGGCATACATGAGATCATATAGCCGAAGCATATGGGATCTTATTCATGCGTCTTCGTTCCTACTCACTTGTAGGACACTCTGTCTTACTGAGAGAAACACCATGTGACAAGGGCAAAAATCCTTTCTTGGATTCTTGCATTCTGAACCGTTTCATGACCTTGTCTATGCATATACTTTGACTCAGACCTATAAGCCTTCTAAATCTATCTCTATAGATCCGGATTCCTAGCACGTAGGAGGCTTCTTCTAGGTCTTTCATCGAGAAATTATCTCTCAACCATTTCTTGACGTTCAATAATGTTGGGACGTCATTTTCCATGAGTAACATGTCATCTACGTAAAGCACCAGGAATACTACCGTGCTCCCACTGAACTTCATGTAAACACAAGGCTCACCTTCGCTTTTGGTAAAACCAAAACTTTTGATGACTTCATCAAAATGAAGGTTCCAACTTCCAAATGCTTGCTTCATTCCATATAAGGATTTCAGAAGCTTGCAAACCTTATCAGATTTCTTAGGATCGACAAAACCCTCGGGTTGCATCATATGCACATTCTCGGTCAGATTTCCGTTTAGGAAATCTGTTTTGACATCCATTTGCCATATTTCATAGTCATAATATGCTGCTATGGCTAATAGAATTCTAATGGATTTAAGCATAGCTATAGGTGAGAAAGTTTCGCCATAGTCAATACCATGAACTTGTTTGAAACCTTTCGCCACAAGTCTTGCTTTGTAGATTTGTACCTTTCCATCCATGTCAGTCTTTTTCTTAAAGACCCACTTACATCTGATGGTCTCCAAGCCTTCGGATGGATCAATCAAGTTCCAAACTTGATTGTCTTGCATGGATTGCATCTCGGCTCTCATGGCCTCTAACCATTTATGAGAGTTGGGACTCTTCATAGCATCTTGGTAGGACATGGGTTCATCATCTATGAATGTCACATCATCATCATTACACACGAGAAATCTGTATCTCTCGGGCTCATGATGAATCCTACTAGATCTACGTTGACTCTGTTGTGTTTCAAGCTCACGAACTCGTTGAGAGCTTCTTTGTTCCTCCATCATCGGTTCTGCCTCTATAGGTGGGTCTCGAATTTCTTTGAGTTGTACTTTGCTCCCACTGTTTCTCATTGAGACAAACTCTCTTTCCAAGAAGGCTCCATTGCGTGCAACAAATACTTTGTTCTCTGATGGGTGGTAAAAGTAATATCCTTTAGTTTCCATAGGATATCCCACAAATTGGCACTTATCAGATTTGGGACCGAGTTTTTCGTGAAACTGTCGTTTGACATAAGTCTCATATCCCCAAATTTTAAGAAAAGATAACTTTGGGCTTTTCCACGTCCACATCTCATATGGCGTCTTTTTAACCGCTTTGGATAAAATCCTATTCAGTATGAATGCGGCAGTCTCAAGAGCGTAACCCCAGAAAGACATTGAAAGACTCGATTCGCTCGATGATGAGTCAAACGAGTCTTTCAATGTCTTTCTGGGGTTACGCTCTTGAGACTGCCGCATTCATACTGAACAGGATTCCATCCAAAGCGGTTCAAAAGACGCCATATGAGATGTGGACGGGGAAAATCCCCAAGTTGTCTTTTCTTAAAATTTGGGGATGTGAGACTTATGTCAAACTACAGTTTCTCGATAAACTCGGTCCCAAATCTGATAAGTGCCTATTTGTGGGATATCCTAAGGAAACTAAATGATATTAATTTTACCACCCATCGGAGAACAAAGTGTTTGTTACTCTCAATTGAGCCTTCTTGGAAAGAGAGTTTGTCTCTATGAGAAGCAGTGGGAGCAAAGTACAACTCGAAGAAATTCGAGACCCACTTATAGAGGCAGAACCTATGATGGAGGAACAAAGAAGCTCTCAAGGAGTTGGTAAGATTGAAACGCAACAGACTCAACGTAGATATGGTAGGATTCATCATGAGCCCGAGAGATACGGATTTTTCGTGTGTAATGATGATGATGTGACATTCATAGATGATGAACCAATGTCCTGCCAAGATGCTATGAAGAGTCCCGACTCTCATAAATGGTTAGAAGTCATGAGAGCCGAGATGCAATCCATGCAAGACAATCAAGTTTGGAACTTGATTGATCCATCCGAAGGCTTGAAGACTATCGGATATAAGTGGGTCTTTAAGAAAAAGACTGACATGGATGGAAAGGTACAAACCTACAAAGCAAGGCTTGTAGCGAAAGGTTTCAAATAAGTTCATGGTATTGACTGTGACGAAACTTTCTCACATGTAGCTATGCTTAAATCCATCATAATTCTATTAGCAATAGTACCATATTATCACTATGAAATATGACAAATGGATATCAAAACAGCTTTCCTAAACGGAAATCTGACCGAGAACGTGCATATGATGCAACCCGAGGGTCTTGTCGATCCTAAGAATTCTGGTAAGGTTTGCAAGCTTCAGAAATCCATCTATGGATTGAAGCAAGCGTCTCGAAGTTGGAACCTTCATTTTGATGAAGTCATCAAAAATTTTGGTTTTACCAAAAGCGAAGGTGAGCCTTGTGTTTACATGAAGTTCGTGGGAGCACGGTAGTATTCCTGGTACTATACATAGATGACATATTACTCATGGGAAATGACGTCCCAACATTATTGAACGTCATGAAATGATTGGGAGATAATTTCTCGATGAAAGACCTAGGAGAAGCCTCCTGCGTGCTAGGAATCAGGATCTACAGAGATAGATCTAGAAGGCTTATAGGTCTGAGTCAAAGTACATACATAGACAAGGTCATGAAACAGTTCAGAATGCAAGAATCCAACAAAAGATTTTTGCTGTTGTCACATGGTGTTTCTCTCAGTAAGACACATTGTCATACAAGTGAGCAGGAACGAAGACGCATGAATAAGATCCCATATGCTTCGGCTATAGGATCTATCATGTAAGCCATGATATGTACTAGACCAGATGTGTCATACTCATTGAGCGCAACAAGCAGGTTTTAGTCTAATCTAGGTGAAAGTCACTGGATAGCTGTTAAAAAAATCCTTAAGTACTTACGAAGAACTAAGGACCTGTTCCTAGTCTATGGAGGTATGGAAGACGAACTCGTTGTAAAGGGTAACACTGACGCAAGCTTCCAGACAGACTCAGATGACCTTAGATCGCAATCAGGTTATTTATTTTTTCTAAATGGAGGCGTAGTGGCATGGAAGAGTTACAAGCAATCTACTGTAGCATATTCTTCAACGGAAGCAGAGTATATAGCCGCTCCAGAAGCGGCTATAGAAATTGTTTGGATAAAGAACTTTTTGGAAGAGCTAAGAGTAGTTCTGAGCATCTCGGAACTAGTGGATTTATATTGTGACAACAATGGAGCGATCGCACAAGAAAAGGAGCCGAGATCTCACCAAAAGTCCGAGCACATACGGCGACGCTTCCATTTAATCAGAGAGATCATACAAAGGGGTGATGTTAAAATGTGCAGAGTGCCGTCGGACGATAATGTCACCGATCCATTAACTAAACCACTCCCGCAAGCGAAGCATGAGGGTCATGTTAGGTCTATGGGCATAAGATGCTTAGAGTTGGCCTAGTGCAAGTGGTAGACTGTAGGATTAGTGCCCTAGGCCAAATGTATTTGTGCTAGAAAATGGATTATGTTTTAAGACATTATTATTTATTCAATAAAGGTTGTTTCTTATATATCTGTGTGTATGGGTTGTGAATGTAAATTTCTTATATTAACCATGAAAGACACTTCGGGTTCACATCATCAGAATACGCGATTCTGATAGTAGAACTGTGAACCAACGAATGACATTCTAAACCGTCCCTATTGATATGTGGGATGTTTATAGAGATAAACATACTTCAAGTAAGAACCTACATATCTACACTAGTATATTCACAGACCGGATGATCATGTTCTGCTGATCATGGACATAGGGATGTCAAGTCTGGATTATAGGTTCGTGTTAGAGAACAGGTGCTGGACTGACTACACTATTAGAATATACATGGTTTATGTCATTAGTGATTCTCATATGAATAGTGTGCTTATTCCTACAACCTGAGGTCACCATGGATTCCTACATGTGGAACTGTATACTTTCATATGATCCTACGTCATCCGTAATGGGATGATTATTAAAGTCATCATTAGGTATGCACTGAATCATGACGAGGAATGCGAGTGACTAAGATGGGATTTGTTCCTCTCGACAAGAGGGAGATATCTCTGGGCCCCCTAATGAGCTAGGACTGAAGGAAATGCATGGCCATGCTCAAAATGGATTAACATGTGTTGTTAATATCATTTTATATTTACTCATTCTAATTCTTGATCAGGAAAGAGACTTTGATCAAACTCAAGGATGACATATTACCGTGCCTTGTGATCAAGACGTATATCGTAGAACAAAAGGAATAAGCAAATGTCTATTCAAATAGGTTTATGATCGCTGATCATTTCATTTAACATGGGTAGTCATGACATCAGTCTAGAGGTTACTCATGACTTCCGATCTTTAGAAGATCGTTGCCAGCGTTAAATGTGGATACGAGTAGAGGTCTTATATTTTGAAGACTAGCGAGCGGTCAAGTTTTCCATCCCTAGGAAGGACAAGAAGGTTCTCAGAGTCGAGATTCAGAAGCCAGGAATGAGAAGGAAGCAAGACGAAAGTTCGTTCAGACCTACATCAGTTTCTCTCTCCCGGATTAGGAAAATCCGAGGTATAAATTTTAATAGCATAATCTAGTACCTTTATTTCCTTTACGATGATCCTAGGGAGGGTTGAACCCGTAGATTCCGCTGCGCATGTAACGTACATGGCTACGGGTTTCCCAACAATAGCATCAGAGCATTCGTTAAGGAAATAATCGTCGATTATTTTTAAAATTTAGTAAATTCTAGTATAATAAATTTTAGGGTTTTGAAAATATTATTTCAAAACATCACAGAAATAGTTTCTAGGAATATAATATCGGATATTACGATTTCTTAGAGTTTCGAGAAATTGTTTTTCGAAATCTGTTTTGGAAACGGAACTAAAACAATAGGAAAACGAATTTTCCAGCAGCATTTCGTTCCCAACGGAATAGTTCCGTTGAAAACGGAATAATGCAAGAAATTCTCAGTTTTTCAGCGCAGGCTCCGTTGAGAACGGAATAGTTCCGTTCCCAACGGAACAAGGCTGAATTTTGCGGAAAAGATTGCGCCAAGATCTTTGTCTCGTAGTCTTCATATAATATTTATCCTAACAATTATCCTATTGCTAGAAAAGTAAAGTACAATTTTGGACAACTCACTGGTTGCCATGTATTATAACTTTGGACAACTCACAGGTTGCCATAGATATTAAATAATATTACAAGCATTCCCACACAAGATTACATCACAGAACAATCACAGATCTAAGGCTCATACCATGTTTAAATAAAAATTCCATGTATAACAAAAATTAGATGGCATTGGATCTTCGCACACACACAACAAAGGGTTCGTTGAAGATTCACCTACAATCTGGAGATAGATCTAGGATTAGGAACCTCATGATCACTCGTGAGTAATAGGCTCATACCATATTTGACTTGTTTCTATGATGTTTATATTTATAAATCTAAAAATAAAATACTTCAAAATGTTAAGTAAGGAAGTGCCCCCCATTTCACTGAAGCCCTCGGTACTCAGACAGTCTTCCATGTGGGTCATGCCAAAGCTGAGCATATGGGGGATTGTCTTTGTAAAGGAAGGTACACGGGAAATGGCGTCCAGCATGAGTCATGCCAAAGCTGAGTGTGCTGGATTCCATTTCGCCGATAATCATACATGGTTAAACTTAACTGAGCAAGCAAGTCGGACTTGGGCTCAGGGCACAAGATGGGATAATACACCGGGCATATGATGCTCATTCCAAAAAAAAAGGTAAGACTTGGGCTCAGGGCTCAGAAGTGTATTGACGATTCTGATGAAGTAGCCTAGATGATATTAGCAGGAATGAAACCTAAGCTTCGGAAGTAGATAGGTTTCATGGATGCCTATGATATGATCAAGGCGCTTAAGGAAATGTTCCGAACGCAAACTAATATTCAGCGCTATAAGGTCACCAAGTTATTAATCAAGAGCAAGATGGCTCATGGCTCCTCTGTGGAAACTCATGCTTAGAGAGACTTGGTTTGCCTATTCCAAGGGAATTCTGTTAGTAGTATGTCCTAGGCCAATATATTTGAGACCTAGATGTATGGATTATGTTAAACAAACATTGCGTTTATTTAGAGATATTTTATATAATAAATGCGTATTGGTTATTTTATTCTTATTACTAAAATGAACCTTGAATATGATATTCAGCTTTATATCATCAAAGTATGTGACTTTGATAGTAAAACTATAAAGTATTATGAATGATATTCTAAACCGTCCCTGATCATTCATAGGATGTTTGTGAGACAAACATACTTTATGATAAGCTATAAATGGACATTAGTATGTTAGTTGACTGATGGTCACGTTTTACTGATCATGAATAAGAGTTATTAAGTCATTAACGTAAGTATATGTTAGAGACCATATACTAGATTGACCCGTCTTGAGAATACTACATGGTTCGTGTCATTAGTTATTCTCAGTAAAGAATGTATTTGTAATCCTTAGACTTGAGATTATCTCAGTTTCCTACATGATAAATTTTATACTTTAATATAGTCTAACATCGTCTTTAACCGGGCGATCATAAAGATTATAATTAGGTATATAATGAATTGTGCGGAGGAAAGAGTTTAATTAAGATAGGATTTGTTCCTCTCATAAATTGAGAGAGATATCTTTAGGCCTCTTGATGATTTGATTGAAGAAATGCACAGCCGTGCTCAAGTGAATTAATAAGGAGTTATTAATGTCATTTTATGTTCAATCAAATTCGGTATCAAGAAATATTTATCGACCAACATAAGGTTGACACATACCATGCCTTATACCATGCCTTATGGACGATATAGATATCGTGTAACAAAAGTATACAATACATGACATAAATTAGGTTTGATCGAATCATCTATACTTGCTTAATTTGGGTAATCATGATGTCTTGCTAGAGGCCGCTCATGATTTATAATCCATTGTGATTATTGCCAACATTAAGTAAACCTACAGGGTCACACACAAAGAACAACTAATGAGACGTACACAGAAAAATCATAACTTATGTGATAAGTTGTATGGAGAGCTACATAGTCAAGTGACACATCCAATCCTACATCTTATATGATAAGGTGTGTTGCATATATGGTTACATAGTTACCATGCACATAGGATATGAAACTTATGGACTATATAGGCACAAGAGACACCCCAAAATCAGATTAAGGGCATAATATTTTTCGTCCATCTTTTGTGAGAAAAGGAGGAGAGAAAAATCCGAAAATTATTCTTTTGTTATTTTCTGTGAGAGAAATGAAGAACGAATACTAGCATATATCGTTCTTTATCCGTTCAAAGGGGTTGTTCGTGTGGATACCTGTAGAGGATGAAGCGAAGTTCGGCGTCTTTGTGATTTGGGTTGAAACCGTGATTTTTGTTTGGAGAATCGATTTATTTGGAGAATCGGTTTGTTAAGAGAATCGGTTTGCTTGGAGAATCGGTTTGTGAGACCGATTAGGCGAATCATTCAAAGGATCGGTTTGGAAATCGGTTTGGATCGGGCAAAGAAAATCGTCAACCAAATTCCTTTTTAATCATCACGGATTAAGCGTAATCCGAAGGTACAAAGTTATGAACTTTTCTTTGATTTAATTGTAATTCACGAATCCTTCTTTTGGGTTTCGAATTCGATTTTGTTTCGTTTTTATTTTTCCGCTGCGTTATGAATGGTAGAAACCCAACAAATTCATGGTTGACATGATTCTTGGATCACTTCCTCCGAGCTTTGAATTATTCATTACTGAATATCATAAGCGTCGGATGGAAATGACGATCACGAAATTGCATAAGATGCTTAAAGAGGCAGAGAAGGACATAGAGGCAAAAGTTGTCATTGATGCCCTCAGGATTGAAAGGGAAAGGGAGTTGAATAGACAAGCCGTATGGGAGAGCTGGATCAAGAGTAAAGGCAAGGAGTTGCCTACACCCGACGAATCGGAAGAAGTGATTGCATGTTCTATGTGTGATCACTCGAGAGCAGGATGTAAGATATGTCAAGAAGAAGAATCAGTGGCTGCCATTTCAGGTATTCCTCTTTCTAAATCTCTACTTGGATATTGGATATCCATTGTAATTCTCACATTTTGAATGTGCAGGATATTACTCAGAAGTAGAAGATTGGCTTGAGGAGAAGTCAACCTACAAGCGGGGAATGAAGCAAGAGTTGCTACATTTAACACTAGGATTTTATTGACTTAGCCTTTGTGGACTTGTAATGAAATAAATGTTACTATCAAAGTCATATACTTTGATGATATAAAGCTGAATATCATATTCAAGGTTCATTTTAGTAATAAGAATAAAATAACCAATACGCATTTATTATATAAAATATCTCTAAATAAACGCAATGTTTGTTTAACATAATCCATACATCTAGGTCTCAAATATATTGAATGTAAATTTCTTATATTAACCATGAAAGTCACTTTGGGTTTACGTCATCAGAATAAGTGATTCTGATAGTAGAACTGTGAACCAACGAATGACATTTTACACCGTCCCTAGTGATATGTGGGATGTTTATAGAGATAAACATACTTCAAGTAAGAACCTACATATCCACACTAGTATATTCGCAGAATGGATGATCATGTTCTGCTGATCATGGACATAGAAATGTCAAGTCTGGAATATAGGCACGTGTTAGAGAACACGTACTGGACTGACCATACTATGAGAATATGCATGGTATATGTCATTAGTGATTCTCATATGAATAGTATGCTTGTTCCTACGACCTGAGGTCACCATGGATTTCTGTACGAGGAACTGCATACTTTAATATGATTTTACGTCATCCGTAACGGGATGATCATTAAGGTCATCATTAGGTATGCACTGAATCATGACGAGGAATGTGAGTGACCAAGATGGGATTTGTTCCTCTCGTTAAGAGAGAGATATCTCTGGGCCCCCTGATGAACTAGGACTGAAGGAAATGCATTGCCATGCTCAAAATGGATTAACATGTGTTGTTAATATCATTTTGTATTTATTCAGTCTAATTCTCGATCAGGAAAGAGACTTTGATCAAACTCAAGGATGACATATTACCGTGCCTTGTGATCAAGACGTATATCATAGAACAAAAGGAATAATCAAATGTCTATTCATATAGGTTTATGATCGCTGATCATTTCATTTAACATGGGTAGTCATGACACCAGTCTAGAGGGTACTCATGACTTACGATCTTTGGAAGACCGTTGCCAGCGTTAAATGGAACCTACACGGTCACACATAGAACAACGTCTAGTCGGGAAGGAAATGCTCTTACAAAGTTATACATATGATGTATAAATAGGTGAAGGAAATAATCGATCATTGGATGATTGATATGAGTGATTGTGCAAAAATCAGCATAGTTCCGTTAGCAACAGAATAGTTCCGCTTCCAACGGAAGTTCCGTTGCCAACGGAAGTTCCGTTGCCAATGGAACAGTTCCGTTGGCAACAGAACTCAGCCAATTTCTCGACAGTCAAGTTTTCAGATTAGGAAACCCTATTCTTGTTGGCAACGGAATAGGTCCGTTGGGAACGGATAAGCACTGTAATTAAGGTTTTAGTTGTGGTAACTAAGCAATCCTTTACCTCCCTCTCTAGTATAAATAGAGGGGCAGTCCCCCTCTATTAGACATACATTACAGAGCCTCCAGGCTGCCGTAATACAGAGAAAAAGAGAGAGAGAGCCTCCTGAAAGTATTTCCGGACTCGTCTAGCCTAGTCCGGTTATTCCGACGATTCAAAGTTCGACGTGGATACGAGTAGAGGTCTTCTATTTTGAATACTAGCGAGCGATTAAGTTCTCCATCCCTAGGAAGGACAAGAAGGTTCTCAGAGTCGAGCTTCAGAAGCCAGGAAGGAGAAGGAAGCAAGACGGAAGTATGTTCAGACCTACATCCGTTTCTCTCTCCCGGATCAGGAAGATCCGAGGTATAAATTTTAATAGCATAATCTCATACCTTTATTTCCTTTACGATGATCCTAGGGAGGGTTGAACCCGTAGGTTCCGCTACTCATGTAACGTACATGGCTACGGGTTTCCCAACAGTAAGTGCCGCTAGCGAGTAAACAGGTGGTTAAGGCTAACGCAACCACCTCGCCGAACTTCGTCAACAAGTTCGTCTGTTCGGTATCTCTTTACTTTTTCTATTTACTTTAATTTCTTGTTTATTTCTTTTACTTTGTTAATTAGTATTAAAACAACCATCAACGAAAGTCTAAAAACATTAAAAAAAATTATAAAAACCCTAAAAATTCAAATATTCATGTTTTCGCACATTAGGCCTTTTATACCCCCCTATAGGCCTCAATCAAACAACAATATGGATGTTGTAAACCACATCTTGCGATATGTCAAGGGATCACCGGATCGAGGAATATGGATGAGAAGGAATAATCATATGACAATAACTGGATATTCGAATGCAGATTGGGTGGGAAGCCCTTATGATAGAAGGTCCACCTATGGTTTAAATACATTTGTTAGTGGAAATCTCGTGACGTGGAAGAGCAAGAAGCAACACGTTGTAGCAAGATCGAGTGCAGAAGCGGAGTATAGAGCGATGGCTTCAACAACAAGTGAGCTAGTGTGGCTTAAATTCATATTGGAGGATATGCGAATAACTCGCAATGGGCCTATGCAAATGTCTTGCGATAAGCCGCGATACATATCGCATTGAATCCGGTCTTTCACGAATGAACCAAACATATAGAAGTTGGTTGTCACTTTGTACAAGAGAAAGTGCAATCTAGGGTTATCGAAACCCCATATGTCAACAGCAAAAACCAACTTCCTGACATTTTCACAAAGTCACTAGGCAAGACAAGATTTCACGAGATAATCTCCAAGTTGGGTTCTCTCGATATTTTCGAACCCAACTTGAGGGGGAGTGTTAAAGCAACAAATATATAAGTTGGTCATGTGGGTGTACTTGGAGATGCTTAACATATCCTCATGTATCCATACATGGAAGGATATGTACGTTACAATCTAATTATTCATTAAATCTTGTGACGCCTTATAGATAGAAAGAGATGAAGCATTTGGTCATGTTCGTTATGATGATAATATTTAGTTTCCTTGTTATTTAGCATTGTATTCTTTATATATGTAGAGGTGTCATCATGTAAAATCAAGACAATTCAACATCAAGTAATATAATTTATAAAGGGTGCGGCTATTCTGAGCGACTCTTTTCTTAAATTGAGCGGAGAGAGAATTATTTTGAACTTATGCCTATTTTGTCCTTATGGGTGCTATTAATTGTCATAATTTGAATATACGCTAAATTAGATGTTTTATTTCGTACTATAAATGAGTAAATTCTTTTGAGTACAATAATTGTACACACGAGATGTATAAATGTCAAATGAAGAAAGAAATTTACAGTAGATATTATTAATTAAGTACCTTTATATGTACATTTTTTATATGGATTTATCATATTGTTAATTTCCATTAGTCATTAGATATTGTTAATTAAATAACTTAACAAGCAAAATTCGGTCTATGAATGTAGGATGTCATTTTTCATATGGATTTATCATATACACTTTCGTCATATGAATGTAGCTTGGGAAAGATATGAAAAATAATAATATAAATTACGCAAAAAAGAAATAATAATAATAATAATAATAATAATAATAATAATAATAATAATAATAATAATAATAATAATAATAATAATAATAATAATAATAATAATAATAATAATAATTGAAAACATATTGTCTAGTAAGAAAAATATATTAACAATTAAATTCAACAAAAAATACTTATTAGACGAGTCCACGACCATAAAAAAATTGAAATTATCTATTGATTTTCCTCTGCTATGTTTTGATAAATGAAGAAGATTCGACCGTCCATCAAATCATGCTTGGTTTTATCATTTATCAAGGCATTTAATTATAAATCTTACATTAATTTCTTTCTTTTTTTTTTGCCGTGTAGGTATATGTGTGTATCAATTCTTCCTTTCATAATTTGCTTATTTATAGCAAGAAATAAAAAGATCATTTAAGACTTAATTTAATCATTACAATACAAAGGGCAAAATGGATATAAGTTGGAAAAAATTTCTCTCTCCGCTCAATTTAAGAAAAGAGCTGTTCAGAGTAGCCACACCCTTTATGCAATTTATTTTCTCTCTTTCTTTTTAGGTGATCTTGATTGACTAAGAGCAGAGAGAGTCAAACCTCGTGTGGTCGCCGATCTGTGAGGGAAGTTTGAGGCTGGTATTGATTGTGTTTGGAGACTTTTTTGCTAACGGTCTGTGGTCGGTATGATGGAACGGGGCTTGTTCGGATTATGAAAGGGGGACGATTTCAGTTCCGCTTTGGACTATTTAGGGACTGGTTTTGATTTTGCATGTTTTTGTTTTCCAGATGATTTCGATTAAGCTTTAAACTGATGTTTGTGGCTGGTACGAGTCCGTTTTGGTGCCATATTTCTCGTCGGTACGGGGTTGTGAAAGGGGACTATTAGAACTGAATTTGGCATGTATCTTAGTTGAGAAAGAGGGCTGAGTTTGAACTATTTTGCGACTTAATTTTGGACTTTGCTTGGCCGATTTTCGGGACTTAATTGGCTATAATTTCGTGCAGCGAGGACAGGTGTTTTTAGTACTAATTTTGATCATATTCAGGAAGGTTTGTGAGGTGTACTTGGTACCGATTTGGTGACCGGTACGGTGACTATTTGAAGGAAAATAAGGAGGTGAATTTTGTGATTGTTTGGTGACTCTTCTGAGGAGGATTTGTCCAGAGGAAAAGGGAGTTGGTTGAGGAGAACTTATGGCTGTTATGGATCACCCGTTGGATATTTCTAGGGTGACTTCGAAAGCCATCATGAGACTTCCTTTAGTTCTCCTTTAGTTCTAACTAGCAAATCCTTCGCGTGTTGCGCGAGATTAAAAAAGTAATTGAAACACAATTTATACAAAATTAGTATTTATATTAAATTAAAATAAGAATTAGTATTATTATGCATCATAATACTAATTTAGCCAAAAATAAATATTATAGTCGTGCCAAAATTTCCACTACATTATGAACAACACAGGAAATTCGAAAGTACATGCCCGACAAAAGATTCAAAATTTTAATCATCTATTCCATACCTTCGGACCAGTCAAATATATAATTAAAATAATAAGTACACAGAAAATGAATAAGTAAATTATTTTTTTTTTTAAATAAATAAGTAATTCACTATGTAAGAATATTTTTTATCTTGTTTTAATCTTTGTGAGTAAGAATATTTTTCTCCTTTATGAATATATTTTTTTAATCACTAATTGTCCTGACAATTTATGATACTCATTGCCATCTCACAACAACAACAACAAAAAAATCAGAAATTACCTAAGATTGTTTTAAATTAAAAGTATGTGTAAAAACATGAAAGATCCTTTTTCAACTCATTTTACACCTTAATTCCATTTTCAATCAACTTCTCAGAACGCAAGGCAAGAAAGTGTTAGACAGAGAGAGGGCAGCGTTGGGAAGCAGAGTTTTTCTTCGGAGAGAGGAGAGCGAGATGAAGAAAGAGGGTTAGACGTGAGAAGGTGAGCTCATAAATTGATGGGTAGAGAAATCAAAGAAACAAAAAAGATGACGGAGCAATTGACATGTACATAGAGGTGTAAACAATTCGAATTTTAGTCATAATATATTCATGTACATATTATTTTCTTAGATACGAATGCGAATGTGGATAGTTTCGGATACAGGGAAACAAAATTTTTCTTTAGTTGGAGAGAGGAGAGCGAGATGAAAAAATATGGTTAGACGTGAGAAGGTAAGCTCATAAATTGATGGGTAGAGAAAGCAAAGAAATGAAAAATATGATGGAGCATTTGACGTGTACATAAGGGTGTAAACGGTACAAATTTTAGTCATAACATATTCATGTACATATTATTTTCTTGGATACAAATGCGAATGTGGATAGTTTCGGATAAAAATTTAGTTTGTTTTATACCGATATGAATGTGAATCAGATATTATCGGATACAAATATAAATTTATTTCTGATATTTAACCGGATACATATCCATATTATTTTTATACAGTTAATTATTTGTAACGACAAAGTTAATAAATTATAACTTTTAAGAAAGAAAAAAAAACAACAATAATAATATATGTATATGTATCCAAATATGATAAAAACACAAAATATCCATGTCTGCATCTATGTCAATATCCAATCTGTTTCCTTAGACCGAAAAATCATACGATGGTATTATTTAAATAACGAATTATCCGGATACGGATATTATCCGTATCTAGATGTCAAATTGATAACTAAATCCAAATCCGTACCCGACTTAAAATATATGAATCTATATATGTATCCGGCCAGATGCAGATAATTTTGATTCAGATACGAAAACGGATCGGTCGGATTTTAACTTTTCTGTTTATATAAAACAATATCCGACCGATCTGTATTCGTATCCGAATCAAAATTACTACATACATGGAGTTAATCTTAACTTCTCTTTTTATATAAAATAATATATTATTATTTTGATGACACATGATCAAATTGTGGCCTTTAGATCATGAATCTAATGGCCAAAATAAAAAAACCCTACGTGGCTTAATGATAGGAGTGATTTTTTGTTGAATTATAAACTATTATAAATACACATAATTAGAACTTGCAAAACATGAGCTTGATTTTTTTGCACGTATTTTTGTCATAGAGGACGAATTTGCAATTATTTGTTTCTCTTAGCAATTAGTTTGTGTGAATTTTTAGCACAAATTGTTTAGCAAGAATTCAAGCACGGTTATTTAGCATGAGCTTTGAGTAATTTAGTACGACTTCAAGCATGATTGTTTAGCATGATCTTTGAGCAATTTGTTAAAACTTAAGCCCATGTTTTTAGCATGAGTTTTGATCATTTAGTTAAATGTTCAGCTCTTGCGTCATCGGTCACAGCCACCATATCCTCTCTCTCTTAGTTCGTACTTAGCCTCACACCAAAACAATAGCAACAAAGAGGACTTCTCGACTCTCCAAAGGGAAGATGGCAACAGTACCCCCAAACCCTAACGCCGCTTGCCACCCACTCAATCGGTGATGCGACCATGCTCCATCTGCGGGAGAAACATTCTTAGCGAGATCAGTTATGAGACCTATTTGCATGACAATTTGGAAAGTCAATGCAAATTAGGTGTAGCCTAGTTTTTTTTTTTTTTTTCCATTTTGTTGATCAGAAGTAGCATTTGAACTCTTTAAAGGGTAAGAGTTGATAAAATTTTTGATCGGACGATCAAAATAAAAGTGATGATGTGGCTCATTGAGATGGCTCAAATAGAGATAAAAATTAAGGGGTTAGGGATGGTTCTTACTAGATCAGGGATTATACACAAAACACTAATTCAACCAATCATATGATTATGTTTAGTAACCAAAAGCATACTGCCATAAAATATCAATAAATTTGGGGAAATGAAAGGCTAAGATTTGACAAAAATACTGATCGAATGGTCGAGATAAAGTGATGATGTGGCTCAATGAGAGTGCTTAAAAAGAAGTGAAACATAAGAGGTTGGGGTTAATTTGATGAAGAAGTAAATAATTATATCAATTGATTTTTCTAGTTGAGAAATTTATAAATAACGCCCTATTTTCTGAATATTACAAAAAAAACCTATTGTTTCATTTTCAGAAAATCTCTTCCATCCACTTTTCCATCTAATGTTATTTGTAATCCTCAATTTATAGCAATATTTTAATTTTTTTAATGAAAGTCTTAAATAATATTTTCGGATATAATTCAAAAAAAAAATGAGAAGAGGCATCTTACTAGGACGTACTGACATACATATTGAAATAACATAGAGTCTAATTAATTAAGAAGTCTTGAGTTTAGACCATAACCTTCTCAAAAAAAGAGAGAGAAAATAATCTACACCATATCTAGGAGGTCTAATTTGAAAGCATTCCGACTTGAAGATGGAAACTTGAAATAGGCCAACGACCCAAGAGCTTTGCTAATAAAGGGTGCTACGACAAATCACACATAAAAATTGCATACCACAAACTATTAGCTGCCAATACAATTAGAGGTGGCAAATGAGCGGGTTATATTAGGTTTGGGTTGGGTCGTTCAGGTTATGGATCGTTTGGGTCTCAGGTCATTCGGGCTACGGATTGTTCGGGTCTCGGGTCATTATGGGTTCGGGTCGTTCTGGTTTTAGATCTGCCGGATCTCCGGGTCGTTCGAGTCTCGAGTTATTCCGGTTTCGATCTTTCAGGTCTCGGGTAGGGGTGTTTCATTCGGTTCGGTTTATTTGGCTACCGAGCCGAACCAGAAATTTTGGCTAATTCATTTCGGTTATTCGGTTTAGTCGGTCCAGTTCGGTTTAAAAATTGATACTACCGAGCCGAACCGGAAATTTTAGCTAATTCGGTTCGGTTGTTCGGTTTAGTCGGTCCAGTTCGATTTAAAAATTGATACTATTTGGTTTATCCGGTTCGGTTCGGTTCAGTTCTTGATTTTCAAAAACCGATATAACCGAACCGACCTAACTATATCACATTTAAATGTTATAAAGTTTATTTAGTCCTATAATATATTTTACTATATAAACTTGGTCTAATAATAAATACAACTTGATTCCATAAAACATAATACATAGGTTCATTTCATTTACATATTGAAATTCGGTTTAAACCGAATAAACTGAATTGAAAACCGATTTTTTTGGTTTGGTTGAAATTCGATTTTGTCTCTTAAGTCGGTCGGTTCAGTTTAATAGTTTTCGGTTCGGTTTAATATCGGTTTCGCATAAACCGGTTCAGTTCGGCCGAACCGACCGAATGAACATCCCTAGTCTCGGGTCGTCATGTTCGGGTTATAGGTCAATCAGGTTATGGGTCATTCTTGTCTAAATTTCGAATAATTCAGGTCTAAGTTTCTTTTGGGTAATTCAGATCTGTGTTCAATTTGGTTATGGGTCATTAGATTCTATATTTTGAATATTTTAGGGTTAGTATTTCTGATTATTCTAGTTTGTATTATGAATCATTAAAGTGTTCTATGTCAATAAAGTTTGTATTACGGGTCAATCGGGCCCTCGTATCTGTTTGGTCTAATTTTAGTTGTACTTTGGATCATTTTTTATTGTATGTCATGCTAGCTAGTTGTCATTAACCTTGATTTTATCAAGTGTAGATTTATAAACATTTGTTAACTATATTTAAATTTTTGAAAATAATATATTACTTTCTAAAGTAGTATAGTAACATTATAAAAAAAACATATTAAGATATTGTAAAATAAAACATAATAGTGAAAGCAACCAATTTCCTGATGATTCAAGACATTCAAGACATTCACTTTCAATCTCAAGTCATTCAGGTTTGGATAATCAGACGGGCCATTTGAGTTCAGATTCGGATTATGGATCATTTGGGTCTCGGATATTTCGGATTCGGGTCATTCGGGTCTTGGATTTTCAGGTCGTTCGGGTGTCGCGTCATTTGGGTTTTGGATCATCTTGGTTAGGGTTGGGTTGGTTTTTTGGTCGTTGAGTTGTCAATATTTTCGGGTTAGGTGGTCGGACGGGTTTTCAGGTCGGGTCAGATTTTTTAAGCTCTAGTGTACAATGTATAAATCGGTCACAAATGTAATTGTAGTCCTCCAATAAAGTAAATCGCATGAGTTTTCTTGTAAATGTTCTCTAGTGTAGTAGTGTTTCTTCCTATTTCCAGCTCACAACCCTACCAACTCCCCAATTCCTAACCCTAATGATTCCAATCACAACCCTCCCATGCAGCAACAACCCTTATCGTTGTTAGAAAATAGCCCTGTTACCCCTCCACATCTTGAGTCCTCTTTCAATTTTGTGCCAGCCTTAAGCATAGAAAGTGAACCTCAGCAACAGATTAGTGATAAGTCTATTCAGGATCATAATGGAACCGAGAATTCACCTCCAAAAAATAAGCCACCACAAAAGAAGGATTCTCAGATTGTGGTACCTGCAAGAAAGAGCAACAGGTTGAAGAACAAACAATCCAACACATATGTTTCTGTGGTTGAAAAGGCCCAAATGATACAGTATAAAGAACTGGACCATGGGGCTCACAAGAGGCCATACAAGCAACAACAGAAGATTAGTACAGAGGTTCAGATGCCTGACTAAGCTGCCGGTACTGCAATTATTGGGGTGAATAGGGTTATCGAACTTACGAGTGAAGTGGGTATTCTAGTGGACGATTCATTGAAGGCAAAAATGTTAACCCTAGCTGCTCAAGACCTGCAATAAAGCAGTTTTAGATGATTTCAATCAACAAAAAATAATAATGCAGTACAAAAATATAAAAATAATTACTTGGAACATACGAGGGCTGAATGAATCTAAGAAAAGGGGTAAAGTTAAGGAGAATAATCTCGGAAAGGCCTGACATTATAGCTCTACAAGAAACAAAATTGAAGGATTATTCAGCAAAAATACACAAAGAAGTGACTGGTACCTGTTTATCTGGTTTTTACCATTTGAATTCCAATGGTGCTTCAGGCGGTGTTCTTTTGGCTTGGAATGAAAATCTCTTTTCCGTGAAAAGCCAGTACTAAACAGACATTTTCAATCACTGCTGAATTGTATTGTAAATGGGATGGAAAAGTGATCCAGGTAACGGCTGTTTATGGGGCACAAGCAGATCAAGAAAAATCTGCTTTTATAAAAGAATTGGAAGCTCTTGAGGATAAACAAGCCTGGTTGATATTAGGCGACTTTAATATGATAGCTTCTATCTCCGAAAGAACTGGCAATTCTGGTAGGAACTGGAGTGATTCTAAGAAGTTAAGAGGATTAATCACAAAGCTCAATCTAATTAACCCTCCTTTACAAGGTAAATCTTACACATGGGCAAATTCTATTGCACAAGCTCGAATTGATAGGTTCTTATTCAACTTAAAATGGTCTCAACTATTTCCCCAATACCAACAAACTACCTTGACAAACACGTGCTCCGATCATCATCCGGTTTTATTAAAATCCTCAAGTTCTTTCCCTATTCACAATAGTTTTTGATTCGAGAATACATGGCTCAATAATTCAGAGGCTCACAATATCATTTTTAATCACTTAACCTCAACCCATTCTTTTACATTCCAAGAGCTCTCAAAGAAACTTTTTGATCTGGGAGTTAAACTTAAACAATGGAGCAAGAATAAGAAGAAAAATTCTAAATTCTATAAAAGCAATTGTAAAATAATTATTGATTGGCTGGATAAAAAATCGGAAAGATATCAAGTAACACATTTGGAAGTGTGGCTTAAGCAACTCATAAAAGTGAGACTAAGTGATTTAACAAATTTGGAGGAACAATATTGGCAACAACGAGCAAAGTTCAAGTGGGTCAAAGAAGGGGATCAAAACACCAGATTTTTTTCATAATTATACCTCACATAAAAAAAATAAACCGATGGTTTCCACCTTAAAAGATCCTGATTTGAATATTGAAACAACAGACCACAAAGTTAAGGCCTCCTTATTGTTTACTTTTATAAAAAATTATTTGGTTCAGAGGCTGAGACACACTCTGACATTAGTTGGGATTTCAGCAAAATTTTTAAAAATGAAACTTTCAATTTAAACTCTTTAAATGGGGAAATAAAATTGGAAGAGTCAGATGAAGTTATCAAGAGATGGAAAGGTAATAAATCATCGGGACCAGATGGGTTTAATGGTGAATTTTTCAAGAAGTATTGGTATTTGTTAAGAGAGGAGAAGGTGCAATTTTGGCCAAAGATTTTAGACCTATAAGCCTAATTTCAAGCATCAAAAAAATATTCTCAAAGACCCTTGCGAACAGACTAAAAAAACACATAAATCAGCTTATTTTACCCAATCAATTAGGGTTTCTAGAGAATAGAGAGATAGCGGACTATTTTATGTACGCAAGAGAGATTGTTTGTCATGCCAATTACCACAACAAACCTCTTCTTCTATTCAAGGCTGATACTCAAAAGGCCTTTGATACGGTCTCTTGGGATTTTATTATTAATATTCTCAAGATAAGAGGTTTCGGAGCCAAATAGATACATTGGATCAAATTTTTTGTGTTACAAGGGGCTGCTAAAGTGCTATTAAATGGCATCCCGGGCAAAAGTATTCACTTGAAAAGGGGAGTAAGACAAGGGGATCCCCTTTCTCCCTATTTATTCATATTAGCTATAGATGCTTTATCTAGAGTGGCTGAAGCTTTAGGAGCTCTAAATTTTATCGAAAAACCTATCAATAATACTAATATTTCACTCTTTTATGCCGATGACTCATTGTTTATGATCAAGCCCACTATCCTTCAAGCATTGAGAAATCTGAGTTTATTATTATCTCAGAAGTTCAAGATGATATTAATGAGCTGATTAATGAACTAGGCTGCACACATTCTACCCTCCCCTTTCAATACCTAGGCTACCCACTCAGCTTTAAAAAACCAACAAAATCCGATTATCGAAAACTGATTGAGAAGTTTGACCAAAGATTGGAGGGATGGAAAGGAGCTTTATTGAGCAATGGAGGCAGGTTAGTGTTAATTAACTCGGTTCTTTCATTGTTACCGGTGTACTATCTGTCCGTTTTCCAATTTTCCAAGTGGGTTATTAAGAAAATGGATAAGATAAGAAGACGATTCTTGTGGAAAGGACATAAAGAAACAGGGTATAGTTTGGTAGGCTGGAAGGTGTGTAGACCTAAGGAAGGAGGAGGTTTAGGGATCATTGACTTACATTTATTCAATGTAGCAATGAACATGAAATGGTTGTGGAAATACTATAACAAGCTAGAAGGAATTAACTGAATTATTGGTGAATAATCTAGGTGAAGAAGGGAGGGAAAAACCAAACTCAAATAGTGATTCATACTTCTGGAAAACCCTTAAGAAGTCATTGCATTTCTTTCAACACAGCACAGAAATGAAAGTTGGAAAAGGAGATAGAACAAACATGTGGCATTCTAATTGGGGGCAAGGCTTCGTATCCCAGAAGTTGCCAGATTTGTATACCCATGCAATCAATTCCAACACCACTCTGGCGCAATTCAAAGCAACCGGGGACAGCAAAGATCTCTTTCATTTCATCTCCGCAGATAAACCCTTGCATGAGTTGGAACAATTGGAACAATTAGTAGAGAATTTAAGAACAAGTCAGGAAGAAGATAGGGTTCAGTGAAGGTGGAGTGAAAATGGTACCTTTAGCACCAAAAGCGCCTACAAAATCCTAGCATTGGGAGTTCTATCTTATTCTGAACTCAAGCTTCTTTAGAGCATCAGATTACCCATTAGAATCCAAATGTTTCTATGGGTTAGAAGGCAAAACAAAATCTTACACAGGATAACCTTCAGAGCAAAGGTCAAATCCTGGTGAACAGATGCCCCCTTTGCCGAAGAGACTCTGAATCGGTTCGGCACCTCTCGGAGGAGTGTGATTTTGTCCGAGCCCACTGGAGTTTGTGGCGTAGTGGTTTCGACAGAGAACAAGTCCTCCCAAGTTCAGTTGAATCGACAAGTGATCTCCTATTTCAAACAGGGGTTAACTCAAGCTTGAAACAGATGATCGCAGTGTTTGTATTCGTCGCTTGGAGAGAAAGATGTAGGCGCATATTTACTGAGGAGCGCAAAGGAGGACGAGCTTTCATAGAGGAAGTGGAAGACGAGCTATATTTAGTGAAGAAAATGAACGAGAAAGAAGACCGTGTAGTGGAAGAGAGCAGAATGCTCATGGCGGCGCAAAAGAGATTGGCTTGCAGAAGAAGATATGTTTAGCGATAGTAGGAAAGGCTCAGTAATGGAGATGATGTTTACTCTCTATTTTTTCTCTCTTTTTAGAGAAAATGGGCCGAGCTAGCTTTCAATATTTTTTTAGGGTTTGGACCGGTTATAAAATAAAAAGGATTTGAATCAATAATGTTCTCTCCTTTTTATTTTCTCTTTCTTTTTTCCATATTTAAAAAATGTAAAAATCTGTAAACAGATCAAAATATATGGAAATACATGCATTTGGAAGGGGCACAACTTGAGGCCTCTCCAAATTTTCTCAAAAAAAAAGTTCCCTCTACAATAAATAATGCTTTTGTAATTTACAACTAATTGAAATCGTACATTTAATCAAACTAAAATCACTCATTTCAATAAACAAACAATCAAAAGAAATATTTGAAAAAACCTGAAGATGAAAACAATAATATGACCCTTCAATAAGGAACTGAACCCTACACATAAAAGATAATAATACGGAAAACAATATTTAATAAACAAAGAAATAAATAATCAAAAAAGCAGCAAAATTAACGGTATTTCATATAAACTCTTTGCAGAATTCCAAATAACAAATTTGCTCTTCCAGAAAATAATATTAATAAAATTATTCCTTCCATTATTGATTTTATGATCAAAATTACCCTTTCCTTTCAATTATGGTTGTTAATATGACTAAAAGGGACGTTTTGTATGTACTTAATCTCATGGATGAACTCTATACTAATATTAGTTACCCGGCCGATTGAAAATTGCATTATCAGTTTTTTGATTACCCAAAACATGTTTGGAATCCCTCCTCCATTGGGCCACTTTTGGGCTTTGTATAAACAACATTAAAATATTTGTTTTGAACCTTTTTATTTGGTTGTTTTTCCTTCATCGACTCTCATTCCTACTTTCACCCAAGGAGAAAGAGATATCTTACCCTTCATCCCCTTTACTCCCTTACTTTACTACTTTCTCCTTCACCCAAACCAAGCAAGGAGAGAGAATACTTTACCCTTCTTTCCCTTGCTTAATTCGCCAACCTCATTTTCTCCTTTCACCCAAACCAAGCAACGAGAGAAATAATCGGACCCTCCTTTCCCTTTATTATTTTACCTTCCCTTTGTTCCGATTTTCCTTCCTAGATTTATTAGCCCCAAGAGGCCAACATATTTTTCAAGATAGTAGGCTTGCTTCTGTTCATTCATTCACAGGTTATTTTCAAATCGTTCGATACCATTAAAGAAATTCAGGGGCGAAATACGATATTTGTCATTCGGCAATGAAAATTGAAAAGGATATTATTCAAGATCGGTTCTCATATCAAGAAAACATAACATTTTGAGAGCCCATTATTTTCTTTTCATTGGCCCACAAGTAGAGTTGGTAGTTTCAATATTTTAACACCAAAGACCGAATTCAAGACTACTTCCAATTTCCTTCATGAATCACATATCAAATCCGTGCACTTACCTGGAGAAAACTAAAGCATTTCACAAACAATTTAAAAGAAACTCGAAAAAGGGAGAAAAACAAGCACTTATATTGCGAACATATTCATTTCTCAGAATAATTCCAGAACCAAAGCAACAAACAGAACAGTTAAATTTCGCCTAACATCAAGGAAGAGACCCGGATCCCACGGTCAAAACTTGAAGCAACACACACACATAACAGAAACCATAACAAACTCAAAAGGACAGGACTCAGCACACAAACCCATCACCACTCTTCTTCAAACCCTAACCCTAACCCTAGTTTTAGTTCCTCCAGTTACCCTCGGAAGCACCGCCTCCGCCGCCACCGGAGTAGCGCTGGCCGCCGCCATAACCGCCGCCTCCTCCCCTGCCGCCGCCATAACCCCCCTCACCACCTCCGCCATAACCGCCGCTGCCACCTCCATAACCGCCTCCGCCGCCGCCTCCGTTTCCATAACTACGGCGCTGTCCACCGCCGTATCCGCCGCCGCCTCCGCCATATCCGCCGCCGCCGCCCTCACGGCGACCTCCGCCGTAGCCGCCTCCGCCGCCGCCGCGGCTTTGGCGAGACTGGGCCTGGTTGACGGTGATGGTGCGGCCGTCGAGATCCTGGCCGTTCATCTTCTCAATGGCCTCGTTCATGGCCTCCTCGCTCGAGAAGGTCACGAAGCCGTATCCCTTTGACCTTCCAGTCTCACGGTCGTTGATGATCTGATCAATAAGAACATAAAGATTTGAGTAAGTTACAGATCTAAAGTGAATTAAATCAAGAAAGAGTAAGTAAAGAGTATCAACGGATTGAGTAAATTGCAGATCTAATACAAGTTCAAGAAATTAGAGTCGATTATCACGGATTAATCAGTACAAGTTCAACAAAAACAGTTAGTTAAAGAGGATTATCAGGTTGAAAAAAAATCAAGATCCAACAAAAAATTGAATCCATAACCCCGATCCACACACCTCAGCTTCAAATATCATACTCAACTCAACACAAACTCATCATTTAACTAACATACTCAACTCAACACAAACTCATCAATTAACTAAAAGATCTGTCTCATCTCACCTTGGATTCCAAGACGTCGCCGTAGTTCTTGAAGGCCTCCTCAAGGGCGCGGTCATCGGTGGCCCATGCCAGGCCTCCTACGAAGCATCTGTACTCTACATCCGGCGCCGCCATCGATTCCTAAGACCGAAACGAAACCCTAGAGGATCTGAGAAGAGAACTGGAACAGAGGGGGAAGAAAAAACCCACCTCAAAAGAAAGCTTAAGAAGAAATGGAGGCTTAAACCCTATTTTATAGATGGAGTGAGTGTGGTCGGTGTCCCGCGGGGGAATGAGAAGGTGGGACGGGAAGGAGGATGCGGGGTGATCGGAGGGTCGGAAGGGGGGGTGGAGGGTAAGGATGTGGGGATGTGCGGAGTAGTGGAATGGCTATGGGGAATATCCTGTTGTTTGTGTAATGGAGTGAAGGTTTGGATAGACTCGGTGTTTGTCGTATGAAAGATGGTAAATAAAGGTAAGTGAAGTGAAGAATTTACTTGGTGTATTGTTATATTATAAATATAACATTGCCTTCTTAATTAATAGATAACGTAATATCTTGAATTTAGTAAATGTGCTACTAAAATTTTAAAAATAAATTTCATGTAGGATCTTTTTATTGCAATAAATTTGGCATATGCAAGTTTTATGTGAAAATTAAAATTGACTAGATTCTTTTCTTTTGCCAGATTTGTAATTAAATGAAATTTTATATAATATACACATATAAGAAATCATTTTATTTATCTATATTTAATTATTTATGTTAAAAAGATTCCCATAAAAATGTATTTCAAAATGACTAATCTTGATTGAAAATAAGGGTTAATTTTGTTGTATCAAACACCAAGTTCCTGCAGAATAATGGACCATATGAGCACCTAATAATGCAAGATTTATCCAAAGACTCTGTATTATTGGTCCACGTCAAATCAACGTTTTGTTAGCTTATTGATCGCGGTGCCTCGTCGGCACGGCTGAAAAATATCTTCATGAGTGGAAAATTTTCATGTCTAACCCTGAAAAATCTCAAATTATCTTAAATAGCTCTACAAATAAGAAATAGTTTTAAGAATTATAAAATAAGAAGTATCTAGGATTATTCATACACCTATAAAATCTCTAAAATCTCATTTCTTTGTTTAACAAATTTTTTCAAATATTATCTTTCAGAATTAAGTCACTTAATTTTACGAAATGATCAAATAAATCATTTAACGTTCAATTATTCATTTAGATCGCCTAACTTTTAAATTGTTCAAATTAAATTACTTCATTAGTTTTCTGTCCATTTTTTAACGACAAAATGTTGTAGAATGTTCACATCATCAGTTAGAAAATTATTTTTTTCAAAAAAAATTTGATAATATTTTTTAAAATTAAACTTTCTTAAATATATTTATCGAAAATATTTTTTTTTAAAATAAACATAATTTTTGTTGAAAAAAATATGAGAAAATAAATTGTTTAATTGATGATGTGGACATATATCAGCTTTGTCGTTAAAAAAATGGATGAAAACTAACAAAATGACTTGATTTGTATAATTAAAAGTTGGACGAATTATTTTGTCATTGCGGTGAAATTTACTCTATATTTTATTTATTATATATAAGATAAATTAAATATATTATTTCTTAAAAAGTTTATCATGATGTTTCAGATAATATGATATTTTGAGGTTTTGTAGGGTTTTAAGTGAAATTTATCCTAAGAAAAGTAGTTGATTTGATAAATTATATGCAGTTAGGCATAGCAAAGTAATACTGCTTTCTGCTGCACTGCGGAGCGGAAAGAGGAAAAAAGTGCCCACGTGAAGTGATGGGCTCGCAAAATAAACTGGCCGAAATATCTTGTATGTGAAATGACGATTCTGCCCTTTGATTCTTATCACGAGGCACTTCGAAATGAGATAAGTGAGTAAGCACGTGGGGGCTTGGTATTATTGTATTGTAAAAGATCCCTTTTTTATGTGAAAATTTTACAAGTAGCAAAATGGTAGGGTCCGTACGAAATATTAAAAAGGGATAAAGGATAAGTAATTTTCTTAGTACGTTATACTTTGAAAATATGATGTGTGTACATATATACATGTTGGGCCTGTAGGAATACGGGCCGAATGAGGTTAAAGGGGCCACAAATTCATAAAGCATCTATCCGTAGCAAGCATTTATGTGTAGTAATATATTTATATTTAAGTTCAATATTGAAAACAAATCACAGCCCAACTTGCAGTGTCACGATTTGGTGCAATGAGAAATCATTCTGCATATTGTAGGTAATGTTGCAGAAATCAGATGGGCCGAAAATTTCTGAATAGGAGAGTAATCGAGATTAATCAAAATTAATCGGTCTAAATTTTTATATATATTTCAAATAATATTAACATTTATAACAAAAATATTCAATATCCTAAATTCATAATCTAATAAAACATATAATTTAAAGCTCAAACTAATAGCTCGATTAGCAATCTCACCATAATTCCATCCAATATCTCTTGAACCATCGGAACCGCGTTTATTGGTGGCGCTAGATCCACTCTCATTTGCATTAGATTGAGAAGCCATTAAATTCCTAATTAACAAATTAACAAAATAAATTATTTGCTATTATTGACTAATTGCGGCCTTTAGGGGGTGAATAGACCTAAATCGTGCGGAAGTATGATTTTTAAAATTCTTTTGTAATGTTACAACTTTTGGTTTGTTTTACTTTTAATTGATGGTCGTATTAATACAAATTGATAATAACAATTAAAAGCAGATAAATAGAAACCAGAAAATGGATCAATACCAAACACACAAACTTATTGACGAAGTTTGGTTAGATAGTTACGTGAGTTATAACCACCCGTTTCTTGCTAGCGAACCTTTTCGATTTCACAAGTGCTTAATCTCCGGGCCTTGCCTTTTGGCTCCGTTTACACTAATCCAAATAGCGTTTCTTTACAAGACTCGAATCACCGCTCACTTTGCAACACGTAGCGAACCGGATTTCTTTCAATCCAAACTAACAAACCGGATTTCTTTCAATCCAAACTAGCAAACAAGTTCTAGCAAATAGCTTACAAAGTTTCTCTCAATTCTCATAAGATTTTGAGTAAATTTATTATCATAGCAAAAGAGAGAAAATATTGCTTTTTCGAGTTTTGAAAATGGAAGAATGGATGTTCAAAAATGAATTGGATTTTTCCTTTTAAAGGTGAGAGAAAAATCAAGTCAAAGAGAGCCTTTTACATGCTATTTCGTTGTTCCGTTCAGAACAGAATAACAACGGTTAGAATAACTCAAAAATTCAAATATTCCGTTATGGATGAAATTATTCCGCTCAGAACGTAATAAACAAAATTTCACATAATTTTAACAGAGGCATTCCGTTCGGAACGTAATCATTATTCATCATTCCGTTCCGAAACGAAATCACTATTCATAGCCCAAGTCAAAAATGGAATATTTCTATTTTTGAGTTATTTTGCAATATTTTTTCTCTCAATTTTAATATTTAAATAAAATAACTAAAAATAAAATTAACCTATTTAAAACTAAAGACTTAATTAAGAAGTGCTCCAACGCTGGATAACTTGAGAGGTGTGAGTCGCTTTCTTGTCTTTCCGAGAATTAATACGTCATGTCTGATTTCTTGACGTGAATTCTTCTAGTTTTGAAAATCATTCTCAATTTTATATTAGTAGATTAAATATCATCAAATTGAGAACAACAGTTATAAAATATCAATAAATTTAAGAAATGGTAGGTTGAGATTTGACAAAAAATTGATCGAACGGTCGAGATAAAAGAGATGATGTGGCTCAATGGAAAGGCTCAAAAGTAGGTAAAAAATAAGGAGTTGGGGTTAAGTTTTGCAAATTTCTCATAATAAAAATTGACTCATTGACACTCACAGTCAGAGTGCTGACGCTCACTCAAAAGTCTAGGCTGACACGAGCACTCTCAGCCTCCCGATACGCCTACTCCGCAACACTTCATCCTCAACCCTCAAATACGACACGATGGTGATCGGTGGGGGGCACAACGGCCTCACCTCCGCCGCATACCTCGCCAAATCCGGGCTCTCGATCGCCTTTCTTGAACACCGACACCTGGTGGGCGGCGCTGCCGTGACAGAAGAATTCATGCCTGAATTTCGTTTCTCTCGTTGCAATTGCCTCCAGAGGCTTCTTCGCCCAACTGTCATTAAGTCTCTGATTTTGATTACTCTATAATGTTACTATAACATGAGAATCGGAAGTGACAACAATCATATTTCCATGAGAAAATTATTTTATCATATTTGTGGAAAAGTGATTTCCACCAAAAAGATGGGAATGTTACATTCTCATGCTTATTACCAAGTCCATATATTATGCTAATTATTATTTAATTTTAATATGATTATTATTTATTTATTTATTATTAATTATAATTTATTTGTAGAATTAAAATATAACTAAAACAATAATAATATTTTTTATAGTCAAATGAAGAAAATATATTTATTAAAAAAATAATTTAAAAATGATAGTTGTGATTTTTTTTTCTTTTCTTAATTTATAGCAAGCTTGCTATGATTTTAATTAACATATAAATTACAATATAATCAAAACTCTAATAAACATATAATTTATTGGTAATAGCTTATTTCGGAAATTAATCAATAACAAAAATAAAAAATAATAATTTCGGATGTAATTGGAATTATAACCCAATTCACCCCCAACACCAACCACCACTCCAACCCAATCACCATATAACCAACATTCTTTCATTCAATACTAAAACAAAAAAAAAACAAAAAGAGAAAAGTTACTCGATCTCTAAAATCACCACCAGATTTTAGTATTCATATTCATTTTTTCTAAAAAAAAATCACCACCAAATTTTAGTTTTCATATTCCTTTAATTTTAAAATAGATGTTCATTGAAATAAATAATTATGATAAATTAAATGGTTATTAAAATTTTAATTATATATGGTTATTTTAAAATATTAGTTGATTAGTAAAAATACAAAATTAATATAAATGAGTATGTTAGAGGTTTCTAACCACTTTGACTATATTGTTGGTGATGATTCTAAGTGTTCGGCAACATGGAATAGATGTGGAAGAGTGTAAGAAATTGTTTATTCTAGCCGAACAAGGGTGAAAAAAAATTGAATAAATTGATGGAAGAGTATAATTTCTTTCTTCCATGGGGGAAATGAAAAATCTTTCTTTCATGAAATAAGACAAAATTTAGGACAAAAATATCATACTTTCTTCCACCTTGAGATGACATGTCACTAGCAATTAATGTACTGTTTCTCTCTCTTCTTTCTTTCTATAATTTTTTTGTAAAATGGATGAAAAAAACACTAATTTTCGATAATAATTTTGTAAAATCATAAATTTGAAATGTATAATTGTATAAATGATTGATTGTATTAATTTTTCTCTATCAAAAGAGATATGTCTTCCTATATTTTTGAATAAAATTTTATTTTTATTTTATTATTTTATTTTCAATTGAACATTTATGTTTTTGTATTTTCTATCTTATGTAATTAAAAAAATAGAGGTTATTAAATAAATTAATAAAATAAATAAAAATAAAAATATTATAGTAATTAATAATTATTTATATTTTTTAAATCAACTTTTTATTGTACAACTTGCCGAATGGAATAAAACTGAAGATTCACTGTTCCTTCTTCCAAAACAAAAATTGCTTCACACTTCACACTTCACACTAAACACTCACACTATCAAATGTCAAGGCTGACGCGAGCACTCTCATCTTCCCGGCGCGCCTTCTCCGCCACCACCTCACCCTCAACCCTCAACTACGACGCGGTGGTGATCGGCGGCGGGCACAACGGGCTCACCTCCGCGGCATACCTCGCAAAGTCCGGGCTCTCCGTCGCCGTTCTTGAACGCCGGCACCTGGTGGGCGGCGCCGCCGTGACAGAAGAACTCGTGCCCGGATTCCGTTTCTCTCGCTGCAGCTACCTCCAGAGCCTTCTTCGCCCCTCCGTTATTAAGTTTCTGATCCTGATTTTGATTTATCTCTTTTTTGTTCTGTTTGAGAGTTTTGTGTTGATTTTTGTTTTTTGAAAGGGAGTTGGAGTTGGAGAGACATGGATTGAGGATGTTTAGAAGGAGTCCGTCTTCGTTTACTCCGTGCATTGATGGAAAATACCTTTTGTTGGGGCCTGATAAAGATTTGAATTACGCAGAAATTTCTAAGTTCTCCAAAAAAGATGCTATTGCATATCCAAGGTATTATACTCATTTCAAAATGTATATATTTTGTTCATTTTATCATGTATAAAGCACATTTTGTGTATTTTATTGTAGATATGAAATGCAGTTGGAGAAGTTTTGTAAATTCATGGATTTTATTATAGATTCGGCTCCACCAGATATAATTCATGAAAATTCTCAATCCTTAGTTGATAAAATGAAGGAAAAAATTCATAAAGCTGCATTTTGGAGCCGGTGCTTGCAACATGTTTCTCAACTGGGACAAAAGGATATGGTGTAAGTTTTTTATTTGTTAAAAATGAATAATAATTTCGTGTGCACCAAACAAAATATAAAAATGCAATGCATGCCCTGTGAAATTGTAATTATCTCTCATCTCCTACTTTTTTGAATAAATTATCCAAATGTTTAGGCATTTTTTAAATCAAATTAAAATGGAGGGATGTATATGATATTTCTTCTATTTTATAATGGTACCCATGACCAGGGCCGGCCACAAGGTTTTGGGGCCCCGAGGCCAATTTCAAATTAGGGCCTTTAAATTGTTTAGTCTACAGAAACTCAAATATAAAATTAAATCACAATTTTTTACATGATGGAAAGACAAAAGTAGCAAAACTAAATTTCATTGCAAAAATGGATTATTATTATTATTATATTCAGAACTTCTAAGAAGCAAAAGGATCAATCATCAAAAAGAAATGAAGATGAAAGCAATTACAATAATTTCTAAGTCTAATTCTAAACCCTTTAAATACTGACTAAAATCAAACCCTAATTACTAACTACAATCTGAATTCTAATTAAAATAAACCTAACTACAAAAACAATTATAATTTCTAAACCCTGCTAAGAAATTAATTACTAGAATGTAATTTCTAAATCTCAATTACCCAATCCCCTTATCAAAAAGATTTCACCAAAAAATAAGAAAAATAGAGACCTAAGTACCAATTATGAAATTCAAAACTCAAGTCAGAAGAATCCAGAAAAATCAAATTGACAAAAATAATCACTAGAGGAGACCTTCGCTGATTGAGAAGAAGAATCATTTCCTTCTTCATGCTTCAGTCAGTTAAGACTTAGGCTCCAGCGGGTTGAGAATATAAAGGAGAAATAAACAAAAAAAATGTTGCGAAGGAAAAACGAGTAGAGAAAAGTGAAATCGGCGAGAGGAAAAAATATCTTGGAGAGAGACACGGAAGAGTGGCTGAGCCATTTGAATCTATGAGCAGTTAAAGCTTGGTTTATCTTCTCAAATTTAGAGAAATGAAGAGAAGGGAAAGGACTTTCTGATCGGATCTTCTTTAAGGCAGATTCAGATCCTTTTTAAGGCAGATCCGGATCCAGAGAGGAAATGGGCTCTGTGCGGGCTGAGCTAATTTATTTTGTATATGTGTTATATATAAGCTGTGTATATAATATCGGGCCCCTTAGAATTTCAGGCCCCAAGCCCAGCCCAGGCCTTGTGGGCCTATAGCTGGGGCCGGGCCTGCCCATGACATTTCTCATTTTGCAGGGGTATATTTGCAATTTGATATTTTTAAAATTTTGAAATTGTCCCTAAAATGTTTTTGTATAATGCTAAGATCCTTAGAATATACCATGTTTAATGCATAATTGATGGTCAATTGAGACAAAATATAATTCATTCTGTAACATTTCACCACAATTTTGCTATTAATTTTGGTTTTATATCCAATTAAATTTCATTTTTCCATTTCTTAAAGGGATTTCTTGGATTTGGTTCTTGCTCCAGCATCAAAAGTCCTGAATAACTGGTTTGAGGTACTTGATTCTTTTCCTTATATTAAATAATTATTTACATTCCAAATGTTAATTTAATGTTTTAATCCTAAATCATAATTTAGGTCGAATTAACAATACCTTTTTACTGAAAAATTATATTTTGGGACTTGAATTATTTTTTATTTGTATTTATAAATAGGGAGATGTTTTAAAAGCAACACTTGCAACCGATTCTGTGATTGGCACAATGGTAAAGCTTTATTCCAAAACCCTTTTCAGTAATCTCTATGCATAAAATACATTTATACATATACATTTTGCAAAATAAATATTTGTATAATTTATACAGGGGACTATACATACACCTGGATCTGGTTATGTACTATTGCATCATGTAATGGGTGAAACTGATGGTGAACGTGGTGTTTGGTCGTAAGTCTCAAATATCTGTATATTATTTATTTATTAATTAATTAATTTATTATATATGAATGTTTATGTAAAAAGTATATATTTTCATCTATTTTCTGTAGTTTTCCCTCTAGGATAAATCTAAAACTTAGTTAAGTTACAAATAAGTAATTTTGATTTTCATCTATTTTATTGTAATACCATGAACATAATGGCATTGGTCATTGAATGGGCCATGTGCAGGATTATTAAAATATAAAACGTATTATTAAAGTATTAAATTAAATTAATAATTTTATTTACTTAGGTATGTTGAAGGTGGAATGGGTTCCGTTTCTACAGCAATAAGTAAAGCTGCTACTGAAGCTGGGGCCCACATTATGACAAATTCTGAGGTATTATGAATTTAATTATTTATATTAATATTATATTGATCTGATGATTTTGAGCTTACTAATTATGAAATGTTATAAATTTTTTTTTTCTGTTTATGGTGATATTATTTTGAGATTATTTGTGCTTGAACTGTTCAGTGTTGTTGATTAGGTTGCACAACTGCTTGTCGATGAGTTCTCTAAGCAAGTAAAAGGGGTAATTTTTCATTATTAATTTCATAACTAAGCTTAAATAATGTTAAATTAATACTAATTTATTGCAATTAAGCTCCAATTTGGGTCAATTGAAAAAATTCAGCCTCAATTTACCAATTGCACAATTAAACAACGAAATAATAATGAAATTAAGTTTGCTAATTACTTTATTTAAACATGAAAATTGTGTATAATTTAATTTCGTCTATGTTGCAAAGTGTATATAACAATCCGATTAATTTCATAACTAAGACTAAAAATCTGAAATTAATCCTAAATTATAGTAATTAAGCTACGATTTGCATCAATTAGAAAAATTCAACCTCAGTTTACCTCAATTGCACAAGTAAACAACAAAATAATATTGGAATTGAGTTTGCTAATTCTTTCATTTAACATGAAAATAGTATATGTTTAATTTCTCATATTTTGTAATTTAATCTGTCCAGGTAGTTTTGGCTGATGGAACAGAAATCCATTCATCTGTTGTTCTATCAAATGCAACTGCTCATAAAACCTTTTTGGTAGTTATATATAATCCGTAATTGACAATATTTTTAAATATAATATAATATTTCGGTTTATGTAATATGAATATGAATTTATTTTCTTTTGTTCAACTACACTCAAGTTTAACCACAAAAGAATATGAACAGAGTATAATAAATATTTTATATTTTATATATTTTTCTTTTTCTAATTTGCAGGAATTAATTTCACCTAATTTGCTTCCTGAAGAATTTGTCACTTCTGTTAGAAATCTAGATTACAGCTCTGTAAGTTTCTTTATGTTACATATTATCATATCTAACAGTTTTAAGTTAGTAAATAATAAATTTTTTATGATATTTTGCTATTTAGGCTACAACAAAGATTAATTTGGCAGTTGATAAATTACCAAATTTCAAATGTTGCAAAAATAGTTCTCTTAAAGGAGGACCTGAACATATAGGAACCATACACATAGGATCTGAAAGGTATAAATAAAAATAATTTAACTCATTTTTTTTTCGCAATTGTTCACATTTATATCAATTAACCCAATTTATGTAATAAGTACCCAAATTTTAGCCCCAATTTGCGTCAATTAAGAGCAAAAATGGAACAAATTTGAAAACATAATTTTTAATAAAAAGTGATAGAAATTAGGTTTGCCTCTTTGCTTTTGGAATATTTTTTTAATTTAATAATATTTTTTAAAGCATGGAGGAAATAGATGAAGCGTATAAAGATGCATTAAATGGGGAATCTTCTAGAAGGCCACTTATTGAAATGACTATACCTTCTATTTTAGACAAAACTATTTCCCCTCCAGGTAAATAATATATATAATATAATATAAATTCTACAATTTTAAATATTAAATTTTATCTTTCTGTTAAAAGAAAATTATTTCTGTAAAATATATTTTTAGGTCAGCATGTTATAAATCTATTTATTCAATACACGCCATACAAACTCTCCAAAGGTAGTTGGCACGATCCTAATATCAGAGTGAGTTTCCCTCTAATTTTCTCATTTAATATATTTTTTCTATTTTTATTTATCTAAAATTTATATATTTTATTTTAGGAAGAATTTGCAAAAAGATGTTTTTCTTTAATCGATGAATATGCGCCAGGATTCAGCTCGTCGATAATTGGCTATGATATGCTCACGCCACTTGACCTAGAAAAGGAGTTTGGTCTAACTGGTATAAAATATAAAACTCTAATTTTATTTTTCTTTCATTTATGTGAGTATATATGTTTATTATTTTATTTTATGTAAAATAGGAGGGAATATCTTTCATGGCGCTATGGGATTGGATTCTTTATTCCTAATGCGGCCTACTAAAGGATGGTAAGCTAAAAGAAGAATCTTATAAGGTTCTTTTTGCAAATTACTCAATATTTTATTATACTATTTAATAGGATACACAATTCACATTTAGTGCCTATTATTAAAACAAATATTTTGTTGAAAGGTGTAAAATTGTAATTATAATTCAGCCAAAATTTACTTTTAAAAAATTGAAAATATTTAGCTTAATCGTTGGCTAATCTAAAACCCAAGCACAACACTAATACATTTTGGTATTTCTGCAAAATCCTAAAATTTACTGGGCCTTTCAAATATCTAATATTCTACTTTGCCTATATGGTATGGTTATAAAACACCACTAAAGGCACTATAAAACAAATTCTTGGCTGTTATTCCAAACCCTACTCTAATATTCAATTTTATACTAAAAAAAAAATTGTATTTTATACAGGTCTGGTTATAAAACGCCAATAAAAGGACTGTATTTATGCGGCAGTGGGGCCCACCCCGGTGGCGGAGTGATGGGTGCGCCTGGCCGAAATGCGGCCTCTGTTGTTATTCAAGATCTCAAAAGTTCTTAGTTATTTTTACTATAGACATTTGATGTGCTTAAAATAGATAATCCTGATTCTTTTCCTTTTCTTTCCAATTATGTTTTAACTAATTACTGTGTGTTCAGATTTTTATATTTTTTTCTCTCGTTTACTTGCTAGTTGATTTCTTTTTGGTTTAATATAATTTTTTCTGTTCCATTTCAATTATCTGATGTTAATGTGATGTGAATTTCTAACTATGGTTTGTTGTTTTATGCACTCAGTAAATTAGGCTCTTTTGAGAGTTGGATCTTCAGCTCAAGGGCAAAGAAAATAATAAATCTTTTATGATGAAGGCATGCATTTTCGGTTATGTATTTATAATAAAAACATATTTTTCTGGCTATGCCTTAAATATTATAATCGTGGACTACATTTTATTCCAAATGTGTTCAAGACCAGAGCGGAACAAATATGATGGTTTAAAAAAATGTGAACAATTGCTAACCACAAAAATATCCTTGTTCATGAATTTGGGTGGGTCTCAGTTTTTATTTACTCAATTCCCTCTACAATAGAAAACATATGATGTTTTTGCAAATATCTCCAGATGTCAATGTTTAGTGGAAACTATCAGCTAATATATTTTCGAATCCTAGCAGAAAAAGAAGGTGAGCCTTACCACCGGAGAAAGAAAGAGAAAGAGAAGAAAGAGAAGGTGAGCCTTACCACCGGAGAAGATGAGCAGAAAAAGAAGGTGAGCAATTGAAGGATCTTAGGATCTTGAACGGAGCTTGGATATCACTGATCCAAGACTAGCTGGTAGAGTTTCTCACGGCGGATAAGGACTGCGGACTGTAGTCTACTTGGGTTGTTGAGCCTTACCACCGGAGTCCACTCTCCACCTCAAAGACTCAAGTTCAAGAAGCCTCTTCCGGTTATCTCTCTCATCGGAATTTCACGAATCAATCAGTTCAAGAAGTATACCAAGAAAATCCTTCGTTAGATCGAACTTCAAGGAATCTTGAACGATGATGAATGATTTAGAAAAGGTTTTTGATGAGGCAATTCAGAGGACGGAACATGGAAGATTAACAATTGCATCAAAACAAGAGGTCTTTCAAATAATCAAAGAAGTTCTTGCATCGGAGATAATTGTGAAGGAGATTCAACAATGATTACTAAAAGGAAAATTCAAATGTATAGACCAAAAGATCAAGAAATGGCGCCAAAGATCCTGCCTTCTCACAAGGTACTAAATCTTAGTAATGCTACAACGAAGGAACCTATCGATGAGGGACAATGGATAGAGGTAACAAAGAAAAGAAAACGATTGTGAAGAAGCCATTAACATGCTACAGATGTTTAGCAACAAATCACTTGAGAGAAAATTGTAGAAGTCAAATAAAATGTTACAACTGTAGTAAATTTGGGCACATTGCTAAACATTGTTGGCAAAAACAAAAAAAGAAAAGCCTCAGTACAAAAACAACCAACCCAATTCAACAACCCTACCCTCAATCAAAAAAGAAAATCCCAGAATACAATCTTCCTACAAGACAGCCAAAAGCTCAAACTTCAAGTACTCAACTCCTCAAAAACCTGCAAAATGGAAGAAGTAAACATAATAATTAGAAAATTACCATTGGCCTTGACGACTACAGGAATCTTAAAAAGTATAATTTCAAGCTTTGGAATATATAAAAGCCTGAATTATAGTCAAGGATTTAATGATATAAAAGATGTTTCATTAAAAATATTGGTTAAAGATCTAGCTGATATACCTCATTCTCTCGTGTTTCAAGATGAATCCTTGAGCTTTAAATCATTTATCTTCTTATTGGATAATAAGCACCAACCCGTAAAAGGGATCTGGAGACCCAAAAAAAAAATGACTCAAGTATGGAGAACCAAAAAAGGGGTTCCCAACTCTTGCCGAGATATAATCCCATGGAACCCTAATGAGGAGGGTTCATCATTACCACTTCCTCCTAATGAGAAGGGTTCATCATCACCCCTTTCTCCCATTTCCCCAATTCCTAACCTTGTTGAAGTTGTCAAGATGATCTTTTTCAATTTTCAACCTCACCTATATCAAATTAATGTCGATGAGAACTACAAGTATGGCCTGTATTATTTTCTGAAATGCTTGAACTCAGTAAAAAAAATTAACTGGCTGAAGCTTGAAATCAAAATTCTCGGTCCCATGTACGCCAAGAAATCAACTACAAGAACAGGACATTCTCACACGTTGGGCCCGAACTTTCTCGTGCACTTACGGGATTTTCGTAGGCGTCATGGAGTACACTTTTATTCAACTGGGCATCTTATTATTTTCTCGTGTATGACAATATTTGTGCGACAAGGTTGTTTGAAAACAGCACGGTTAAACTGGACAAGATTTTCATTAGTATATTTTCATTCTTTTTGCAAAAAATAATTTTCTCCATATGTATTGTAATTTCAAGGGATATAAGAATCTCCATGCTTTTATTAAACTGGACATCTTATTATTTTATTTTATTTGTAGATATCATATTTAAAGCATGAAGAGCAATAAATAATTTTGAAAATGAAATTGTTTATTTTAAGAACAAAAAAAGCGAAATAGAAAATCGTTTTTTATTTAAATGCAAAAAAGTGAAAAACTAAATGATGTCAAACGAGTGCTTATGCTTTTCCTAGTCAAGTTCAATATCCTTTTTAGTAAGTTCGAAAGTTGCAAGTTGCTACAACAATATTATCGAAATATTTGAGCGATGTGAGAAACATACAAAGTGCTACAACTCTCTTCAGTTCCGACAACTATTACAATTTATTTTTTTTGTCTACAGTTTGCTAATAAAAAAGCATAAATGAATCTGTCAAGAACACAATGCCTCTATACTATGATACCTTGAAAATTCAAAAAAAAAGGAATACATGTATTATATTAATAGAGAACATGGGAGTTTAGTTACATGCGTGAATAATGTGTTGTTTCTAACCAATTTGTACAATATAATATAAATAAAGAATGAACTTGAGTACATATATAATAATGGCATAAAACTAAGGCTTATACTTACATATGATAATTTCATCATCATGACAAATCAAAGGTTAGCAATGTGAATATTGGAGCGAAGCGTTAGGAAGCTTATCTATGATGTGTTGGGACAGTACAAATCGGTACCGCCAAATCCTAGATCGAACTATGTGAATCAAACCATAAATCATAATAACGGAATCGTACCTTGAGTCCATGCTTGCGTATTGACTCAGAGATGATACCGTAGTTGGAAATAAGGTCTTCTAGAATATCCAGAATCCCTAAAGAGCCCTTTGAATTTCTTTTCTAGGTTTCTATTCTCTCAACTTGATGGGATATGAGAGAATGATTCATTGATATTATTATTCTAGAGACGAAATTGCTTATATAGTCAAATGACAATCTTTAGCCAAAACATATTTTGGCCTATAGACATATTTTGGCTCCTAACTATATTACCCCATCATAAATATAAAAATTACCCCACAATATTTCTACACATCAAAGGTCACACCCAAATTAACACATTATGCTTAATATATCATTAACCAAAGTGATCACTTTATTATAAGTATGTATGACAGTAATGCAATATATATAATTATTTTACATATAAGTCCAATGTTGGATTAATGATCCAACAATCTCCCACTTGGACTATATGTAAAACTTTGTAATTATGTATTATAAATATAACCGAATTGCTAGGTGTTTAAATATTAAGATGCATTAAAATGTTATGAAAATAGTCAACAAATTACGAAAGAGGTTTCTTGGCAAGGAGGTATAGTATTACCATGAATAAGAATTCTTGACAAGGAGGCTTAGTATTTCCATATATTAGATGTTAATTAGGACAGTAATTCTTTGAGTTATTTCCTTATATTGGATATGACTATCATATAAATAGAGGGGTAGGTGTAGAGTTTTATTCATTCCAACAACAACAATATTTGTATCTCTTTCTTTCTCTTGTAATAAGAAATTTATCTTATTTTTCAAGTTCCATTGTTCAATCATTTCTTCTTCCATTATTGTTCTTTCTTGGGCTAGTTTGAGTTTATTGTTGTCGGAAAATCCATAGCCATGTACGTTACATGCGCAGCGGAACCTATGGATTTAACCCGCCCTAGGATCTACGTTAAGGGAATAAAAGTATGAGATTAGCCATTTAAATTTTATACCTCGGATCTTCCTGATCCGTGAGATGAAGAACGGATGTAGGTCTGAACTTTTCTGACTTGCAACCGTCTCCTTCCTGAAGCTCACGAAACTCCTTGCTTCTCCTAGGGATGAAGATTGATCGCTCACAAGTTCTCAAGTTAGAGAACCTCTACTCGTATCCACGCGAACTTCAGACGTACGGAATAACCGGACTTGGCTAGACAAGTCCGAAAATACTTTCCGAAAATCTCTCAAAACGTTCTCTCTCTTTTTTGTGTAAAAGAACGTCCTCTAAGGCTTCTGAATTGTGTGTCGAATAGAAGGGGGCTACCCCTTTATTTATATTAGAGAGAGGGGTGAAAGAATGACAACTTTCGTTAAGGAAACAAATCCTGCCTGCCGCGTGAACAGTAATACCTGCTTCGAACGGACCATCGTTTCCAAATAAATGATACTTGTCCGCCAAGCAAATCAGCACATATCATATGTGTTCCGTTCAAACGCATGAACAGTAATTCCAACGCGTGATCAGTAATTCCAGCACGTGAACAGTGATTCCAGCACAATCAAATATCCAATATTTGATTTATTCTTTCACCCATTTATACATCACATGTATAACTGTTATTGAGGTATTTTCATCCCGTACGAATGAAGTTCATTGTGTGATCGTGTAGGTTCCATTTAACGCTGGCAACGATCTTCTAAAGATCGTAAGTCATGAGTAACCTCTAGACTGATGTCATGACTATCCATGTTAAATGAAATGATCGACGATCATAAACCTATCTGAATAGGCATTTGCTTAGTCCTTTTGTTATACGATATATGTTTTGATCACAAGGCATGGAAGTATGTCATCCTTGAGTTTGATCAAAGTCTCTTTCCTGATCGAGAATTAGACTCAGTAAATCCAAAATAATATTAACAACACATGTTAATCCATTTTGAGCATGGCCATGCATTTCCCTCAGTCCTAGTTCATCAGGGGGCCCAGAGATATCTCCCTTTTAACGAGAGGAACAAATTCCATCTTGGTCACTCACAGTCCTCGTCATGATTCAGTGCATACCTAACGATGACCCTAATGATCATCCCATTACGGATGAAGTAGGATCATATTAAAATATGTAGTTCCTCATACAAGAATCCATGGTGACCTCATGTCCTAGGAACAAGCACACTATTCTTATGAGAATCACTAATGACATATACCATGCATATTCTCATAGTGTGGTCAGTCCAGTACGTGTTCTCTAATACGTACCTATATTCCAGACTTGACATCTCCATGTCCATAATCAGCAGAACATGATCATCTAGCCTGCGAATATACTAGTGTGGATATGCAGCTTCTTACCTGAAGTATGTCTATCTCTATAAACATCCTACATATCACTAGGGACAGTTTAGAATATCATTCGTTGGTTCAAGTTCTACTATCAGAATCACGTATTCTGATGACGTGAACCTAAAGTGTCATTCTTGGTTGATATAAGAGATTTACATTCACAACTCATACACACAGATATATATAAGAAACAACCTTTATTGAATAAATAATAATGTCTTAATACATAATCCATTTCCTAGCACAAATACATTTGGCTTAGGGCACTAATCCTACAATTGCTGCACTATTATTTCAGCTTCTGATAACCACAAGGTCGTTGCTGGTTTAGCTGTCATGTTACTACACAGTCACTGTTGTTTTGTTTCTCTCTTAGCAACGCGGTTATCGAGTTCAGTCCCTGTGTGACTGTCTGGTTTCTTTATATGGTATCAAAGCTTCAAGGGTGATAGACGATGACGTTGGCGATATACGGTGTTGTTCTCATCCCTTGGTGAAGAAGATGATTGTTTACTACGGCATCCATGGAGTTTGGAGGTCGTATTAGTGGACTTGGTATTGAGGTCTTTCGAATTATTATATGTGAAAGAGTTGTATGGAGTCTTGTATTAGGAGTGAGGGGTTGTGGGAGATCATTGTTGGTATGGAGGTTGCACCGACGCCTGTCACCGGTATGAATGGTACGGTGATGAATGCAGACGCAGTAAAGGAGTGGTCGAAAATGAATGTTAAGGCGTCTTGTTGAAGAGGTCGATATCACGCGATCTATTCGAGCATATTAAGGGGTGCAAATCGGCGGCTGAGATTTGGAGAACTTTTGATGAATTGCTCAACAAGAAGAACACAACACGATTACAATTTCTGGAGAATGAGTTGGCGTGTTGCACACAAGGTGAATTATCTATCTCTCAATATTTCTTGAGAGTAAAGCGTTTATGTTCTGAATTATCTATCTCTCAATATTTGTATCTCGCAATAACCATCCTTGACGGAGTTTGAAAATTTGCTCGCTTCTTAAGAATCATTGGCTTGACAAATGGCGGGTGTTTCGATTTCTGAAGGCGAAGGTCATGCTATTGTGTCTAACAAAGTAAAAACTCGGTATGTCCAAGAAGAATGGAAGAAGAAGGTCATGAAAAAGGGGGAGTCTTCTTCAAATAGTGGTTCTCGGTCCGCTATCAAGTGTTACCGATATGGAAAACTCGGTCACATAAGGAAGAACTATCGTGTTAAGTTGAGGGAAGGAAACGCCGCAGGTAAAGAGGATAGTGTGAAGAGTGAAATTTGGGATAAGAGTTTCGTAGCAGTAGGAGTTTCGTTAAACGTATGTGCTTCTGTTAACTACGAGGACAACTGTATCATTGATTCCGATTGTGGTCATCATCTGACCGGTGATGATTTCAAGTTTTCTTCACTTCGTGGGTATAAAGGTAATACTGCCTTTGTTGTAGCGAGAGGTTTTTCTCAATGTTATGGTGAGGATTATGAAGAGACCTTTAGTTCTGTCGCCAAGATGACAGTTGTGATTTCAATGGTTGTTTCGCTAGGTTTGAAGCTGTGGCAGCTGGATGTGAAGAATGCTTTCTTATATGGTGAACTCGACAAGGAGATTTATATGGAGCAACCGGTTGGATATATTTTCAAGGTGCGTCCTGACTATGTGTGCAAGCTGAAGAAGGCGTTGTATGGTTTGAAGCAGGCACCTCGAGCTTGGTATGGCAAGATTACGGAATATTTATAATTTTGTGGTTATTCTTCTTCGAGTTCGGATCACAGTTAAAAGGAAGGCGGGTCTACACATGGTCGTCCTTTTATATGTGGATGACATGATCATCACCGGCAATGATGAAGGCTTCGGGGGCGAGCTCTCGATTCGATTCTAGATGAAGAATCTTAGAGAGCTTAGTCACTTCCTAGGATTGGAAGTGGAAGGTTTGAAACACAGGTATTTTTTCTCTCAAACGGGTTATGCTGGGAAGCTCATTGAGAAATTTTGCACAAAAGAAGGTAAGCATTATTCAACACCGCTGGACGCAATTTTCAAATTGAGACGTGATGTTAGAAAGGTACTTCCGGATCCTCGGAAGTTTCGTGCTCTTGTTGGAAGCCTGATTTATCTCACAATTACTAGACTGGATATTGCCTTTGCGGTTGTCCTGGTGAGTCAGTTTATGCAAGTTCCGACAAAGTTACATCTGGATGCAACGAAGAGAATTCTCAATTATGTGAATTCGACTCTTGATCTCGGGTTATTTTATAAGAAGGGTTCCGAGTTCGATTTGTATGGATATACCGATACTGATATGGGCGGTGATTTGGATGATCGGAGATCGGCATCCGGTTTTGTTTTCTCTTGTGGTTATGCAAGTGTTTCTTGGTGTAGTAAGAAGCAAGATTCGGTCTCGCTTTCTAGTATATACTGAGGCGGAGTACAAGACGTCATCACTTGAGGCACAAGAGTGTGTTTGATTGCGGAGGTTGGTTGAGGATATTTACAACACGGTAACTGGTCCTACGGTTATTTAAGGCGACAATCAGAGTGCGTTCAAGTTGGCGACCAATCCTGTTTGTCCGAGCACATCGAGATCGAGCATCACTTCATTCGTGAAAAGGTGTTTGATGGAATTATTGGAGTTAAGGAGGTGAGAAGCGTTGACAATATGGATGACATCTTCACCAAGTCTCTCTCTAAGTGATCATTCGAGTTATTGCGAGCCAAGTTGGGGCTCTTGGCCAAATGCACTTTAAGGGAGAGTGTTAAAATATAAAGATACATTTGTATGTTATGAAAGCAGTCAACAAATTAGGAAAGAGGTTTCTCGGAAATAAGGTTACTAGGTAAGGAGATTTGGTATTACCATGAATAAGATTTCTTGACAAGGAGGTTTAGTAGTTCCATATATTAGGTGTTAATATTCTTTGGGTTATTTTCTTATATTAGATATGACTATCGTATAAATAGAGGGGTAAGGGTAGAGTTTTATTCATTCCAACAAAAATAGTATTTTGTGTCTCCTTCTTTCTCTTGTAATAAGAAATTTATCTTATTTTTCAAGTTTCATTGTTCAATCCTTTCTTCTTCCATTATTGTTCTTTCTTGGGCTAGTGTGAGCTAATTGCTGCACTATTATTTCTGTTGCTGATATCTACAAGATAGCTACTAGTTTAGTGCTGCCGTGTTATTGTGTAGTCATTGTTGTTCTGTTTCTCTGTTAGCGATGCGGTTATCTAGTTCAGTCCATGTGTGACTGTCTGGTTTCTTTACACTAGCAATCTCTGTCATATTTATCTTTATGTGTCCCTGAACAATTTCGTCCATCAGTCATACTAATATAGGATCAAAGCGGTTTTCGTCACTCTTCGCGTGATTCAACCTTCAGTGGTCACATATATCAATATAACTGAATGACATGAATCATGATGTGAATGTGTACCATGAAAATGTCATGCAATGTGATTTTAACATGTCTATTTCCAACTGGTCCTCCTAAGTGAGATCAAACCTCATTTTCTAATGAGACAAAACCGTCTCTCTTAAAACCTTAATGAGACAAACCAGTCTCCCTTAATGAGGCAAACTTTATTAAAATCAGAGTATATGATAAACTGAATTTTATTTCTGCAGAAATAACCTGCAATCCAAATGTATCATAAAACCTGATAACCGTATCATTGTCTATGACATATGTTTATATCATTTGTCTACATTATATAGGTACAAATATAAACTCCAACTATAATTAAACATTCTTAACCAAAATAACATCCATACATATGAGTAACTAGCTCATATAACCTTTTGGGTGATAAACCTTAGCGAATGGATCCGTAATTTTGGAGTTCGTACCAATATGTAAATAGACAACTATTTACTCTGAACCCACTATTTTACAATAAGAAACTTGATCTCTAAAGTTCCTGTTGTAGGAATATTTAAGTACTAATTTATTGTCACAAAATATCTTAAAGTGGTCTTATTATTCAGTATCCACTTTGTGTAGCCTATGACAAGATTGTAGTCATATCCCATAATTAGATGTCTCATAATATGATATAATTTTGTTATCATTATGAAAGATGCTATATAAATAACTAGTTAACACTCTTTATTGAAATGACACATATCGCTCACATATAAATGCAACTCATTACTGATTCATGCTATCTTGACATCTACCAAAATATCATGGACAGTATACCAAATGATGTTAAACTTATCTGATCTCCGATATGTGAGCATATATTCTTTTGTCTCTGTGAATATCGCATAAAATTCTTGGCTGCTTTCCAAATGATTTATTTCTGAAGTACGTAAATATCATCATTCTAGTATCATTGTACTATACGCAATAACCAAACGCATACATACCTGATTAAATCTCAAAAATTCCTTATTACAGGGAACATAATAAATCTTCTGTATTTACTATAGTGAGACTAATCATGTCTCCCTTATTCACAAGGGCATAACTACAAACTAGACATCTTTGAAGAACCACGCATTTAAGCTTCACCGACCAATTTGACACAGAGGTACTTCGATTCAAGGTTTCTGACTTTTCCTCTCCATATCTTCTTTTTCCAAGAATACTAAAACAAATCGATCTTATTTGTGGGATCATAAAACTTGTATTCCTTAACTTAATGGTGATGGCGTTATGCCCTAGGCCAAAGTATTTGTGACCTAGATGATGGATTGTAATAACAAACATAATATTTATTCTAAGATATTTCATATAATATGTGCGTATAGGTTATTTTAATATAATTAAAATAGATCATGAATATGCAATTCAGCTTTATGTCATCAAAGTGCGTGAGTTTGATAGTAAAATTATAAAGTGTTATGAATGCTATTCTAAATCGTCCCTGGTCATTTATAGGACATTTGTGGAGATAAATATACTTGCAGATACAAATAAATATGTATTTATATACAAGCTATAAATGTACACCAGTATATTAGTTGACTGATGATTATGTTTTACTGATCATGGATAAATAGTTATCAAGTCATTAACATAGGTATATGTTAGAGACCATATACTGGACTGACCCACCATAAGAATGCTACATGTTTTACGTCATTAGCGATTCTTATAACATAAAATATTTACAGTCCTTTGACCTGAGATTGTCTCGGTTCCCAACATGAGTAATTTTATACTTTAATATAATCTAACACTGTCTTTAACCGGGTGGTCATAACGGTTATGATTAGGTATACAATGAATCATGTAGAGGGATGAGTGCAATCAATACGGGATTTGTTCCTCTCATAAATGAGAGAGATAGCTTTAGGCCTCTTGATGAATTGAACTGAAGAAATGTATGGCCATACTCAAATGAATTAATAAGAGTTATTAATGTCATTTGTTCTTGTTCAGTTTAATTTGGGATCAAGAAATATTAATCGATTTATATAAGGATGGCATATTACATGACTTATGATCGATATAGATATCGCGTGACAAAGGGACTAAATACGTGATTGTTGATTAGATAAATCGGATCACCGATATTCACTTAAATTGGGTAGTCATGATGGCTTGCTAGAGTCCGCTCATGATTTATAGACTGTCAAGTCTATTGCCAACATTAAGTGAACCTACAGGGTCACACACAAAGAACAAACTGAAACGGGCACAGAAAATCCTAGCGACTTATATGATGAGTTGCATAAGAATGTCACAAAATATAATGTCATCTTATGTGATAAGATGTGATATATATGTATATAAAGACTATGAGCACAAAAGATCATGTAATCTAGAAGAGTCTAGATGATGGCATATGGATAATCATGAGTAATGTCATACACATCTTTTAGTGTGAAGAGACATGACTCTTCACCTCTATAAAAGGACATAGAGGGCTCCAAATTCACAATATATACAACACATCATTCTCTCTCTCATTATTTCTCATTCTCTTTTGTGAGACAAAAGAGAGAAAATATACTTTCTAATTTGTATGACAAAATTATGAAAGGGTGCTTTTTCTTTTTGTATGACAAAAATGAAAGAGTGCGATTATATGAGAGGAATTATATACATCTTTTGTGAGATAAAATAAGAAGAGTTTTCTTATGTAAGAGGAGAACAAGCTACTAGCATATATATTGTTCTTCTTCTCGTTTTAAGAAGTTTGTTCGTGTGGACACCAGTAGAGGCGTTCGTACTTTCGGCGCTTGTGATCTATTCGGCCTAAGAAGGTGAGAATGGTTTGTTGAGAGTTTTGGTGGATACCGATTGTGTGTGCGGTAGATGACTTCCGCACGATCCGACCTAGACGGCCTAGACGGACGTAAAATCAATTAGGACGGTAACCGGTTTAGAGACGCATGGACAACACGCATGGTTTGAGCGTCACGGATTAAGTGTAGTCCGAAAGGTAACTTTAAGATTTATTTCTTTCATTTAACTGATACGCACGGATCCTCGGATTGGTTTTGGACGGAACTTTTGTTTTCCGCTGCGTTATGCATGTCCGAAACCCAACAAATGGCATATCCAACAAAATAGCAACTTGGGTCCTTTTTTTTTTCCTTGTGCCTTTAAGACTTACCTTAACCGGACAATCTCAACACTTAAATGAGCTAAACAAGACTATCAGCCTATCCAAAATCATAGTGCGGTTTATTAGGTGTTTACTTTGAATTAAGATATAAGATGCAGTGTTAAGTGTTCCCCCCAGAGTGACGACGATAAAATAGTACAAATAATATTACACGCCATATCATTAAGTGTTCTATTTCATCTTTAAGTAGTTAAGCCATTCATGTTGGGAAAATCTAACATTATATACTGAGAGACGGTATCACTTTTCTCTAGGAATTTCACAAATAGTCATGGATGTTGTTCACTGTGTTAGTAGTATGGCCTAGGCCAATATATTTGCGACCTAGATGTATGGATTGTCTTAAACAAACATTGTGTTTATTTAGAGATATTTTATATAATAAATGCGTGTTGGTTATTTTATTCTTATTACTAAAATGAACCTTGAATATGATATTCAGCTTTATATCATCAAAGTATGTGACTTTGATAGTAAAACTATAAAGTATTATGAATGATATTATAAACCGTCCCTGGTCATTCATAGGATGTTTGTGAGACAAACATACTTTATGATAAGCTATAAATGGACATCAGTATGTTAGTTGACTGATGGTCACGTTTTACTGATCATGAATAAGAGTTATTAAGTCATTAACGCAAGTATATGTTAGAGACCATATACTGGATTGACCCACCTTGAGAATACTACATGGTTCGTGTCATTAGTTATTCTCAGTAAAGAATGTATCTGTAATCCTTAGACTTGAGATTATCTTAGTTTCCTACATGATAAATTTTATACTTTAATATAGTCTAACATCGTCTTTAACCGGGCGATCATAAAGATTATAATTAGGTATATAATGAATTGTGCGGAGGAAAGAGTTTAATTAAGATATGATTTGTTCCTCTCATAAATTGAGAGAGATATCTTTAGGCCTCTTGATGATTTGATTGAAGAAACGCACGGCCGTGCTCAAGTGAATTAATAAGGAGTTATTAATGTCATTTCATGTTCAATCAAATTCGGTGTCAAGAAATATTTATCGACCAACATAAGGTTGACACATACCATGCCTTATGGACGATATAGATATCGTGTAACAAAATGATACAATGCATGACATAAATTAGGTTTTATCGAATCATCTATACTTGCTTAATTTGGGTAATCATTATGTCTTGCTAGAGGCTGCTCATGATTTATAATCCATTGTGATTATTGCCAATATTAAGTAAACCTACAGGGTCACACACAAAGAACAACTAATGAGACGTACACAAAAAAATCATAACTTATGTGATAAGTTGTATGGAGAGCTACATAGTCAAGTGACACATCCAATCTTACATCTTATATGATAAGGTGTGTTGCATATATGGTTACATAGTTACCATGCACATAGGATATGAAACTTATGGACTATATAGGCACAAGAGACACCCCAAAATCAGATTAAGGGCATAATATTTTTCGTCCATCTTTTGTGAGAAAAGGAGGAGAGAAAAATCCGAAAATTATTCTTTTGTTATTTTCTGTGAGAGAAATGAAGAACGAATACTAGCATATATCGTTCTTTATCCGTTTAAAGGGGTTGTTCGTGTGGATACCGGTAGAGGACGAAGCGAAGTGCGGCGTCTTTGTGATTTGGGTTGAAACTGTGATTTTTGTTTGGAGAATCGGTTTATTTGGAGAATCGGTTTGTTAGGAGAATCGGTTTACTGGGAGAATCGGTTCGTTTGGAGATTGCATGGAGATCGGTTTGTGAGACCGATTAGGCGAATCATTCAAAAGATCGGTTTGGAAATCGGTTTGGATCGGGCAAAGAAAACCGTCAACCAAATTCATTTTTTATCATCACGGATTAAGCGTAATCCGAAGGTACAAAGTTATGGACTTTTCTTTGATTTAATTGTAATTCACGGATCCTTCTTTTGGGTTTCGAATTCGATTTTGTTTCGTTTTTATTTTTCCGCTGCGTTATGAATGGTAGATACCCAACACACTGAACCGCCATATTAACCATGATATTTACCATCACGGTCAAATTTAATGCTTTTAGTTCTTATGTTGAGTTAACCCAACTATAACCTTAAAACTTTTGAACATCCAATACTGTTGCCATTTTGTGATTGAGATAAATGTAGTCATACCTAAAATATGTCTATGAACATGATATTTTACTGTCGATCATTCGTAGCAACCGTAGGAAATGATCCACATATGTCCTTATGTATCAGTTCTTATACATCTTGAGATCTTTTGACTTCAAATCTCTTTTTATTAGTTTGTTTCCCTTATATATATAACCCAAACATTTAACTCTGTGAAACTTAAAAGGTAGAGAATTTTGTTTCACACAAATCTTTCTTATTCTCCGATTGGAGATACTACCAAATATTATGTGTCACAAAATACCATAATTCTCCTAGGTAATTTAGTTTTTTCAAAGAGAGTACTTAATTGTAAGGTTTTCATTATATGAAGCAATAGTATATATAAAGATTATCATAAACTGAGAAAGAACCGGCAAACAAATTTTGAATCATGAAACAAACTAAATTTTCTAATTCCAAATGAACAAGCAAAATTCACTTTTTCAAAAATGGAAGTAGAAATCAAGTTACGTCTAAAAGACGAAACATCAAAAGATTCATGTAGATTCAAATAAAATCTGGTCTTTAATAATAATCTAAATTATCCAATCGCTTCAATTTGAACTATTTTGCCATCACGTATATTGATGTATCTTTCACCATCATTAGGTTTCAAGCAATTTAGATGATCTTGCATAGACATTTAATATAAATTATTATACTGGAATCTCTATTGATCACGCGAGTCCATTGACTGAATTGAAATTAACCAATAAACAAAACAATTAGAAACATACCGTGTTTCCTTTATGACGATTAATCTGCGACTATTTTATTCTGATTCCTATTCCCTATTCCCTTTTGCCTTTATCCTTATTGAAATTAAATTTATCAAGATGATATAATTTTTTCCATTTCCATTCATGGCAAACTTATTTTCAATATTTCTTAAATAATTTTTTAACCATAGTTATAATATGAAATTATGCCCTAAATATCTATAGAATGGAATTTTTTAAGGAAAATGTGATATCACTGTTTGAGTTTCATGTTTCAGATCAGGAGTTTTATCAAGTTCAAGTCGACCTTCAAATGTTTCATCTCAATCGGATGATCAAAAGTCGAAGTATTTCATCGCGTTTCAAGCTTTAAGAACTAGCATTGTTGGCGCTCAATAGTTGAAGACCTTCGTGTGTTTTGGGTTTGTATTGGTGTTTTTGAGTTGGTTAATTAAATTAAGTTATAGAGAGAAAATATCATTTTCTAGTTTCATCCATTCAGACTGACGTTTCATCCGTTCGAACTGATGACATATTTTTTTCAGCACAATTTTCTTTTCTGTTTACTGCCTCCTTCCCTCTCTAAATGAAGCATTTCCGAAAATTACCAATTCTTTTAAGCAAAATTTTGAGATTTTATCTCTAGAGTTTAAGTCAATTACTCAATATTACTGTGAGCAATTTTGAGAAGAATTAGATCATGTTAGATCAAGTTTGTTGGGTTGTTTGATTGAAAGAAATCGTTGTAAGTTTTATTTCATCGGTTCGCTACGGGAGTTGTAAACTGAGCGGTGATTCAAGTTTTATAAAATACTATTCGGATTAGTGAATCAAAGAGCCGAAAGACATATCCGGAGAGTATGCGGTCATACACAGCCACCTAGCCAAACTTCGTCAACAGATCTGGTGTTTGATATTCTCGTTATTTTACTTTTCTTTATTTATCATTTTTTTAATTATTTAATTAATACAAACCATCTGCTTAAAAGTGAAAAACCTAAAAGTCATAATTAACCTAAAAGTCAAATTCACACTTTCGCACGAATTTTAGCCTTTAACCCCCTCTTTAGACCGCAATCAAAATAACAATCACGACGGCACTTTAACGCGCCGGTCACGACGAGACAGTATATATACCGTTCTTGCACTTTTATATATTGTTTACTATTTTATATACTGTTTTTATTCTTTATATTTTTTTTACTCTTTTTACTTTTAAAATTTGTATATACTATTCTAATATTAATAACGCTTAACTGCGGAGTTCTGATGGGATCCGGTGCTTTAGTGCTGCGATATAACATCTCCTACTTTTTCATCTGCATCTATTTTTTAGATGCTCGTATTCATATGTGATAATGAAGAGTTAATATTTATCGCAAGGTCATGATCATTAACTTTGAGAATTATTAAAAATTCTTCTTTACTATTACTTGAAGTTAGAACCATTCATCTTGAATTGAATTGATGCTAGCGATAAAATTCGTTGTGATGTTTACTAGGGGTGTTCATTCGGTCAGTTCGGTTTAAATCGAACCGAATAAGGCCAAACCGAACTAAACCAAACCGAATAAGATTTCAACCGAACCGAACCGAATAAAAGTTGAACCGAATTTTGAACCGAACCGAATAAATTGAAATTTAATTCGGTTTATTCGGTCGAACCGAATTAGAAAGAATTCCAAATAATATTAAGTCAAAATTAATATTTTGTTAGACTAACTAATGATTATATTAATTAATATTAATATGCATAATCTAAAAATTATGATTAAATTATTATAAATTAGCAATTTAATATATAATTCGGTCGGTTCGGTTTATTCGGTTTTTTCCCAACGAAAATCGAACCGAACCGAACTAACCGAATAACTCAAACTTTTAATCTGAACCGAACCGAATCACCCGAACAACCGAACCGAATTAGCCAAACTGGACCGGTTTGGTTCGATAACCGAATAAACCGAACCGAATGAAAACCCCTAATATTTACTATTAATAGAGAACTATATTTAAATACTATAAACTCATCCGTATAACCAAATAATGATAGATTCTATAAAGGTAAACCCCATCATAAGATACCGGTTTCCATTAATATTTTATCTTTGGACAATAATATTAAATTCTGATTGATATCTTGGCGCAGTAATCAAGCTTTGATGATAAAGTAACATGTCAACAAATTTATCTTCCTTTAGGCCGATTGAATATGTCACACGTAAAACCAAATAATCATCACATACTTATTACCACATAGGTACATATTATTAAAATAAATATTACCTTCCTTTGGGCCAATTAATATTTACTCAACAATAAGCACACAACTTTTTTTTATCACAAAATAAAACTAACTTCAACAGAGAGCTCACTTTGGTGACGTCACGGTAAAACTAATTAATTTTAAAATATATATCCTTTTATACCTTTATTTGAACGTAAAATTATACTTTAAAGTCGAATATACAACTTTATATGAGCATTTTCCTTAACTTTTTCGCATAATAAGGTTGTCGCAAAATGGTTCCCGATAATGGCTTATTTGTAAATATAAAATTTTATGCCAAATTTATAAGCCTTTATATCAATTTCGCATTATAACCTTGTATTTTCATTATCGCAAATTAATCCTTGTTTAAGACTTATTTGTAAATTTATATAATTTTAGTCCAATTATATTTACAAACTCTTATGGTCGAGTTATAAAATTGACCTTTTATTTTTCTGAATTCGCGTTAATTATTGTAACTCGTTTGATAACTCAATTTATACTTAAAATTTCACAATTTATGTGAAAATAATTTTGATACAGGCCAGTATCAAAATATACCTAATTTTACCTGAATAAGTTATTATAAACTTTACGAGTAATAAATGCCTAATGAATTTAATTAGAAATAAAACATGTTTTAAATATTACTTAAAATCTTTTGCTTTATTTATAATATAAAACTTATCAAAATACATAATCTTATTATCCTAAAACTTAATTATTTTTGGGTCCTAAAAGTATAACGTAATTTCCTGAATTTTACCTTAATTAAATTCTTTATTGGGCTAATAAAAAAATATTGTGCTATAAATATTTATCTTCCTTTTCTTTTTTTATTTGGGACCTAAGATTATTCCTCTTTTATTGTTTTACTTTTGGGGGAATATCAAGTATACTCTTCCAAAATCTCACAAATATCAAATTTACCCTTCCAAATATCTAAATATCAAATTTGTCCTTTCAAACTATCAAAAATAACAAATTTACCCATTTGCCAAACTTCACTGTTAGAACTAACCAATAACATAAAAAATTACCATTTTACCCACAACAGCATAATTTCTTTCTTCTTCTGCCAAGTTTCACGTTTCAGCCCATCTCTTTTCCACGTTAATCCTTGAAGCTCCTTATCTCTCAACAATGGCTGGATACTACATTTCCTTCTAACTCCTCTCTCTCTCTCTCTCTCTCTCTCTCTCTCTCTCTCTCTCTCTCTCTCTCTAATTATCTAATCACAATAAATCTCCTCCCAACTTCTTTCTCTCATTATCTAATCACAATACACATCTTCTCCTAACATATGTCTCTCTAAAATTTGTTTATCTTGTTTCTCATAGCTTTGTGAATCTTTAATGTTATGGAACTTCATAGCAGCATATATCTTGTGTGGGAATGTGGATGACAAGGATATTTTAGTCCAAAATAATTAAATTTATATATTTAATCAAGTTTATATGTATTAATGAGGATTATTTAACTGATTTTGTTTGGTGTAACAGAGATGGGTAAATTTGATATTTTTTGATAGTTTGAAAGGACAAATTTGATATTTAGATATTTAGAAGGGTAAATTTGATATTTTAAGGTTTTGGAAGGGTATACGTGATATTTCCCATTTATTTTTCTTTCAATAAACTTGATGGCCCATTTTATTTAATAAATTCGGCCCAGCCCAAAAAACCTCATTTCTCTTCATAATTCGGAATCCATTGCCCAGTTTTTTAATTCCTTGATACCTGAAGTTCAAATTCCAGATTTATCTTAACAATAAAAACCAAAAAACTATATCCCATCTCCTTCAAAACACACCTGCGTACAGAAGAGGGGAAAATCAGTTGCGCCTCTCCAATGACGTCTTTTCAATCCTTGCGCCCGCTGGCTATGCCACCAGACGCATGTCTTCCTTCCCGCCATTGAAGGCGTCCATTTGTTTCACGCGTCAATTCTCTTATTGCTCGCGTTTGTTCGCCATGGAGAGTCGCGTCTCTTTGATGCTCAAGTCTGACGGTGCACCGGCGAACGGACAGAACTCACAAGATCTCTCGCTCGAAGTGAAACCCTCAATATCGGCACGAAATGAGAGAACAATGCGAGAGAAAATACAAATTACTTTTAAAAAAAAACTTTCTTTCTCTCTAATTTGAACCGAATTATTCTTAAAATCCCAATTTTAACCCTTAATTGTTCAATTTTAATGAATATACCCGAATTTGAACCAAAAATTTGGGGAGAAAAAAAAATGAGGATATGAATTAATCTTTCTTCTTTCGTAATTAACTTAAGATTTAACATAATCTCGCTCTGATATCACTTGTTGGGACGGTACTAATGGTACTGTCAAATCCTAGATCGAACAATATGAATCAAACCATAAACTATAATAACGGAAACGTATCTTGTGTTCATGCTTGCATACCGACTTAAAAATGATACCGTAGTTGCAAACAAAATCTTTTAGAATATCCAGAATCCCGTAAAGACCCATTTGAATTTCTTTTCTAAATTTCTCCTCTCAACTTGATGTGATATGCGAGAATGATTCATTGATACTGTTATTCTATGAGACCAAATTGTTTATATAGTCAAGTGACATTCTTTGACCAAAATATACTTTGCCCTATAGACACATTTTCTATATTAACCAAGCAATATTTCTACACACCAAAAGTCACACTCTAATTAACACATTATGCTTAATATATTATTAACCAAAATAATCACTTTATTATAAGCATGTATGACAGTAATACAATACACATAATTATCTTACATACAAGTACAATGTTAAATTAATGATCCAACTTAGATGTTCTACTATTTTACTGATCTATGATATTCTACTATGTTACTTACCTATGATGTTTTTACTATATTATTGACTTTAGTTTACTCCGATTCCTCAAGTGTTTTTCTTGAATTGCATGATTAGCTTATTCAGATCCAAAGCATACGCAAATAACTATAAATTTGCAATTAAATTAACCCTCTCTGTCCGGGTCATTGAGTAATTAAATTAACCTCTTTCTATTCAGGTTATTGATTTATGAGTTCATCTATGCATCCCCTAAGATGCCCCATGAATGTGGTGATTGAGTCAGCTGACATCAGCGAAACCGCTGGTAAGCAAAAGAAAACTGGGACCGGTTTTTTTAGAGAGGATTCTGGTGGTAATCGATTGTATCTGTCAGCGCTTTCCCTTGTCAATTCGTGTCAGTCCGTATCAAAAGCATGCTGCAGTATTAAATGAAGTTGTAATCATGACTGACAAGCACTCGTCAATCATTTCATATCAATAGTTATACATATTACCAGCGGTAATCGAACCAAATCCCGCCAATAGTTTTTCAAAAATTTTCAAAATTAAAACTAAACCCATATAAACCCTTTCTCTCTCTTTCCCCCATTTCAAAATTAAAAAATTCAGCCCCAATATTTCTGTTTCTCTCTTTCTTTCTATGGGAATTTCTGATATCCTCCATAAACAACGAAAGCGATTGTCACCGGCTCCGGCGCCGACGATTACCATCGGAAAATTACCGTCCCACCAATATTCTTTTCCCTCGTTGGCTCGAAAAGTGATGATTTTTTAGGAAAACCTTATGCTTTGCTCATCCAATGATGAGTTCAATGTCACAAAACAAGGGACTCCGATCCAAAAACTTGTATGTCCCGTTCTTGATCTCTCTTACTAAAGCATTTTTTTAATTAATCCACGGTTTTTCATCTAATTTTTATGCTAATATTACTTTTTGCTAGCTTATTTTTTCCTTTTTATTTATTTTTTTATATTTTATATTTTCTTATTTTCTAGTTTATATTTTTTTTTTCTAATTTTTATGTTATTTTATATTTATTTCATTTTTTTATGTAGATTTTAGCATTGTAACTGGTAGGAAGTACTACGGTGGGGGTCATTTGAAGTTGTGAGTGTATTTGGTTGGATTACCGGAACTGTTTATATGGTAATTACAGCTAGTAATTACATCCTGAGGAAGATAACAAGATTGTAAGTGGTGAGTTTATTTTTTTCTTTTTTATCTATATTATTTTCTTTTATTGTATATGTTATTATTTTACTAGTTTATATATTTTTTTTCTATTTTTTACTGTTTTTTTTATATTTATTTTCTTGTATTTGTGTTTTTATATTTCGTATTTTTTATATTTGTATTTTTACTTTTTTGCTTTATTTATTTTTATATTTATTTCATTTTATTTATGATTTTTTTATACTTGTTACCAGTAGTATCCGATATAGAATGGGGTCATTCTAAATGGTGAGTAAATTTGGTTGGATTGTTGAAATTATTAAACCGATAATTACAGTCGTTAATTACATCAAAGTAATCACTTATAAGTTGTGATTGTATTTTCTTTTTGTGCAGGTGTAGAGCTACATTTTGAGAACATTTTGTGATTTTAGAAGCCTCTGATTGAGTGAAGGCAAATGATTCGGATAAGAATGAAATTGATGAGAGCAGGAAAACATAAATCATATTTACTTTTTTATTCTTTTATAAATATGGTGAGTACCTTCCTTATATAATTTTGTTTTTTTAATTACACTAATTGCCAACATTCCCCTACTCTCTATCTTTCTCTTTACTTGGCATTTTTATTTTATTAATTAGTAGTTTAGTACTTTAAGAAATTGTGAAAATAATTTATGAAAATCATGAATTTATAAGAATTTTAGCCGGAATCATGAATATAAAACTTAAAATTAAAAAATAACAACAAAAATTAAGAAAATATAGTGTGGAAAGAATTTATTTCATTTAGATAATAAAATGAAATAATTTTGACTTTTTATTTTGAAAAAAATGATAATTACATAAAAAAATTTCTATCATTTAGATAAAAATAAGAAGATAATATTATATTAATTCAAGTGATACATGAATTTTCAGTGTGCAAAACACAAACATAGTCATTAATCGGACAAAATACATAATAAAAATATTTAGTAATCATCACATAGTTCTTATTAAAAATAGCTAATTTAAAATCTAACACTAATGACATAGTACATTTATAAATAAATAAATAAATATTTTTAAATTATTTTAACATTAACATAAATAGACAAATTTTCGAGTTTTTTTACTAGATTTCTAAATTTTGATTCCATTAGTTACATCAAATATTTGTTGAAAATAAAATAATATCTTAATAAGGAATATATATTTTATTGATTGAATCAAAATCCAATCAAATAAGAGATATTTTGGTATTACCATATTTTACCATTATTAATTAATAGGACCAGCTAATACATATCACTTATAAGGGTAAAAGAGTAAATTCAGTTTGACATTTTTTGTTCTCATCAAAACAGTTCATGTCCAAATCATCACCCTTAGTGAAATCTTGCACTTTATTTCATTTTTTCTATTTTTTATGAATTAATGATGATTAAAATCATTCTATTATTTTGGATTTTTTTCCATTTTGCTTCCTTAATTTCATGTATATGTCGGTGGTAATTTATTTCCTTACATGGTTGACTTAACTAAAAATGGCATGAATGTATGTAATTAAAAATGCAATTTATATATGGTAAATTTGGATTGTATATGATTAATAAAATTTGAATTGTTAGTGATAAATTCAATTTTGGAATGAAAAAATATCATTCTCTGACATTAAAAAGGGACACATCTAAGGACAAAATTACCGCCAAGTTATGCACTTCTATCTATTTAACTGATATTTATACAAATTAATAAAATAACAAAAACAAAAAGATAATAAACTTTGTAAAATTCTGCATGAATTACCATTGAAAGTCATCAGTCGTCCACTATTTGAAATTACAACTGAATCTTCTATACTTATATTGAGATTAAAAATCAGCAATAATCTGCATTAAATACATCATTGATAGCAATTTTCTTTCTAATAACTCAGTTTAAGATCCATTTATCTCCATTAAATGATGTGGAGAAGGAATTATCAACATTTAGAGAACTTTCACAGCTAAAATATAGTGATTTGAGAAAAAAAGTTGAGCAGGGAAAAAAAATTTGAGAACTATGTTGTTGATTAGATTGTTGTACTCAAATATTAATTAGAAGTGAAATATCTGTGGGCCCAGACATATTTTATGGTCAATGAATGATAATATCTACGCAGCCCTATATTAAAAAATAATTTTCAATTTGATAATAATTATCTTCTCTTTCTGCCTCCCAAACCATTAGAAGTTGTCAAAACTACTCTATAAATTGATTATCGGCATTAAATTCCGGAAAAATATATATGTTCATCGTTCATCATCCCTCCCAACTCATCGTTTACTACTGATAAATGAGTCTCACTTACATTCAAAATAAATAAATTTCGTTTATCAGTAATAAATGATGGGTTGGGAGATGGTGGGGAATGTGTATATAAACTCTTAAATTCCAGCTATTGACCCACTTACCGGTGCCGACCTCATGTTGATGGCATCGAGGGGATTGGAGGGAATCCATGGGACGAAATATATATTTCCTTGATTTATTGTTTAGATAATTGGCACATTGGGTGTGAACTTTCGGCATTTCTTAAGTCTGAGCTCTCTACTTAGCGCATCTTCATACTTACTTTTCTAATATAAATTATGACGTGTACTTTTTCAAAAAATACAAATGAAATGACCTTTATCATGAACGTTTTCATGATTATGTCATGGACTGAACAGTGAACTTTAGAGAAATAATTAAAAAGGATGTCGTTAAAATCATTTTCTTATGAATTCATTTTACAAATTTATCGTGTGACATTTTAAATTTTCTTGATGTAATCCTTGAAAAGTATACAACCTTAGTATTGAAAATTTTAAAATTTTAAGTCATATATAAACATTTTGCAACTTTTTGTAAATATTCCTTCCTATTCTATTATGGTCCCCTGAGAATTATTATCATTTTTACGAGATATGCATGCATGTATTTTGTATTTTAATATGTAATGATGAATCAGATAGCTACTAGTTTCCCTTTCTTAACAATACGAAAAATAGTGGTAAACTCCTAAATTTTGTTCAAATCAAATTAGATAATTTTTTTTTCAGATTTAACAAATTAGATAAGTTAACAAGGTTTAAGCTTACAAACACAAAGCATCTTGATCTTATTTGCAAAACCTAACGCATCTTTCATCTATGAATCTAAATACGCAATTGATTTCTATTCATTACACATAAGACGGTATATATGTTACCACTTTCGCAATGACAGGTTCTAAACCAACACATCAAAATTGAACTTCTTTCAGTCTTCCTAAAAGATCTTTGCAAACTATTTGTTATATCTTCTCAATTGTGCCATATAACTGCATAATATATGTATGAAAATTGCTCATAAATCGGATCTAAACAAAATAATAATAATAATAATAATAATAATAATAATAATAATAATAATAATAATAATAATAATAATAATACTCCACTTCTTTTTTTAACTTAATAATATATTTAATCAAGACCGTTAGATTGACAGGGGATATTTTCGGTATATGTGATATTAATTATAGGGTATTTTTCATATATGTGGTATTGATTATGGAGATTCAATCTCAAATTTATTTCCATTTTATTTTTCTCTCCAATTTTTCAATCAATGGAGCACTCCATTAATCTTTGAAAGCATCTTCCATGCCCATCAAAAAACTTAAGCCAGCTAAAAGTTATTTTAATAGATTCAATCTTAACCGTCCATTTCTTCAATCTAAGACTTACAAAATCTTAGACAAACTCATGTTATTATATTATATTATATTATATTATACTATGTTATGTTATGTTATATTATATTACATCATATTATATTATTATACTATGTTATATCATGTTCTATCATATCATACTATATTACATTACATTAGTACATTATACTATATTATATCATATTATACAATGTTACATTATGTTCTACCAAGCTAAGTTATATTATATTATATTATACTACGTTCAATATATACTATATTTATAGCAAATTACAAGGCTAGATGTCAATTTATAGTACGGATTAGGAAGTGACACGTGGTTAATATTGTTATCATCAGTACTGAAAAGGACACAAGGCAATTTCTCATTAGGGAGCATAGCTGACGCAATTGACAGACCTCAATACGAGGCTCAGTACGAGGTTACCTCCAAACCATTCACGAGGCGACGCATGGCAATACGCGTAAGAACAACGCATTATCTACATAATCAGTACCAGATATCAGCTAATCAATTATCGACACGTGGCCAGCTGATATCAGAAAGCGCGTCGCAAGTCAGACCACCAACCTTGTTTCTCCCATGATCTCGCAACCGGACTCCTCCGTTCCATCATTAACAAGCGTTAGGCAGAAACTGGACTGTCGAGTGATGAGTAATGGAGAGATAACTCTACGCGTTTTCTGCGCCCCTGACGAATCTCAGTACGAGGAGCGTACGACGCCCAATCAGCTCGTGACACACGTCCATACGTGTTTTGAAGAAACGCGTTTGAATTCAACCGTGATAAATCCCTCAGTTTCTTCTACAACCGGTCCCTCCGTTTCTCAGATAACACTCATTTCTGCAAATATTGAAGGAAATGGAGAAAAGACAGAACACATTTTCTGCAAATTATGTGCGAGTCAGTCCGAGGATAAGTACGAGGATGATTTTATCAAATTAAATCGTGACATGTGGAGTCCGTTTCTCAGAAATCGAGTGGGTTCAGAACCAGGTTATTCCTGCCCCCCAATGGATGGTTGACACGTGTCCAGGTTGTTTTCTCAGCTCCAATCAACGAGCGCCGCGTGTGAATTCTGGTGTTTAAGAGTAAAAATGATTAAAATCCCCCACAACGTGTACCTACACTGATTCAATCAGAATTTGAATAAGAGAGTGAAGGTAGAAATGCTAAATACCCCCCAAATTACTACCCAAAACAGAATCCGGAGAATCCGAATCAAACTTAATTTTTAGTTCCACAACCCTATATCCAAATATTTTCTAAGCCAAATCTATCTATAAAAATGCACCTCTTTTCTCTCTCTAAGGATGATTCATACACCCATTCATACATCCATTCTCATATCCACTATCACACTCATTTTTTCTTCCATTTCTACCATTCTCATTTCTTTTTTTTTCCACCATTAATATCCACAAAGCTTCAAACCTAAATTCTTGAGAGTAGAAAAAGAGAGTAAGAATTTTAAAAAGAGAGCACCAAATCTAGAAGTAGCAAGTGTGAAGATCAACCAATAAGGGGAGGGATCGAGAACGATTCACATCTTTAGGGTTTGATTTATTTTTCTCTTTATTTTTGGATGAATAAAATGAATCAAGAATATGTAAATATGATTTTTGTGGACATGAGTGAGTAGTTTTGAAGGATTTTGTGTGAAATATGTTGATGAAATCTTGAGTTAAACTTGGTTTTTATTATGGTATTTAGAGATTAAATCTTGACACTTTTTCATGAGATCTAAAGTCGCATTATTTGGAAAAATAATTTGATTTGATATATTTGTGAGATTTGTTGAGATTTGTTTGAGTAATAATAACTTGGAAAAAAAAAATTATTCAAATAAGGCTTTGAATCAAGTATAAGAACAACTTGAAAGTGGAAGTTTTTAAGTGAATTTAATTTTCTCTTGATTTGTTGATTATATTTTTGGAAAGAATCTAGTCAAGCCTTGCTTTTAAAAACCTTATTAATAAATAACTAATTTTTGTGATTAATGATTCACATGTTACACAAATCGTCAATATTTTCCTGCTCCTTTTTTTTGAACTATCAAAAATAAAATTTTATTTCTTTTATTTTCTCTTGAATTTTTTTCTTACTAAAACTTCAACAATTCTTCTTAAACTACAATGCTAAATGAAAAGTGAGATTAAAAAGTTAATGATTTAAGCTCTTGTCTCCTTTGGTTCGACACCCTAAGCTCGAAATCCACATATACACTTGTGAACATTTTAGGGGATTACAAATATTTTTGCTAAGATTGTGAATCGCAAATGACACGTTTTCTATAATCTTACAATGCGCTAATATTCAATTTTTGAGCTAAATAATGCTTAAATAATTCATCTCTAATCATTTTATATGTTGAGTAAACAATTCATTTCTAATGAGTTTATATATTGAATAAACAATTCATCTCTCATCAGCAACAATGAGAGACTTTCCTTCTTCGGCAAAAAAAATTTGACTAGTTTCAAAACAAAAACAATAGAAAACGAAACTAGATAAAACAATTAATCTCTAATTCCTTAAATCAGCTACTAATTATCTGAAATCAACTCCCTAATCAAATCAAATAATTGAATTAAGTCAAAACCCAAAAATTTGGTCAATCAAAAGAAAGAATTATACTTTGTAGAACATATCTCATCAACTCACCTCGTTCGGCCTCCTTCAAAGCTCCTCTGAACTTCGTCAATGAATAACAGAATGGGGTAGATAAGTCTTGAACCTCATATTTCTGAGCCAGATCAGACTCCTCGAGAGTATCCAAGCAGGATGACTTCTCCGTCTCTTATTCTCTCTCTTTCCATCATCTATCGATCTCTTTATTTCTTTCTTTCTTTCTTTCTCCGCTTCTCGTGGATTGATGGGGTTCAACCTTAAATATGATAAGTTGTGATTAATATCAACTACTTGAGATGAAAGAAGACCCTGGATATAGAAAAACAAGAAGAGAAAAGAAGTAGATCTCAAATTACAATTTTACTCTTTTTTTATTTATTTTATATAGAAAAAACGTCTGAAATACTCCACTTTCAGACTCATCTAGACCGTTTATCAAAACTAATTTTTTTAAAGTGGAGTACTGTAGACAAGATAATAATAATAATAATAATAATAATAATAATAATAATAATAATGTGAAAATTGTTCATATATCCGGATCTAAACAAAGTAATAAAAAATAATGATTTGAACCGAGATAGCAAGAGTAGCACCAACACAAACTCTATTATAGTTTTTAGTTTTCTCCAATTGCCTATTGCTCTTTTGCATTAATATAATGTGTCTATATGGATTCAAAGAGACTAATATAACTAAATAAATACCCATTTTCTTCTGTCATTTGGTTTATTATACTAACATTCAATAACTTTTGTACGAGCTTTCTACACTTCTTTCATCTAATAGAAATGAAGTGTACCGTTAAAAATACATGTGAGTTTTCTTAAAATCAAAAGACAATTTTGATGACTATGATCACATATGAATGAACTTAACTTAAAATTAATGAATAAACTAGTGAATTCTAACCAGTAAGAGAAGAATTTCACATCAAAGCTGTCAAAATTTTCTTCAAATCAAATAAGGTGGGCTCAAGCAACTCACACATCTCACAAGTTTTGCGAGAGATGAAGAACATAAATTTGAAGCCACCCGACAGTAAAAAAAAAATGAAAATCACACGTACCAATCAGAAATCTCTCAATCTAGTTCACAAAAAATCAAAATCTCTCCATCTATGAATTTAAAGAGAGACACTTTCTTTGTTCTCATCATTCTTACAATTTTCAATACATTCTTGGCATTTTTTCATACACCACCTAAGCCGTTGAACAGAAGCAGACCCTCCATTTGATGTTATTACTTCAGAGTTTGGCTGGGCGCTTAAATGGAGGCAGGGCTGAACATGAGAGATATCAACGAGGGTTTACACGTGCACTAAGAATAGTCGTGGCAGCTATCCCAACAAGACGAGTGCCTAATCCGAGGTTGAGGATTCTCAATGGCAATATGATGAGGATTTAAGGTTTGGGAAAAGAACGGGGGGATTGAGATCTAAGAGAGAGACAAGAGAAGATGCGGGTGGCCAGAGCTCAAAGAGAGAGACACCTTAAGATATGAGCATTTCAAAGTTTCTAATTAGTTAATGCATTATTGAACAACTAAGAATATTTCTTCTTTTTTCTTTGTAGTTTGCATGTAATGGTCATTATAATCTACAATGGTGAATAATGATCCTATTGATTTCTTTTTTATTGAAAATGAAATAGTAAACTGGTATGTCGTAATCTCGTAAAAGACAAAAATTAGGAATTAGAACCTCTAACTTTCTTCAAATCAAATAAAATATGTTGTCAGGGTCCTAAATTTAATCAACCCAAAATGTCTTAATAAAATTTGCAAAATATAGGACACAATAGACATTTCTACAATAGCCATAAAGATAGTATATTGTTAGCGCCTACTTTATTCCTCCGTAGAACATCAATATTGATCTTATTTTCAGCCTTCCTAAAATAACTTTGCAACCCCTTTTTTCTATCTTCTCAAATGCACCATAATAAATGTATAGGATGATTGAATATTATGCATATATCTTGGTTTTGAACAAAAATAGTAAAATATAAGGATCTAAATGGGGATATCGAAAATACATTTACTATTTTTCCCACTAATGATATACTCTATTATGACTTAGTTTCCTCCAATTGCCTGTTTTTTTGCATTAATACCATATGCAAATTTGTAATCAAAGCATAATAATAGAACTAAATTAATATCCATTTCTTCCTTTCACTTAGTTTATTATACTTACATTCAATAATTTTGGTGTGAGCTTTCGACATTTCTGTCATCTAAAACAAATGAAGTGTACTGTTAAAAAATACAAATAAGGTGATCTTTTTCTTAATATCGAAAGGCAATTTCATGATTGTGATCACATAATATGAATGAAGTTAGCTTACAATAAACAAGTAACCTAGTATATTCTAACCAGTAAGAAGAATTTCACATCAAAACTCTCAAAATTTCTTTCAAATCAAATAAGGTGGCTGAAGCGGGTCACACATCTCACATATTGTGAGAGAGATGGTCATACACATGAGCCCATCCCCAATCAAAATAAATAAATGAAATGAAAATCACACGTACCAATCCGAAACCTCTCAATCTAATTCGAAAAAATCAAAATCTCTCCATCTACGAATCTAAAGACACCATTATTCATTTCCCTTTCTTAGCCGTAAAACGGTAAACAGTAACTCCACTTCTCCATTCTGGCAATGGAGGATCCTTATGCAAAACCTCAACAATGAACTTCTTTCCAGCCTTTCTGAAAAATATCGCATCTCGTTTCTTCCATCTTCTCAAATGCGCCATGATAAATGATGTTTTGCCCTTTACACACACCTCTAGAGTCTTAATCAGTGGCTCTATCAACTCTTCGTAGTACACCACATCCGTTCCCAAAACCAAATCAAACGACTCCTCTGCATTCAACAAGTTTCCAATATTAGTATTAAACAAAATGAAAGAGATGATTTCAAACAATAATTTCTTTACTTCCATCATTCTCACCATCTTTCAACACATCCTTTGCATCTCCTTCATCACCCCACCTGAGCTGTTTCACACAAACAGACCCACCATTTAACCTTACCACCTCATCATTCAGTTCCGCATTGAACCGAAGATTTTCAACAACATGAGGCAGATCAGTTAACATCACATTCGCACCAAGCAGACTCGCAGCCGCAATCCCAACCAGCCCAGTACCCGATCCAACCTCAAGAATCCTCAACGGCGATGTTGTTTCAGGCTTTGGGAGAAGAACAGAGGGGTTGAGGTTTAACAGAGAGACGAGGGAGGATGCGGCGGGCCAGAGCTGGAATGAGAGGCCCTGAGATTTGAGTTGACGAATGGAGATTGTGGCGTTGATTGAACTGAGATGATGGTTGTCGAGTTGGGAGAATGAGGATTCTGCGACAATGGTGTGTTGTTGTGGGTTTGTGTCGGAATCGGAGTCGGAGTGGAAGGCGGAGAAGGGGAAGTTAGGGTTTGAGTCGGAATCGGACATTGGAATAAAGAGTTACTAACAATGGAGATGTGAATTGAATTGGAATCGAATTGAGTTGAGAGGGGAAAATGCGAGAAGAAAAAAGAAACGAAAGGGAAAAAGCGGAGAAATTGAAGAGAAGCGCGCGCCAGGTAGGGATCGAACCTACGACTTTCTGCTTAGGAAACAGACGCTCTATCCACTGAGCTACAGGCGCTTTTTGGATTTCTCTATTACTTATATATGTAATCAATACAAGTATAAACATCAAAATAGAAGAAATAAAAACAATATACGTTTTCTTATCCTTAGAGGCTGCATAATGATATCGAAAGGCCGCCACTATCACATACTAACCCTATCTTTTTGTAAATGAGACTCCTACTAAAACTTTTTCCAAGTGTTGACCTCTTGTAATGCTCTTTTGGATGTTTCGTGGACGTTGCATGCATCTTCTGTCGCTAATCCAGGAATTTCGTTCTTTCAACATGCACCAACAATATGTCTTTCCCTGGCTTTCTTTCATTATTCATTTTTTTTCTCTCTCTTGCCATACGAAAAGATTTAGGAGACGGATCCATAACTAAAATAAAGCTACAACTTCAATAAGATTTTATTTTTCTTAATAGAGTTTTTTTTTTGTACTTCCCATCTTATTTAAAAGAACTTCTTTTATTTATCTTTTTTTAAATTGAATAAAAATAATTAAATAATTGATAAAATAATAATTAGAATAAGGATATTGTAATAATTAGAAATTGCTATAATCATTTAAATAAACATCTTATTTCGTGACAAACAATAAAATATGGGGACCTAGTACTACACGACGGTGTTTCATGTCATACAGCACGACCTTTCTTTTTTTAATTTTGTTCCTAAAATAAATATATAGAGGCAACAGATAGTGTATAAAAAATACAAGAACGTAAACTGTATATATGTATAAAAACACGGAAAACATTATATAGAAAAAAAATAATATACTGAAAAGAGAAAAACAATGCAAATTTCAAACAATAAATAATACATAACAAAGTACATATGTAAAATAGTGAAAATATTATATACAAATTATGTCGTGTTTTGGACGTATTTTAGCCTGTCGGTGTTATTTCCCTAAAATATGTATATGACTGATGAAGTTGATTTGACAAATGACCAACAACATAGTGTTTGGACAAATCATCAATTATGACTTCACTAGTTTCTCTTGAGGTCCTTTACTCCGGATGCACTTGGTGTTTGAAATAACAATCAATCAACTTTTTTATTGATTCTTCAGCGGCACACAACTCAAGCCACAGCACACAACAGCCTGATCTATATATATCAAGGGTTTAACATGCCCATTCTTATGTTTTTTCAAGAATTGGGTTCTTTGTCTCCCTCCCTTCTCTTTTCTGATCTAGGATTTCTTTCAATTTGGAAACCTCTCCTATAATACCACTGATAGCACGCTTAAGGAGGCCTTCAAGACATATGGCGTGATAGTGGATTCCATAGTTTTATCTGTTCTCTTTGTTTTCATATTTACTTATTTGATGAATTTTTCTTGAGGTTCGCTCAAGATTCTCACCTGTGTTATGTGTCGATCGAGCCTTTTTATTCAATTTTCTCTTATTTAAGTGTGCGGATCTTCATTTCGTCGTAAACTAGCTGATTTTTAATATTGTATTGATATTTTGACAAATATTTAGCTTATTTATTCTAGTACTAAATTGTTTAGGTAAATCATGAGTAGATTTTTTTTTATTATCTGTCTTTATCGATTTAACTCACTTTAAATCTGCAACTTAACTCATCTTTTTATTCATCACAGGTCATGCATGACCGTGATACTGGAAGGTCAAGAGGATTCGGCTTTGTGATGTTCTCAACAGAGAAGGCCATGAATGACGCTATCGAGGGCATGAATGGCAAGGAGCTCGACGGCGGTGGAGTGGTGGCGGTGAAAGCTATGGTGGTGGTCACAGCAATTAAACGATGATGGTTATGGTGAAGGGTAACTAGAGGAACTGAATAATATTATCAAGATTTTAAATAACGTTTAGCGGTTTGTAACGTTGAGATATAGCGGATGGCGTTTAGTAAATGCGACAATGAACGATGCTAATGTAGCTGTTGATATCATTAAGTATCAATATATTATATAAATAATCTTCAAATTTATAGATATTCCTATCAAACATCTCAAATAAAAATTGCTACCGTAGTACCATAACTGCAATCAAATATAAATTTTATTTTATTTCTTCATTAGATAATTTTTTTAATTAAATTCATTTTAAATTCTATAAATCCAGCACAAACAAAACAAATTAAAAATAGCACGCTACAATACTACATCGCGCATCGTCTTGCATCCAAATTAAACTCTATCGCGCTATAATAGTGATATAGAGCAGCACTATCTGCAACACTGAGTATTATGAGTTCATCTATACATCCCCTAAGATGCCCCCCACTAGTGGCGATGCCATCAGCAGACGTCAGCAAACCACTGGTAAGCAGTGCAAAACCAAATTCCGATTTTAGATTTTTTTTTTTTTTTTGAAAAATCATGCTGGTTTCAGTACTTTTCTGCTACGATTTGACAACCATACTGACAAACCCTACAGTAATTAAACAAAATCCCGCTAAAAAAAATTTCAAAATTTTTCAAAACCAATTGCCATCGGTAAGAGGCGAAATTCCGCCCTTTTTTTTTTTTTTTTTTTTTTTTTTTTGAAAAATCAAGCTAGTTTTTAGTACTTTTCTGCTATGATTTAACAGTCGTACTGACAAATCCCTACAATAATTAAACAAAATTCCGCCAAAAAAATTTTAATTTTTTTGAAAACCACTTGCCACCCATTTTTTTTCAAAATTTTTTAAATCAAACCAACCATATATATTGCATTTCTTTCTCTTTCTCTCTCTTCTAAACATAATTTCAGGAAAAAAATTACCTTCTAGCTGCTCTTCCACCATAAAACACGAGAAGAGGGAGAGAGAGAGTGCGTGACTTGACGAGTCGCCAGCGATCTCTCTGATGGCAGTCATCACGAGTTATTTCCATTGATAATTTGTCAATATTGTGAAATTCATATATTTTTAGCAAGATGTAAAATGAGAGGATTTTCATGATTGATAAAAGAAAATTCTTCAAAGGTATTAATTTTATTACTTTTTTTCCTTTTTAATTTGGATTTTATATATTTCGGCTTTTATTAATTTTTATGTTTCTATTTGAGCTTTTTCTATTTATTTGTTCTTCATAGATGTTAATATTTATGTTTTGTTCTTCATACTTTTATTTGTGTTTTTTGTATTTATTTATAATTTTACTTTTTACATTTAAATTGTATTCAATTTTAAAATTTATTGCCTCATATGTGCAGTTCTTTAGTAATTACTGGTAATAAGTATGATAGAGTAGGGTCATTTGTAAGTGGTGAGTGTATTTGGTTGGATTTGTAAATGGTGAGCGTATTTTATTTTTCCATCTATTTTTTTTTCTATTACTTCTTGCTAGTTTATTTTGTATTTTGCTATTTAATTTTTTTATATTTATCAATTAATTGTTCTATTTATTTTATTTTTTTATTTTTTTATATGATTTTTCCTTTTTTATGCTATTGTTGTTTTTTGCTAGTTTATTTTTTCTACTTTCTATTTATTTTTCTCACATTTTATATTTATCATTTTCCTAATTTATTCAACTTTGTTATGGTTGTTTGCTTTTTTAATATCAATTACCAGCAATAATTAGTTATCATCAGTGACAATGTGCTATTTACAAAAAAATCAATTGCCGGTTTAAAATTATGTGAGTTATTTACTGAATGTATTTTTTATATGATTTTTCCTTTTTTATGCTATTGTTGTTTTTTGCTAGTTTATTTTTTCTGCTTTCTATTTATTTTTCTCATATTTTATATTTATCATTTTCCTAATTTATTCAAATTTGTTATGGTTGTTTGCTTTTTTAGGATCAATTACCAGCAATAATTAGTTATCATTAGTGACAATGTGCTATTTACAAAAAAATCATTTGCCGGTTTAAAATTATGTGAGTTATTTACTGAATGTATTTTTTTATATTTTTTTTGGACAATAGATGTATGTTCATTAAAATTCATTCATTTTTTTTTACTTATGTTCATATATTTTTTTGCTTTATTTAGTTTTATTTTATTTTTGGCTTATTATCGCAGTAATAGAACAAGTTCAACCTCTTTTTTATAAAAAAAATTCAAAATTAAAATCAGATTTTATTATTTAAAATCGTAATAGATTATATTCATATTCTAAAAAATATTTCAAAATTACTTTTTCTATTTTTTTTCATTTTTATGTTATTTTTTGTATCCTTATTACCTTAAATTTGTTGATAAAAAATATTTATTCGATAATTATTTGTTTTTTATATGAATTACTTGATTTGCGGGTATTAATACAAGAAAGAAGATTTCGATGTTCGCATAATTTAGCTCAAGAAAATTTGGATGTTAAGAAATTTTTATTTTTCATGAAGAATATATTTGTAGAAAATAAACTGTATGAAATTTATTTCCAATGTAAATTGTATGGAATATTTTATTAAGCAATGATTTAATTATCATTTGGTGTTATTTTGTGCATAATTGATATTTATGTATGTTGTTAATTGATATAATTTATATTAATTGTTACTAGTTATTATTTTTTTATTTTTCTAGCAAGTGCAATACTTTATGAGTAAAATAAACAATTTGATTTATCTTTAAAAATTATCATTAGCTACAATAAAATACATTAAATTTGATGTGACTACACATAAGATCAGTGTACTATACTGACACATGTTATTTCAATGAAATAATATGAATAAATTGCAAAACAACTTTGGAAATCGTAAACCATCTGCATTTTTGATTACCAGCAGCAACCTACAACTAAAACCAGAAAATGACATTACTTCTTACCGCTGCTTATGTCAGCATGACTCAATCACCACTCTTGGGAGGAATCCATGGGGCAGGATATATTTTCCGAGTATTATTACTGATTTGTGCGTCAGTGTTGTCCTCAATTTCTTTTGGTTCATGTTGTGTGAATATGGTCATAATATATGGTTGTCTCCTTTTATGCGAAAATTGCTTTAGGGTGAGGTAAGTGTGGGAATTTTGGAATTTTTTATTAACAACTTGAAATCGAATGAACTGGAGAACAATGATCGAATGAAGATCTACAAGCAGCAGTTGATAGAGCTAATGGTGGTACCAGAGCCGGGCGACCCTAATGAACCAAAGTTGTCCGAATCAATAAACATGAGCTTACTAAATTGACTATGCTGGAGCAACTGCTGCTTACATTCAAAATAGATTACACAAATGACAATTTCGTTGAACTTATCGAAGTATTATTTGGACGAGAATAGTTAAGCATATATGTATTCAATAACTACACACAACACGAATTTCATGACTTCAAGTATTTATAGGATGAATTTGTAGAATTTAACATCATGCAAGTTACATTCAAAATAGATCACACAAATTACAATTTGGTTGAACTTATGGAAGTTTTATTTGGACCATAAGAGTTAAACCGGAAAATCATGACATAATTATTATTTGTGTAAACAATAGTTAACTAATATTTAGATTGCACAGCATGGTCAAAAACTCATAGTTCCAAGTTGCCGCAACTCAAAACACAAACCACAGGAGGAAATTTTGTTTGAGCAAGGTTATAGTGGGTATTAAGAAATAAAAAAGTTCATAAATAATTTTTCTTAGAATGTGAGTAATAAACATTCTCTTGTTAGTTAAAATGTGATTAACAAACGTTCTCATTGAATTTTCAAAAGCCAAATAAAGTTACTTGTTTGTTAAAATCTGATTAATAAAACAACATTATTTCAAATGAAGTACGTAAATCCTTAAAGATAGCTCTTGAACCAGAAAATCAAATGAAGTTTGTTATGGTTTCTGTTATGTGTGTGTTGCTTCGAGTTTTGACCGTGGGATCCGGGTCTCTTCCTTGATGTTAGGCGAAATTTAACTCTTCTGTTTGTTGCTTTGGTTCTGGAATTATTCTGAGAAATGAATATGTTCGCAATATGTGTGCTTCTCTTTTGTTTCTTTTATTTTGCTTGAAAAATGCTTTAGTTTTCTCAAGGAAAATACAGAAAATCTGTCACGATTTTTGAAGGAAATTAAGACTTGAATTCAGTATTTTAATAGTTTATGGACTTTTGAAAGTTGAATTTTACAAGTAGGTTTTCTATGGTCGTATTTGAAACAGCTGAACTCTAATTTTCGGAAAGAAATAATGGGCCCTCGAAATCTTCTGTTTTCTCTTGATATGAGAACAGATCTTGAATAATTTCTTTTTATCCAAGAGGACAATGACTTAATTTAAGAGGGAGGAATCTTTTTATTTTCTATTCTTCGGCAAGCTATCTGTTATAGCCTTGTATTTTGATGTATTTTTTTTTTTCTTGGCTGGAATCATTACAGTAATCATGCTGTGATAACGAATTTATATACTCTTGACTTAATTTATTTTATATAAATGTTTTTCATTTGAGTGTGGGATCACCCACTTTAAGCAAGTTAATATATATATATATATATATATATATATATATATATATATATATATATATATATATATATATAAGGGCCGGTTATATTGACCCCACTTTATTTTACCCCACTTTTACCCCGTGGTTATAAAAAGCGAAAATTCAAATTTCAACCCTACGGATGGAATATATATGTTTTAAATATATTGTGGATCAATTTTCACAAGAATCGGAATATTATATCATTGCTATCGTGTATCATCAAAATTCATCATGTATCATCAAAACATATAAATACATATTTTGATAATACATGATCGCAATGATATAATATTCCGATTCCTGTGGAAATTGATCCACAACATATTCAAAATATAAATATTCCATCCGTACGGTTGAAATTTGAATATTCGCTTTTTATAACTAATTTTTTCATCGGGGTAAAAGTGGGGTAAAATAAAGTGGGGTCAATATAACCGGCCCCATATATATATATATATATATATATATATATATATATATATATATATATATATATATATATATATATATTATATATATTTTTTTTTTTTTATTGTCAAATGACAGAATTCAACGGAGTACGATCTTGAATATCTTGAACAATATTGAGTGAGCTATCCCAGCATATTACGATCTGAAAAATATCTGATATGTGAATGAACAGAAGTATGTAAGAATTAATTAAGATATAATCTTGAAAAATCTCTTGCGGGTGACAGGTAACTAGGACAAGGAAAGGCAAAGTAATAAAGTAAAGGGAAAGAAGGGTCCAGATATTTCTCTCGTTTTTGGTGGAGAAATGAGCTTAAGCGAATATAAAGGTTAAGAAGGGTAAATGAAAAAAAAAAAAAAAAAAAACTCAACCAAATAAAGAGGTTCAAAACACTAAATTGTATCAAAGACTTTCATTTGCCTTATTTCCTCTCCATACTTTTTTTGTAATATCTCCAAATTTTTTTTATCTACAAATAGTAAATACTAATAATCGCACAATACAGCTAACTATCATTAATACTCAATTAAAATTTCTATATTAAAATAGTCTCAATGTTTAATAAAATAGACTATCATGCATTATTCAAAAACCTTTTAACTAATTATCAGAAAAATAACCTTTAAAGTGATACTAGCATTATATGCATGTATTATGAACCGTAAAATTATTAGTTTTCAATATACTTTCTTGAAAATGTTTCAAAGATTTTTTCGAAGAACACTCAGTTACATGCAATATTTAGTTGAATGATCTCCATGTGATTTTGGTAAACTTGAGATAATTATTTGAGTTATAAGTTGGCAATGACGTGGACTGCTCAAATCAACGATGACGTGTCATACATGTGTCAATTCCGTCAATAAATAGATGAAAAAATAACCAGGTGATTTAATTTAAACAAATCAAAAGTTGAGTGACCTATTAAGGATAATTGAAAGTTATATGACTTATTTGATCATTTTTTATAGTTGGGTGACATGACGAAATTTATCCTATTTTAAAATACAGATGATTCAAAATGTGTGTGTCAGATTCAAATTTTAGAAGATAGAATGTTCTAAATTAGGATAAAAGAGAGAAGTAAAATGATTTTCATATTCCTGTCTTTTTTTTTTGAAGGTTGGAAGGCGAAAAACTACCAACAAATTCATTAAAACAAATAAAAAGTGTTACGGAGGTTCAGAAAAAAAAATTGCATACAAACACACACAAGCATGATAGAAAAAAAATAGACCAAAACACTACTTAAACCCTAAATCTCTAACCCTAAATTGCGGACCATTGCCGCCACATAACCTAATTGCGGACCACTCCCGCCATAAAATTAGGAATTAGCCGACCACTTTTATTCTCAGTTTGATGATATTTAAATCTATTTCGAGCTACTAATATAATTTTGAGAATGATTTTCAAAGATAGAAGAAATCACGTTCAAGAAATCGGTATTTACGGATATTCATATGTATACACATATTTTATTTTTTTCATAATATTCATATACGAATATAGATATTCATACAAATAAAGATATTTAATTTTTTTTCATCATATTCAGATATGGATATAGATACTATTCATATCCATATTATTATTTTATTACTATTTCTTCAAATTTACCTTATAAATTGTTATATTTTATTAATTTTATCGTAACAAATAACTAAATATTTAGAAGAATGTGATCCACTAACATATTAATATATCCGTTTAAATATCCGAAAAAAATAGTATTCATATCCGATAACATCCGAACTATATTTTTATCGGTATATATATACAAACTCTGTGTATCGAAAAAAATAAAATCGATACGAATATGGTATGGCCACTATCTAAACCATGTCCGAACCGTTTTTGCCACTACTTATTGTCTATGTGAAAAAGATTTTTCCTTTAATTTTTTAGTTAAACACAAAAAGTAAGAGAGGTTTTTAATGTAATCTAAACACGGAAGTCAGATTTATCATGCCCTGGTGGGGTCCGTGCACACAGTGCCGGTCCCGGGTTTTCAACGACCCCAGACCCACGTCCAAAAAAGATCCTGAAAAAATTCAAATCATAATAAATTTAAAACAAAAAAAGAAAATAAAATAACCCGAAAACCTTATTGAAAGGACAATTATTCAAACAAAAAACTATAATTGCATCTGTTATTTTATCATATATAACCAATCTTTCAATCATTCTAACAGGACTTTGCATTATGCCTCCCTAAAAAATAAATTTTATTGTACCAAACAAATTCTTAAGATAAAGAACAAGATATAAATTAAATAAGATTAATAAGAAAATAAATTAAACCTGTGTAACAGATTTGGGCTTCAACTGGAGACTCTTGCCAGCTTTATCAATACAATAATGCAATAAACGCAGTGTATTTAACTCAGTATCATAATCATCTAAACCTGCTATATATTATTAGTCTTAAACTTAAGAGTAGATTATGATCAATTTTTCATTTTATTTTTTAGTTATAAATATTATTACCTCATATGTTAAATATCTGAGTAGAATTAATGCATACTAACTCTTAAATAAAATCATGAACAAAATTAAGTTTTAAAGAAGAGAGTTTTTCACCATGCGTTATTACAATTGCTGGCCTTTTATCTGTTAACTAATAAAAACAATTGGTTTATTTGCATAATTATCACAAATATTGAGAATTTACTGTATAATTAACCCTCCTTTTATGCTGATCATTTTCCTCCATAAAATTACAGTCCTCATTTTCCACAAACGTGCAGTGAAATAGTTTTTGAAGGACTCAATATTAATTACTACAGAAAATTGAGGATAAAAGAATAAATTTGACATAATTATACCAAAGATCGTCTCCATTTGAATGCCTCTCTTTATCCACCGTTCAAGAATTTCGAAATTAATTGAGTCCTAATTGAGAAGAACTAGTTTCAAAAATAAAATAATTGAATGAAATGGAGTTTAATTGCAGAATGTAACCTTTATTTCGATTTGAAAGGATTGTCAAAGTAGAGAAAACAATTACAAAACTCTAAATCGATTTGATGAATCAAAGAAAAATACCAATTTGTGGAGTATAAAGAAGAGCTGACGAGAGAGAGAACGACGTGCTGCAGCATATGGACGAAGAAGGAACGAAGTAAGGAGGGGAAGGAGGCTCCGATGGCTTAGTGACAGGCGGGAGGTCCGGCGGAGAAGAAGAACGGCCTTCGGTGTCCTTCTTTCCTCCAGAGTCGTCACTCGTGAGAGCGAAAACGCTGGAGATTTTTGGGCTTCGGCTTTTTATTTTCTTATTAACTTAATTACATATATATATATATATAGGAAATATATATCACGGGCCCTCTAAATTCCGGACCTTAGACCCAGGTCTTATTGGACTAGGGTTAGGACTGGCCCTGCGTGCACAACAATAATTGAGTTGAAAATTGGCCATTCAATTAGATAGGCTCTAGCCTCATATAGATCCGAAGGAGTTCATAATTATACACATTTTCTTCACAATTACTTCTAATAGAAAAGATCAGTTCTCATAAATCAAACATCATTCATGGCAACCGTGATAGATGCTTTTGTTGGTGCACTAACTAAGAAGTTGGGGGGTTTGGCTCAGCCAGATTCTCGGGGTGAAGAAGGAACTCAATACCCTTCAATCGAATATGAAATGGATAGAGACCATAATCCAAGATTCCAGAAGAACCAAGGATCGTGATGGGTGTTAAAATATAAAGATGCATTTGTATGTTATGAATGCAGTTAATAAATTAAGAAAGATGTTTCTTGGAAATAAGATTTCTTGATAAGAAATTTTGGTATTACCATAAATTAGATTTCTTGACAAGGAGGTTTAGTATTTTCATGTATAGGTATTAATTGAGGCAGTAATTCTTTGGGTTATTTTTTTATATTAGATATGACTATCCTATAAATAGAGGATAGGGGTAGAGTTTTATTCATTCCAACAACAACAATATTTTGTATCTCTTTCTTTCTCTTGTAATAAGAAATTTATCTTATTTTTCAAGTTTCATTGTTCAATACTTTCTTCTTCTATTATTGTTCTTTCTTGGGTTAGTGTGAGCATATTACTGCACTATTATTTCCGCTGCTGATAATCACAAGGTCGCTGCTGGTTTAGTGCTGTCGTGCTACTGCGCAATCACTATTGTTTTGTTTCTTTGTTAGCGACGCGGTTATCTGGTTTAGTCCTTGTGTGACTGTCTGGTTTCATTACATGGTATCAAAGCTTCAAGGGTGATAGACAACAATGACGTTGGCGATAGACGGTGTTGTTCTCGTCCCTTGGTGAAGAAGAGGATTATTTATTACGGCATCCATGGAGTTTGGAGGTCGGGTTGGGGGACCTGGTATTGAGGCTCTAAATCTTTCAAATTATTCTCTGTGGAAGAGTTGTATGGAGTCTTATATTAAGAGTGATGGGTTATGGGAGATCATTGTTGGTATGGAGGTTGCACTGATGCATGTCACCAATATGGATGGTACGGTGATGAATGCAGACGCAGTAAAGGAGTGGTCGAAAACGAATGCTAAGGCGGAGTTCTTGTTGAAAAGGTCGATATCACGCGATCTATTCGAGCATATTAAGGGGTGCAAATCGGCGGCTGAGATTTGGAGTGTTGGGTTTCGGACGTGCATAACGCAACGGAAAAATAAAAATTTCGTCCAAAATCAATCCGAGGATCCGTGTGTATCGCTTAAATCAATAGGAGAACAAGCTACTAGCATATATATTGTTCTTCTTCCCGTTTTAAGAAGTTTGTTCGTGTGGACACCGGTAGAGGCGTTCGTACTTTCGGCGCTTGTGATCTATTCGGCCTAAGAAGATGAGAACGAGTTGTTGAGAGTTTCGGTGGAGACCGATTGTGTATGCGGTAGATGACTTCCGCATGATCCGACCTAGACGGCCTAGACGGACTGAAAATCGGTTAGGACGGTAACCGGTTTAGAGGCGCATGGGCAATACGCATGGTTTGAGCGTCACGGATTAAGCGTAATCCGAAAGGTATCTTTAAGATTTATTTCTTTGATTTAACTGATACGCACGGATCCTCGGATTGGTTTTGGACGAAATTTTTATTTTTTCGCTGCGTTTTGCACATCCGAAACCCAACACTTATTTTATCTCACAAAAGATGTATATAATTCCTCTCATATAATCGCACTCTTTCGTTTTTGTCATATAAAAAGAAAGCACCCTTTCATAATTTTGTCATAAAAATTAGAAAGTATATTTTCTCTCTTTTGTCTCACAAAAGAGAATGTGAAAATATGACAGAGAGAATGATGTGGTGTACTTAATTTTGGAGCCCTCTATATCCTTATATAGAGGTGAAGAGTTATGTCTCTTCACACTAAAAGATGTGTATGACATCACTTATCATTATCCATATGCCATCATCTAGACTCTTCGAGATTACATGATCTTTTGTGCTCATAGTCTTTATATACATATATATCACATCTTATCACATAAGATGACAATATCTTTTGTGGTATTCTTATGCAACTCATCATATAAGTCGCTAGGATTTTCTGTGCCCATTTCAGTTTGTTCTTTATGTGCGACCCTGTAGGTTCACTTAATGTTGGCAATAGACTTGACAGTCTATAAATCATGAGCGGACTCTAACAAGCCATCATGACTACCCAATTTAAGTGAATATCGGTGATCCGATTTATCTAATCAACAATCACGTATTTAGTCCTTTTGTCACACGATATCTATATCGATCATAAGGCATGTAATGCGCCATCCTTATATTAATCGAATTAATATTTCGTGATCCCGAATTAAACTGGACAAGAACAAATGACATTAATAACTCTTATTAATTCATTTGAGTATGTGCATACATTTCTTCAGTTCAATTCATCAAGAGGCCTAAACATAACTCTCTTATTTATGAGAGGAACAAATCATGTCTTGATTGCACTCATCCCTCTACATGATTCATTATATACCTAATCATAACCGTTATGACTACCCGGTTAAAGGCAGTGTTAGATTATATTAAAGTATAAAATTACTCATGTTGGGAACCGAGACAATCTCAGGTCAAAGTACTATAAATACTTTATATTACAAGAATCGTTAATGACGTGAAACATGTAGCATTCTTATGGCGGTTCAATCCAGTATATGGTGTCTAACATATACCTATGTTAATGACTTGATAACTATTTATCCATGATCAGTAAAGCATGATCATCAGTCAACTAATACACTGGTGTGCATTTATAGCTTGTATATAAATATATATTTATATGTATCCGCAAGTATATTTGTCTCCACAAATATCCTATAAATGACCAGGGATGATTTAGAATAGCACTCATAACACTTTATAGTTTTACTATCAAAGTCACGCACTTTGATGACATAAAGCTGAATTGCATATTCATGATCTATTTTAATTATATTAAAATAACCTATACACACATATTATATGAAATATCTTAGAATAAATATTATGTTTATTATTATAATCCATCATCTAAGTCACAAACACTTTATCCTAGGGCATAACACCATCAATCTCCCACTTGCACTAGGCCAAATCAACCAAATATCTCATACTCGTTGATCTAAAAGGTATCAATCCATTGACCTAACATGATCACCATCATGTACTTGCGGGATTGAGTTCTTAAATGGATTATCAAACATTATCATATGCAAATACTTTGCATATTTTTATGTCCACCATAATCTAAGAAGAATATTTTATCATTCTCAAGTATATAATCATACTCTTGATTATTATTTAGTGACTTTCACTAGGGTTAAACTTTTGTGTGCTTGTTGCACTTAATTCACATCACATGTAATTATTCTCCCACTTAACTTCTTTTCAACATAAGATTTATTTTTAATTTTTGATAAAACCAAACTGTTTGGTTATTTCATCAAATAATAAATTTTCACGTAGAGATGTTTGTTTTAATTCATAAATGAATTTAGTTAACTTGCAAACTCTTTTCAAAATTTACAAGATCGACAAAACTCTAAAGTTGTATCATATACATACTTTTGTCTATTTCTATTCAGAAACAACGTCTTGACATCCACTTGGCATCTTTCATAGTCATACTATGAACATATGCCCAAGAAAATTCTGAAATACATAAGCATGATGAATTGGAAAAATATTATCATACTCTATACTATGAGTTTATCTTAATCACAAATCATGCATTATATGTTTGCACATTATCCATGTCGGTTTTTCTTTTAAAATCGTATTTCCATCTGATGGGTCAATCAAATTCAAAACTTGATTGTCTGACATGGATCACATCTCAACTTTCAAAGTCTCTAACCCTTAGAGTTTGACTTATCATAGTTTATTAGTAGAATGTAGACTCATCATCTATGAGTACGAAATTCTTGTCATTAGTCACGAAAAATCTATATTTTTCGGGCCTGCGATAAATTCTAATAGATCTACATGAATACACTTATGTTATATACTCAGATTCTTCAATATTTTGAGAGTCTAGTTGATTAATTACAGACTCAATCACTCATTGAAATCTGAATTAATTTCCATCCGAGCATTACTGTCAGTATGTGGAATTTGAACTTTTCAAATTTACTCCCACTAATTCTTTTGGAAACATACTTTCCAAAGAGATATAATTTTCGAGTAACAAACATTTTGTTCTCATATTAATTATAGAAGTAATGTCCTTTACTTTTCTTAGGATATCCACAAACAAGCATTAATCCGATTAAAGGCATGATGCTTCAAATAAGTATCATATCCTCAAATCTTGAGAAAAAATAATCTGATACACCTACTAGTCCATATCTCTTATGGAATCTTTCATAACCGATGTAGATGAAATTATTTTCAGTATGAACGTAAAAAGAGCGCAACCTCGAAAGAAATAGAAGATATATTTGACTTATCATGATCCAACTATATCTAATAAAGTTCGATGTCATTATCATGATAATCAAACACTTGGTTCTCGACTCCTCGATCTCATCGAAGAAATTTGATATTTTAAAGCCAAGTTTATTCTCTACTTCATTATTTGTAAGTTTTGAACTAAATTTAGCGTTTCAATAAAGTGATGAAATAGTTTTATCTAGTACCTTCCCTCATTGATGAACATACATCACTATGTATGAGAGTCAATAAGTAACTTGCTTTCACCTTACTTTGTGAAAGACGTATATGTCATCTTGTCTATTAATGAAGTTACACATATTTCAAATGATTCAAAATCAAATGAATTTGAAAATCCATCTTAATGGATTTAATAAATGTTCATCTTATTTAAGTAGACTAAGCGACAATGCTAGATTTAAATTCTTAATATTAATGTTATAGATGGACTTGTATCTTGTTCGATATAACACATAAGGTAATTTTCTATTCAAACATTTCCAAAGAAAAATGACCTTTGTGAATGGTGAAATTATTATTCTCAATAATAAATTAATGACCAAAAAGACAATGTAAATAAATTTATTGTCGAACTAAAGATAATACAAAATTTACTGTCGACAATAAATAACAATTATTTATGTCGGCGATAAGTCCAAAAAGACAATGTAAATAAATGAGTTACTTGAGAAAATACAACGACTTTTGCTACATTTGTCACTCATATGTTAACATCATATTTACTCAATAGTCTACAACTTAGTCAGCACATTTTCACAATGATGTGAAATAGACAAGTTAATTTCTATAACAAAATGCTTGAAGCAATAGTCACACTACCCTTTCATTCCTTTTTTTTATATCTTCTTGAGAAATTATGGTTTCTTTCAATGAACTGATTCATTGCGAAAGATACTAACTTCTTACCTAAGGCCGAATCCCCGGCAACATCTTGCCCTTATCTTTGGGAGTACTTTTTACGTTCTTTTTAAGCACGAGAACATCATTGATAACACTTGTCCATGTTCATGTTAACGATTATTAGCTTCTTATACTATCTGTCCTTCTCAAGAACCTATTGTGAGACATAAATAGATATACTATTCGATTTGAATAATATGAAAAGACTATTATTCTTTAAATATTTCATATAATCTTGTGTTTCCAGGATTTTCTTGAATCTTGTGTTCTAAAAATTCCCTTAATGTTCTTTGTTGAGCCATTTGTACGTTTATTAATGTTTCTTTAAATTCTTTTTCAACTTCTTGATTTTTAAAATGAGATGAAGATAATGATGATGTTGGTGAAATAGATTTAGAATGAGGAATAGAAGGAGACGGAGACACGGGTCTTGGAGTCGAAGACGGGATGACGAAAGGTCGAAATGGAGCTTCTTCTCGTGGCTCTTCCACCTGGTGTAGCTCTTCTTGTCGTACTCGAGGCCCTTGTGTGAAAGGAGAAGCCTCTTCTTGTCGTGTTCCTTTGCTTGATGAAGTTGCGCCTTGCTCGCTTCGCGCCTTGTTCCTCTTGATCTCTCTTAAATGCTTGTTGATGTCCTTTTTGCGAGGAGTATGAACTTCACCTTGCGATCTTGTCTTTCTCATAAACCTTCAAAAATTCAAGAGACAAAAACACTAGAGAAAATATGACATGGGTTAGTTAAAAACTTGATGCAAGCCGCCTCCCCGGCAACGGCGCCATTTGTAAATCGTGGTAAAATCGTCGTTGAATTTCACACAATTTAACAAAACAATTTATATTTCCCTGTTAATCAATTACGAGTATGAGTGGTAATGAGTTTAGGGGTCGAACACAAGGAGGTGTGGCCTCAAGAATTAACTAGTTTCAATGATTATTCTTTAGTGTAAAATCTTTTATTTCAAGGTTTATTAGGTAAATTTCCAAGTTAAATCTTATTTTCAGCCTTATTGTAAACATTCAGCACGTCACACTTTGGTGTTTTAATTCGTAACTTGACCAAATAAATTCCGATTCAAACACACAAGATACCGTTGGAAACTAGAAAGAGAGATCTATGATATGGTACTTTACTGGTATTTCTATTTTATTCCAAAATTTCGAGATATTTGTAGTTTTAATCCAGATCTTACTTCAGATTCATACTTAATTCAACAGTAACTTCAGAAATTTATAGAAAAATCACTAAGTCTTGAAAAATTCCAAAATTTATATAAAAATTCAATTATCAAGTTTCAGATTATCTGTTAAAATTTCATAAAATGATGTTTTTTAGTTTGAGATTTATAATAAAATTTCAGATCTGGATCAGAAACTAGTTCTGACAGACCAGTACTCACAAAAGTTGGAATATCTCCTAATATGATTTAACAACTAATATCTTAAAATTCATATTTGGATTCTGAACTTCAAAATACTTCCAGTAGGACTATTTTTGTATTTTTAGTATTTACTTTTATATTTTTTAAAAATTCAGAAGAAAAGAAACAGTAAATCTGGACAGAAAGTTTAAAAACAGAAATATTACAAAATTAGAAAATTGATATCTCACGGATTACAAATCGGAATTGGGAAAAATTTGGTTTGAAAATTATCTACTAAATGAGAACTAAATTTTAAAAATATTTATTTAATTTTCAGATCGGAATTAGACACGAAATTAAGGTAAAAAACACTGAAAAACAGAAAAGCAACAGCAGCAAAACTGAAACTAGATTAGGGTTTCATTTTTGGTTAAAAATAGGGATTTGAAGGAAATTTGTGATGTGTAACAATCATTAATCACTTAGGGTACAACTTTTCAGATTTAAATGATGGATTTGAGTGAATTCTAAGCTAAGATCCACTCAAGAAATTGATTCAATTACTAGTTTAATTCAAAAACAGCCATTTTAAACAAAACTTCAATTCAATCAATCACAACTCCAAATTAATCACACAAAATATTAAGCTAAATATTTCAGATGATTAACAAGTCAAGTAAACCTCACAATTTAATAGGTCTAATTGATCGAAAAATACCAAGCTAATCAACTTTTCCCCAATTTATTCAAAATTGTGTGTGTTCATGACTATTCATTCTAATTCAGCAAAATTATTCAAAATTAAAGCAAGATTTCAAGTGCATACCAACCACAAATTACTTTCCCTATCTAGATTTACTCACTCATAATCACAAGAACAAGAATTTGACAAGATTTCATCATGATTATTACAAAATTGGGTTCTTGTGATCTAAAATTCAAATCGACTAATTAAAAGAGAATTAAACTAAACCGAGAATTGGAAGACCAAGCTAGGAGCTTCCTTGAGTCGATTTGAAGCTCCAATTGCGCCTCGATTCAAGCTAGAATCGACCGATTCGAATTTTCCCCAAATCAGCCCCAAATTGCGCAATTTCACTCAAAAACGAAAATTAGAGCTCAAGAAAGCTTGAAACTCATTAATGGAGATTCTAGAGGTTAGAGAAGATGATTGAAAAGTGGTGTATAAGTTAAGGAGAGTGGGAGAATGAGTGATTTGAGAGATTGGATGAAAGTGCGTGTTTTTGATGGATTGAAATACGGTTCTTTATATAGAGAGTTGAGGGATATTTTGGGACTTGTGATTGGCTTAGGAGGATCAGGGAACTGTATTGAAGATCTGGACCGAATTTCGTTGTATTCCGTTGAAAAATGAGGGAGAATTTCGAATTTTAGTATTTGGCGGTTATTTTGAAATTTGGAATTTCGTCGAACGGTTTAGTGGCATCATTTCAAACTCAAATATCTCTCTCATTTCTTCATCATTTTTGGTGTTCTTGGTATCCATGGAAAGAGGAAAGAGAGAAGAAGAGAATGGAATTGGTTTTACGTGAAACGGAGGTCTGTGGAGTGAGTTATGGACTTGAGAAGTTTCAGCTCGAATTGAGTTATTTCAGCAAAAACAGAATTCAATTTCATTGAACACCGAGTTCAAACTCGATTATCTCACCCAATTCTTCATCATTTTTTGAGTTCTTTATATGGTTGGAAAGAGGGGAATGATTAGAAGAGAATGGCGTTAGAATTATTGCAAACAAAGGTCTGTAGAGGAAATGGTGAGCTAGAGAAAACTGCAGCTCCAAAATGGTTATTTTTGGGCTGACAGGAGGTTTTTCGCGTTTTGCGGCCAACTCTGGCCGTTCCAGTGATGGCTAATCATACGGTTGTGCTTGTCTTGTCAAGACGAGTCGAATGGTGGTGAGTTTGTTCAATTCCGAGCATTTCGGAAAATCGCCTTTTTGAGAGAGAAAGAGTTGACTTGACTACGACGGTTGACTTTTAGTTTTGATGCGAATTTTTTTTTTCCGCTATTCTTTCTTGCGCTGCTAGGTTTATTTTGAGGTGTAAAACGGTGGTTAAGATCCATTTGATCGGAACATTACATTCCGATACGAAACGTCATGAGAAAATATGGACGTTTCTTCTCTGTTTTGGGACCGAACGTGGTCGGTTTACGTATCGGTTCGGCTGAAGAACGTCATGAGACAGTTGACGTTTTCATAACGTTTTGTGGTCGTTTCTTACTCGTTCCAATGTTTGGTCTTTTCCACCGACGTTGTTTATCGTTTAAGGTTGGAGAAGTATGTGTATGGGAAATGTGAGGGTTTTAGGGATAATTTGGCCATCGTTGGCCCATTATTTGCGTTATGGTGCTTCTTTTGGAGTTGACTTTCGAATAAGTCCTCCAATCCTTCTTTTTATGGCCTTTTCGCCTGTAAAATAACACAAAAATGTATTAAGAGGTTTCAAATTATGTTTTATGAGTTATGAGTCTTTTTCATACATTTTATGTGAAATTCGATTGAATTTGAGATGATAAATACCCTAAAAATGTGTATAAAAATACACATTACAAATCCCACCACACTTAAACTAAGCTTGCCCTCAAGCGCAAATTAAAATCAAGTTTTAGGATTTTTAGAATCAGTTTAAAGCGTTTTGAAAAAAGATTTAGTTATTGCCATGAATGTTATATACTAATATTTGATTATTATAATAATATACGAGGGTCGATGAATATCCATTAATAATTTCAAATTCAAATTTATTTAAAATTCCCCAATCCTTCAAATACGAACCTTTTTCCAAAAAGCAATGCCCTAATTTTGTTTTTGATACTTTCTCCCCCTAAATTTAAAATGGTGAATTTATACAAATTACCCCAAAAGTTCCAACTAACTCAACTTTCTCTTTTATAAACACGTAAAAGTTGGTATGCTATCCACTCATGTTATCAAAAGACAAGTTGTGCTTTGCACGTACAAAAAATCCTTCATTTTCTATTGCGGATATGTAAAATTTTTTTTTTCAAGGGTTTAAAAATAATTTTTCACATTTTTGAATTCTTTTTGTGAAGGGATAACAGGTTATGATTTCGGTCACTTGCTTTTAGTGCGGAAATTAGAGATGGACATACGAGTCATTAGCTATGCCATGAAAGATAGGTTGAGTTAGAAAATTTTTGCGAAACTAGTGGTATTAAAAGTAAGGTTTGATTTCTCAAAAGTTTTAATCACAGCATTACTTTAAAGAAAATGGTTTATAATTTCATTAAAGGGGCAAGTGAAATATTTATGAATTTTCAAAACGCTTAATGGATTTTAAATGGATATTATAGATGGAGCGAGTTGGAAAATATGGCATTCATGACAAAAGTCAAATCCTTTTGAAAATTTTCAAATCTTTTCATCATTTTCCAAAACCCTAAGTATTTTTTCAAAAATTGCTTGAGAGCGCTTAGTTTTAAAAATCTTTTCCATTTTAAAACCTTTTACTCTTTTTTTTATTATTATTTAAAACTCTTGCTTTTCTTTAAATCACACAAACTTTTATGTACAATTACAAATAAAAAAAATGAAAGAAAAATAAGTAAAATGTTAAAATTTTTATTGTATTTATGAGTTTTTTTTTGTTTTTGAAAATTTTCAATTTTTTCAATTTTTATGAATTTTCACATTTTTACAAGAAAACAAAACTTGGTTTTGCACAAAACCACCCCACCACACTTAAACCTTTGTTTGTCCTCAAACAAAAAGTTCAAAAATGAGAAAATTTGTGGAAATTGGAAAAATTATTGGGGTTTTATGCAAAACCTCCCCCACCACACTTAAACTTTTGTGTAGCAAATGTTTAAGTGTGAAAGAGAAGTTTTGTAAAAATAAGAAAATAAAATAAAGAAAGAAAAAATACGACCTGACACGACGAGTTGCCTCTCGCCAAGCGCTCCCATTTTACGTCTTGAGCTCGACGCATTTGTGCTCATTTGTTCGTATCTTCCCCGCTCGGGTACTTGCCGAACTCTTGCTCATCTAGCCACCTTGTGTCGTAATTCTCGTAAAACGCCTTGAGTCGGTGCCCATTGACTTTGAACGCGCCATTTTTTTCACTAAAAATTTCAAAGACTCCAAAGGGCAAAAAATTTGTTATTTCAAAAGGCCCTATCCACCTACTCTTTAATTTCCCGGGATGTAACCTCAACCGAGAATTGAATAACAGGACTTTATCTCCTACTTTGAAATCTTTTCTCTTAATTATCTTGTCATGATAGGTGACTAATTTTTCTTTATAAATTCGAGAGTTGTCGTATGCCTCAATTCTAATTTCCTCCAACTCCTGAATTTGTAATTTACGCATTCCCGCGTCTTTTGGGTATTCACAATTTACGTTTTTAATTGCCCAATATGCTTTGTGTTCTATTTCAACAGGTAAATGACAACTTTTACCATACACAAGTTTAAATGGTGTCATTCCTATTGGTGTTTTGTACGCGGTTCGGTACGCCCAAAGCGCATCCCCAAGCCTTTGACTCCAATCCTTGCGAGAGGGATTAACCACTTTCTCAAGGATTGATTTAATTTCTTTATTTGAGATTTCGGCTTGTCCATTAGTTTGGGGGTGATAGGCGGTAGACATACGGTGTTGTACATGGTAGTTTTTCAACAGGTTTTCCATGTATTTGTTGTTAAAATGGGAGCCCCTATCACTTATGATGGCTTTAGGGACTCCAAAACGCTGAAAGATATTCTTTTTGAGGAATTCTATCACCGTTTTGGAGTTGGCATCCCTTGTAGGAACTGCCTCTACCCATTTTGACACATAATCTACACACACCAATATGTAAAGATAACCATTGGATTGGGGGAAGGGACCCATGAAATCTATCCCCCAAACATCAAAAAGCTCACAAAACAATAAAGTTTTGAGAGGCATTTCATTTTTGCGGGTTAGATTTCCTGTCTTTTGGCAATTTTCGCAACTCTTTACAAAGGAATGAGCATCTTTGTAAAGAGTTGGCCAATACAAGCCACTTTGAAGCACCTTGTGGCTTGTACGTTGCCCCCCAAAATGACCCCCACATTCCAAAGTATGGCAAAAAGAGAGTACCAACTGTTTTTCGGGGTCAGGCACGCATTTGCGCACCATTTGGTCAGAGCAAATCTTGTAGAGATGAGGGTCCTCCCAAAAATAATATCGCGCGTCGCTTTTTATCTTGTCCTTCTGAGCTCGAGAGAGAGTAGGGAGCTCCTGAGTCTCCAAGTAGTTGACAATGTCGGCGTACCAAGGCGTCACTCCATGAATAGCGTAAAGTTGTTCGTCTGGGAAGAGCTCGTTTATGGGGAGTATAGCGCCTGCTTTTGTCGGGAGTCGGCTGAGATGATCGGCTACCAAGTTTTCGGCGCCTTTCTTGTCCCGAATCTCCATGTTGAATTCTTGCAGAAGAAGGATCCATCGGAGAAGTCGAGGTTTGCACTCCTTCTTTTTCATCAGGTGTTTGAGCGCCGCATGATCTGAAAACACCACAACCTTCGTCCCGACCAAATATGATCGGAACTTTTCCAATGCAAAAACAATTGCTAATAATTCTTTTTCAGTTGTTGTGTAATTTCTTTGGGCTTCGTCTAGGGTCCTAGAGGCATAGTAAATAACATGAGGATCCTTACCAACGCGTTGGCCCAAGACTGCACCAACGCACAAGTCGCTGGCGTCACACATGATTTCGAAAGGAAGATTCCAGTCGGGAGGCTTGATGATTGGAGCCTCGCACAATTTCCCTTTTAAGATGTTGAATGCCTCCTTACACGCGTCATCGAACTCGAATTTCACTTCCTTTTGGAGAAGGCGACACATGGGTTGGGCGATCTTGGAGAAATCCCGAATGAACCGCCTATAGAATCCCGCGTGGCCGAGGAAGGAGCGTACATCTTTTACGTTGTGAGGGTATGGAAGCGTCTTAATCACATCAATCTTTGCCTTGTCGACCTCCAAGCCTTTTCCTGAGATTAAATGCCCTAAAACAATTCCTTGGCTCACCATAAAGTGGCACTTCTCAAAATTTAAGACAAGATTAGCTTCCACACACTTTTCCATTATTAGGCCCAAATTATGGAGACACTCGTCAAATGAGTTGCCATAAATGGAAAAGTCGTCCATAAATACCTCAATGAATTTAGAAATATATTCAGAAAAAATAGATATCATACACCTTTGAAATGTACCCGGTGCGTTGCATAACCCGAACGGCATCCTTCGATAGGCAAATGTACCAAAGGGACAAGTGAAGGTTGTTTTCTTTTGGTCATCGGGGTCGATGGCGATTTGAAAATATCCCGAATAGCCATCCAAGAAGCAATAGTAAGATCGTCCTGCTAATTTTTCGAGCATTTGATCGATGAAGGGAAGAGGGAAGTGGTCCTTCTTTGTTGCCGCGTTGAGTTTTCGATAGTCGATGCACACTCTCCATCCGTTTTGCACTCGTGTTGGCACTTTTTCTCCTTCGGCATTCTCCACAATCGTGATTCCTGTCTTCTTGGGAACCACATGGATTGGAGATACCCATTCCGAATCGGCTACCGCATAAATGATCCCCGCATCAAGAAGTTTGAGGAGCTCCTTTTTCACCACCTCCATCATGACGGGATTCAGCCTTCTTTGTGCTTCTCTCGAGGGTTTGGAGCCTTCCTCGAGTGAAATTCTATGCATACAGGTTAAAGGACTAATCCCAGGCATGTCGGCTAGGGTCCACCCAATTGCCTTCTTGTGTTGTTTCAGAACGTTGACCAAGCGATCTTCTTGCTCGGGTGTTAGGTTGGAAGCAATGATGATGACGGTAGGGTCTCCTTAGGTCCAAGGTAGGCATATTTGAGATGCTCGGGTAGCGTTTTGAGCTCAAGGTCGGGTGCCATCTCGATTGATGGAGGCATTCTTTTTCCTGAAATCTTAAGTTCACTTGAAGTTGGACCTGAAAAAGAATAAACCTCTTCTTTTCTACAAATTTCAAGATTAGGCAAGTTTTCATTTTGTATTTCTTCTATCACTACATCACTTTTAATTGGATTTGTATCTTGTAGTAATTCATTTTCATTCACATTTTCTAATGCATTTACATGTTCTAAATCATCCCAAAAGTCATCAAAATCTGAATTAAGTGAATTTAAAGAATTTAAATACTCCCCTTCGAGATGCTCTTCCACTAGCTCGTCGATTTCGTCAATGACGCAAATGCTAGAGACATTGTAATCGTCGGGGTATTTGATTGTGTTAAAAATGTTGAAGGTGATTTTTTCGTTGTCGAACTCCATGGATAATGTGCCCGAATGGCAGTCGATCCTTGTGCGAGCTGTTCTCAGAAAGGGTCTCCCCAAGAGAATGGCGGATGAGTCGGCATTGTCGCCTATTTCGAGTATGTAGAAATATGCCGCGAACACCAATCCATTCACCTTAACTAATACATCTTCCGCAACACCCAAGACTGGGGCTACAGAGCGATTTGCGAATTGCACCATCACACGCGTATCTTTGAGCTTGCCTAAACCCAAGGTTTCATAAACGGATCTGGGCATCACATTGATTGAGGCGCCCAAATCAAGCATGCACTTTGCGAGTTGTTGGAGTCCGATGGTGCAAGGAATGGCAAATACTCCATGTTCTTTCTCTTTTTGAGCTACTCGTGTATTGATGCTCATCATCGAGGGTAGGTTTATCGTTTCATTTCCCTTTAACTTCCTCTTGTTTGTACATAGGTTCTTGAAAAACTTCGCATAAGGAGGGTGCATTCGGATTGCGTCGATGATTGGGATGTTCACCTCCACTTTCTTGAATACTTCAAGAATATCTTTATCGAGCTCATCTTTCTTGGTGTTTATCGCCAAGCGATGTGGAAAGGGTGCCTTTTGTGTATGAGATTTCTCTTTTGGTGCCTCTTTCTCTTTCTCTTGAACCTTTTCCTTGACACCTTTTCCTATTTCTTCCCCCTTGTTAATAATTTCACATTCAACATCTTGTACCTCGTTAGTGCTCGATTCGTCTCCTTTTGGTCTTTGTACCACTACTTCCTCCTCTTCTCTAGGGAATTCCACTTGCTTCCCACTTCTCAATTGGATCGCGTTGATGGGCTTGAGATTTGTGGGGTCGATCCTTGAGAAGGTAACTTATTCCCCATTTGCCCCTTTAGCACGTTGACTTCACTTGCGATTTGTTTGACTTGCATTTCAAGGTTTTGCATTTGTCGACCTTGGGTGGCTTGGCTTTGGGCAAGAGTGGTAATTTCCCCTTTTAACTCATCCTTTATATTGTTTATAAGTGAGGTTTGCCCTGATATTTGTCCCGACATTCCTTGCATCATGGCAAGAATTTGAGCAAATTCGGTGTTTGAAGATGAAGCTTGAGGAGTTGGAGGTGGGGGTTGAGGTGCTTGTTGTGGTTGAGGTTGGTGTTGAGATTGTGCATTAGGATGAACATACACTCCAGATTTTTGATAACCTTGTTGGGTTTGTTGAAATTGAGGGTTGTCGCGCCAACGGAGATTAGGGTTTTTCTTCCAAGGTTCGTATGCGTATTGAGGGCGTTGGTAACCATCCACATGGTTCACGTCTTGAAGAGTATCACATTCGTCGGTTGCATGATTTGTGCTTGCACAAAACTCGCATGGTGTGGGTTCCATCTTTGCCCCCACAACCTTAAGCACCTTGTTGAACTTTGTCTCGAAATTTGCCGTGATGCGAGATTCCATTGCTTTGAGATCCACTTGTGCTTGTTGTGTTTACTTGCCCTAAGATCCCATCACGACCTAAGTTTCCTTCAGCCATGGTTTCGATGAGTGTACGCACTTCGGCGGGAGTTTTATCGTTGAAAGATCCACCAACCGAACATTGAAGAAGACGGACTTCCAACGCATTCATCCCTTGGATAAATTGGTCGAGTAACAAAGTTTCGGTGAGGTTATGGTTAGGACAAGAGGCGCACAATCGTACGAAGCGCTCGTAGTATTCTTGAAGGGTTTCGTCGCCTCGTTGTTGAATGTTGGTAATCTCTTTGCGTATTTTGGCGGTAAGCGTGCTTGGAAAGTAACGCTTAAGGAATCGCTTTGCCACATCGTCGAATGTCTCGAATGGTCCACCCCTGTAAATGATTAAGCCAATCCCTAGGGGCAGCTCCTAATGTATGAGGAAAAAGGATCAACTTAATGTTGTCCAAATTGTCAGTTTTACCAAATAATGCAGTACATTTCATATGAAATTCATCTAAATGTGCATATGGATTGTCATTTTTATGCCCTTCAAAAATTGGTAAGGCACTTAACATGGATGGACTTATCTTGAAATTTGGTACCCTAGGTATAACAATGTTTCCAGGATTTTCTTGAATCTTGTGCTCTAAAAATTCCCCTAATGTTCTTTGTTGAGCCATTTGTACGTTTATTAATGTTTCTTTAAATTCTTTTTCAACTTCTTGATTTTTAAAATGAGATGAAGATAATGATGATGTTGGTGAAATAGATTTAGAATGAGGAATAGAAGGAGATGGAGACACGGGTCTTGGAGTCGAAGACGGGATGATGAAAGGTCGAAATGGAGCTTCTTCTCGTGGCTCTTCCACCTGGTGTAGCTCTTCTTGTCATACTCGAGGCCCTTGCGTGAAAGGAGAAGCCTCTTCTTGTCGTGTTCCTTTGCTTGATGAAGTTGCGCCTTGCTCGCTTTGCGCCTTGTTCCTCTTGATCTCTCTTAAATGCTTGTTGATGTCCTTTTTGCGAGGAGTATGAACTTCACCTTGCGATCTTGTCTTTCTCATAAACCTTCAAAAATTCAAGAGACAAAAACACTAGAGAAAATATGAGATGGGTTAGTTAAAAACTTGATGCAAGCCGTCTCCCCAGCAACGGCGCCATTTGTAAATCGGGTAAAATCGTCGTTGAATTTCACACAATTTAACAAAACAATTTATATTTCCCTATTAATCAATTACGAGTATGAGTGGTAATGAGTTTAGGGGTCGAACACAAGGAGGTGTGGCCTCAAGAATTAACTAGTTTCAATGATTATTCTTTAGTGTAAAATCTTTTATTTCAAGGTTTATTAGGTAAATTTCCAAGTTTAAATCTTATTTTCAGCCTTATTGTAAAAATTCAGCACGTCACACTTTGGTGTTTTAATTCGTAACTTGACCAAATAAACTCCGATTCCAACACACAAGATACCGTTGGAAACTAGAAAGAGAGATCTATGATATGGTACTTTACTGGTATTACTATTTTATTCAAAGATTTTCGAGTTATTTGCAATTTCAGTCCAGAACTTATCTCAGATTCATACTTAATCGGTTCAACAGTAACTTCAGAAAATTATAGAAAAATCACCAAAACTTGAAAAATCCCAAAATTCATACAGAAATTCTATTATCACGTTTTGGATTATCTGTTAAAATTTCAGGTAATGATGTTTTGTAGTTTCAGATTTATAATAAAAATTCAGATCTTGAACAGAAACTGGTTCTGACAGACCAGTACTCACAAAAGTTGCAATATCTCCTGATCTGTTTTAACAACTAATATTTTAAAATTCATATTTGGATTCTACACTTCAAATTACTTCAAATAGGACTATTTTTGTATTTTTAGTATTTATTTTTATATTTTTTAAAAATTCAGAAGAAAAGAAACAGTAAATCTGGACAGAAAGTTTAAAAACAGAAAAATTACAAAATTAGAAAATTAATATCTCACGGATTACAAATCGGAATTGGGCAAAATTTGGTTTGAAAATTATCTACTAAATGAGAACTAAATTTTTAAAAATATTTATTTAAATTTTCAGATCTGAATTAGACACGAAATTAAGGTAAAAACACTGAAAAAACAGAAATGAAACAGCAGCAAAACTGAAACTGATTAGGGTTTGATTTTTTGGTTTAAAAATAGGGATTTTAAAGAGAATTTGATGATGTATACAATCCTTAATCACTTAGAATATTAACTTTTCAAGATTTAAATGATGGATTTAAGTGAATTCTAAGCTAAGAAACACTCAAGAAATTGATCCAATAACTTGGATTTAATTCAAAAATCAGCCCATTTTAAATCAAAACTTCAATTCAATCAATCACAACTCCAAATTAATCACACAAAATACTAAGCTAAATATTTGAATGATTAACAAGTCATAATACCTCACGCAATTTAATAGGTCTAATTGATCTAGAAAAATAGCCAAAGCAATCAAATCAACGTTTTCCCAATTTATTCAAAATTGTGTGTGTTCATGAACAATTCATTCAAATTCGGTCAAAATTGATTCGAAATTAAAGCAAGATTTCAAGTCATACAAATCACAAATATCTTTCCCTATCTAGATTTACTCACTCATGATTCACAAGAACAAGAATTTGACAAGATTTCATCTCAATTATTACAAAATTGGTTCTTTTGATCAAAAATTCAGAATCGAACTAATTAAAAGAGAAATAGAAAGAATTTAAGGAGGATTTAATCAAACCACAATGAGAAATCCAAGCTAGGACCTTCCTTGAGTTGATTTGAAGCTCCAATTGCACCTCGATTCAAGCTAGAATCGACCGATTCGAATTTTCCCCAAATCAGCCCCAAATTGCATGATTTCACTCAAAAACGAAAATTAGAGCTCAAGAAAGCTTGAAACTCATTAATGGAGATTCTAGAGGTTAGAGAAGATGATTGAAGAGTGGTGTATAAGTTAAGGAGAGTGGGAGAATGAGTGATTTGAGAGATTGATGAAAGAGCGTGTTTTTGATGGATTGAAATACGGTTCTTTATATAGAGAGTTGAGGGATATTTTGGGGCTTGTGATTGGCTTAGGAGGATCAGGGAACTGTACTGAAGATCTGGACCGAATTTCGTTGTATTCCGTTGAAAAATGAGGGAGAATTTCGAATTTTAGTATTTGGCGGTTATTTTGAAATCTGGAATTTCGTCGAACGGTTTAGTGGCATCATTTCAAACTCAAATATCTCTCTCATTTCTTCATCATTTTTGGTGTTCTTGGTATCCATGGAAAGAGGAAAGAGAGAAGAAGAGAATGGAATTGGTTTTACGTGAAACGGATGTCTGTGGAGTGAGTTATGGACTTGAGAAGTTTCAGCTCGAATTGAGTTATTTCAGCAAAAACAGAATTCAATTTCATTGAACACCGAGTTCAAACTCGATTATCTCACTCAATTCTTCATCATTTTTTGAGTTCTTTATATGGTTGGAAAGAGGGGAATGAGTAGAAGAGAATGGAGTTGGAATTATTGCAAACAAAGGTCTGTAGAGGAAATGGTGAGCTAGAGAAAACTGCAGCTCCAAAATGATTATTTTTGGGCTGACAGGAGGTTTTTCGCGTTTTGCGGCCAACTCCGGCCATTCCAGCGATGATGCTAATCATACGGTTGTGCTTGTCTTGTCAAGACGAGTCAAATGGTGGTGAGTTTGTTCAATTCCGAGCATTTCGGAAAATCAGCGCTTTTGAGAGAGAAAGAGTTGACTTGACTACGACGGTTGACTTGTTTTGACCAGAATTTTTGATGCGTCATTTTTCTCTCTATTCTTTCGCTGCTAGGTTTATTTTGAGGTGTAAAACGATGGTTAGGATCCATTTGATCGGAACATTACATTCCGATACGAAACGTCATGAAAAAATGTGGATGTTTCTTCTCTGTTTTGGGACCGAACGTGGTCGGTTTACGTATCGGTTCGGCTGAAGAACGTCATGAGACAGTTGACGTTTTCATAACGTTTTGTGGTCGTTTCTTACTCGTTCCAATGTTTGGTCTTTTCCACCGACGTTGTTTATCGTTTAAGGTTAGAGAAGTATGTGTATGGGAAATGTGAGAGTTTTAGGGATAATATTTGGCCCATTATTTGCGTTATTGTGCTTTGCCATTTATTGAATAAGTCCTCCAATCCTTCTTCTTATGGCATTTTCGCCTAAAAAATAACAAAAAAAACAAAAATGTATTAAGAGGTTTCAAATTATGTTTTATGAGATATGAGTCTTTTTCAAACATTTTATGTGAAATTCGATTGAATCTGAGATGATAAATACCCTAAAAATGTGTATAAAAATACACATTACAAGTGGCGGGTTGCACACAAGGTGAATTATCTATCTCTCAATATTTCTTGAGAGTAAAGGGTTTATGTTCTAAAATTTTATCTTTTTAGGGGAGTTGAAGTGAGTATTTAGTTCACGGTCTTCGAAGAAGAGTTTCCCCTCTTTTTCCCCAAAAAAAAGGGGGGGAGCAAAAATACATATGACTGAGGTTTGAAAATTTGCTCGCTTCTCAAAAATCGTTGGCTCGACAAATGGCGGGTGTTTCGGTTTTCGGGGGGGGGGGCCCCCCCCCTTTCCTCCAAAAAAAAAAAACAACTAAAAAAAAAAAAAAAGGAAGAAGGGAAGAAAGAAGGAAGGGAAAAATTAAAAAAAAAGTTGATAGCGGTAAAAAAAAAAATATTAAAAAAAAAAAAAAAAAAAAAAAAAAAAAAAAAATTAATAAAAAAAAAAGAAAAAAAAAAAAGGGAAGAAGGAAAATAAAAAAAAAAAAAAAAGTTGAGTAGTTTGATAAAGTAAAATCTACGAGGACAACTGGATCATCGATTCCGGTTGTGGTCATCATCTGACTGGTGACGATTCCAACTTTTCTTCACTTCACGGGTATAAAGGAAATACCACCTTTGTTACTGCCGACAACAGTATTCACCATGTGGTGAATGAGGGCGCGGTTGTTGTTTCTGATAAAGACAACAGGTCGATAACTCTCGATAGTGTTTATCACATGCCTGGTCTGAAGAAGAATCTTCTGTCGGTGGCGAATGAGGTTGATGCTGGTCACTATGTGTTGTTTGGCCCAAAGGATGTGAAGTTCCTCGGGAATGTGGAGGAGGTGAAGGGTGATGTTACTCACGTCGGTAAGAGGGTAAAGGACTTGTATGTTCTTTCGGCTTCTTCCTCGAATGTTGAGAAGATGAGCACCAATGATAGCGTGTCAGTTTGGCATGCTATACTCGGCCATGTGGGTATTGACAAGTTGAAGACGATGGTTTCGAGAAATTTTGTTAACGGACTTCCGTTTCTTTCTTTTGCAAGTGGTGTTGAGGTGTGTGAGGGTTGCCAATATGGTAAATTTCATCGGCTGTCTTTCGAGAAGTCTCAGTCCAGATGTAAAGATGTGTTAGAACTTATTCAGATTCATAATTGATAACATATATTTTGAAAACAAGTTTGTCAATAGAAAAATCTTACTACAAATTAAATTTGATTATTTCAATATGACCTAAGAAAATTGGACAAAATGGATATGACCGATTTTAGTCCAAACAAATGGGGGGGGGGGTTGAATTAAGTCGTAAATTAAGGTAAGGCCTACTATATCTTTGTAAGCCTAGTGGGTTGGATTTTTGTTGTATTATTTCTTATTTTTGGCAGGCTGAAGACTAGTCTAAATCTTTTGGACTTTTGTGTGGCTGATAGACCAATGTCCTCTTGATGTTATGCTAAATTTCTAAATAAACAATTGTTAAGATGAATTTCATTTTTTCATTCAATTTGGTGGAATAATAAAGGAAAATACTCTATTTTGGAAGCATAATTGGATGGGAGAAAGATGTCTAATTAACTACCCAAATTTATATTCTTTTGTTTACAACAACGAGAATATAACGGTGAAGGATGCTTTCAGCACTCAAAATTGGTCAGCAATATTTAATCTGCCACTTTCTAGCATGGCCACAAGAGAATTGGATGCACTAACTAATCGGTGGGAATATTGGATCGAGTCTATGCTTACAGGTACGGAATCAATGGTCTCATGGAAGTTGTCAACTAATGAAATTTACAATGCAAAGTCTTTCTACAACTTACTGGCAGCAAATCCGAAATGCAAAACAAGCTATGATTACATATGGAAACTCAATATACCGCCTAAATTAAAAAAATCATTTGGAGAATGATAAGGCGGTAGATCAACTTACCAAGCGGGGATGCATCTTGCCAAATGTGTTCGTTTTATGTATGGCAGATGCGGAGTCCGCCATACATTTATTTGAGCAATGTGTTTTTACAACACACATTTTCTCTCTAATGCAAATACAAAATATGCAAACCATTCAATTGCTAAAGTACAAAGGTGACAAAAAATTACAAATCAAAATTGTTGCTATGAATTTTTGGGTCTGGAAGTAGCGATGTGCAAGAACATTTAGCGATAAAGTTTCAACTCATCAATCTATCAGAGAATTTATTCATGTTGATCTTCTTCTTTGGTAAAAATTACTTTAAACAATATATTTTCCCTTAAATTTGGTGTTTATCTCTTATTCCTTCTAGTCTTTTTTCTTTCTTTTCTTCTTTTTCTCTTTCTGTTTTATTAAATTGTCAATTT